>CM039616.1:29452681-29790351 GCA_022457205.1 Saccharum spontaneum | reverse complement strand
GGGTTTGCGCCGAACGTACCATTGGCTTAGAAATTATTTTGAACACACCCGATGTATCTCCTCTGATGAGATACAGGCCCGATCTTCCGAGAGGTAACCGGTAAGTTCGATTTGTGGAGATCTCGACGTTGGCGATCTGGCTTCAAATTAGACACGATTCACCCTGCAACCGTTACACCACCGCTCCGTTGGTTATCAACCAAGCACAACTTGATTGACCTCGCCAAGAAGGCTTTTCCTGCAAGCGAATCGAAGAACACAAGCAAGAAGGTAAAAACACACAATCTGAAATTGCAAATATGAATGACGCGAATATCAGTATAGGGTTCGAGAACTTAGTTCCAAAGGACTATCGACACAGTGGAGAAGATCAAGAACAGGGGCCCTGGCTCACTGTAAAAGGATTTGTCACCACAGTTACAATGAACGATTCAGTTTCTCGATGGAAAACTAAACTCTAAACAAAACTCAATTGTCTAGCGGTGGCGGTGGCTGTTTTTATAGTCTAAGACTCGACCTAGGGTTGAGGACGGCCAGGGGTTGGGCGCCCACAACTTGGGCTTAAGGCCCGACATGATACATGGCCAAGTTGGCCCAAATAGGTGATGCAGCACCTTGCCGTGGTCACATAAAATGATCCACGGATCTTCTGGAGCTGGGACCAGATCCAAAATGACTGCATCGTCGTCCCCTTTCCAACGCATCCAAGAACGCCCCGTTTCGATGTCGTATGAGAGAGTTATGACCGAAACAGTGACGACATGTCTGCTGAATCCGAGGGTGACGTGGCAGCTGAGTTGGAGACGAATTGCAACTTGGGGAAGACCATAGCATCGGTGTGCCCAATGTGGCGATGTCCTCATCATCCTCCCCTTCTTGAATTGGAGTCGTCCTCGACTCCATCTTGGCGGCAAGGTGCTGCATCACCTATTTGGGCCAACTTGGCCATGTATCGTGTTGGGCCTTAAGCCCAAGTTGTGGGCGCCCAACCCTTGGCCGTCCTCAACCCTAGGTCGAGTCTTAGACTATAAAAACAGCCGCCGCTGCTGCTAGACAATTGAGTTTTGTTTAGAGTTTAGTTTTCCATCGAGAAACTGAATCGTTCATTGTAACTGTGGTGACAAATCCTTTATAGTGATCCAGGGCCCCTGTTCTTGATCTCCTCCACTGTGTCGATAGTCCTTTGGAACCGAGTTCTCGAACCCTATACTGATATTCGTGTCATTCATATTTGCAATTTTAGATTGCGTGTTTTTACCTTCTTGCTTGTGTTCTTTGATTCGCTTGCAGGAAAAGCCTTCTTGGCGAGGTCAATCAAGTTGTGCTTGGTTGATAACCAACAGAGCGGTGGTGTAACGGTTGCAGGGTTCGAATCGTGTCTGATTTGAAGCCGGATCGCCAACGTCGAGATCTCCACAAATCGAACTTACCGGTTACCTCTCGGAAGATCGGGCCTGTATCTCATCAAGAAAAGTACCTCCTTTTAACTTAATCCCATTATTTTTAGCAATGTCAGTTGGAGGTTTATTTTTAATCTCTTTAGCATGTTTAATAATTTCCGTAGGAGACAAAGGCAGCAATGTAATTTTCTTGTCCTTATGTATGATAGTGTATGTATTAGTTCTACCATGGTGTAAAGCATCATTATCAAATTCCCATGGACGACCTAACAAAATGGAACAAGCTTGCATAGGAACAACATTAAAATCAGCAGTATCATGATAAGAACCTGTGAAAAAACTAATGCATGCTGATTTAGTTACCTTAGTCTTACCACTATTATTGAACCATTGAAGTTTATATGGATACGAATGTTGTCGTGTGGTCAAGCCAAGCTTCTCAACCAAATCTGAACTCACCAAGTTATTGCAACTCCCGCTATCAATGATAGTGATAACACGACAACCCTGCATAATGAAATACATGTGGAACAAATTGTTTCATTGGATCTTCATCTCTTCTTCATGTCCCACTCGTGTACTCAACACACGCTGCACAAGAAGGCTAGGGTAGTCCGCGGCAGCAGCCATAGAGTCAATGATAATGGCCTCCTTGTCTTGATCGCCCTCGGTGGAATCTGCATCAATGTTAGCAGCAAGGGCTAAATCATCTTCAACATCACTAGTAATTACATATCCATCCTCGGTAGCAATGAAAGCACGACGACTGGGGCAATCCTTCATGACATGTCCCATGCCTTTGCATCGGTGGCAAATGATTTTAGCGCTGGACGAGGAGGAGCTAGTAGAAGCACCTGGAGTGGCACCTTTCTTTTGCACATTAGATAATTGACTTACCCCGGAAGACAATGGAGGTGTAGATGGCTGTGATGCAACAGGAATCTTGGGCGTATCCGGCGTTGAACGCTGCTGAAAATTCCTTCCATTGTTAGACCTGAAAGGCTGGTGTTGTTTGCGTCCCTGTACTTCACGTTCTGCCTTAATAGCAAGATGATACAATTGGGAAAAATTGCACCATTCTTTGTAATCAAGTATGTTCTGTATATCATGATTTAGACCACCAAAAAATCTAGCACTAGCATCATTATCATCTTCATTTATACCACAATGGGCTAAACCAATAAGCAATTCTTGATAGTAAGCTTCTACTCCTTTATCACCTTGTTTTAAAGTTTGTAGTTTCAAACGTAAATCACGTTGGTAATAAGGAGGAACAAAACGAGATTTCATATGTTGCTTTAAAGCATTCCAAGTTTGAGGCACAGTAGCAGCATTATTAGCATTGCAAAGATCACTCCACCAGAACAAAGCAAAATTAGTAAACTCACTAGTAGCAAGTCTAACTCTATGCTCAGCAGGAATATTATGAGAATCAAATTTTTGTTGAACAGCAAGTTCCCAATCTAAATAAGCCTCTAGATCAACATTACCAGCAAAAGGAGGAAGGCTAAATTTAATTTTAGCAAAAGGATCATTATTACCATGATTATTACCTCCCATACCGCGACGGTTGAAGTTGAGGCAGCGACAGGCATGACCATCAGCATCCGCATCGTCATCACCAAAATCATCGGCATCGTCATCATTCGCCCGATGAAGTGGAGGGCGTTGCTCGAGTTGTTCAATGCGGGTGGCCAGATTGTTCACATTGCGCGTCAGCTCGGTCATAAGATTGCGTTGTTCAGTCATGAACGTTGTAAGCTCGCCCTTGGACACGCAATCATTGAAGTCTGTCAGAGATCCTGCCATGGTTAGAAGATAGAAAAAGACAACACTAAAGTATTATCCCTATCAACTAAAAGGAAACAAGTGGTGGTGGTGGTGAAAGTGGAATGCAAAATCACAAGCAGTTTACCACTGTCTTGCCTATATTCTTACCAACGCCAAACAAGAGCAAAACCAACGTGGCAAAGCAATCTGTTGTTGAGCGTGGGTAATAGTTGCAAGATGAACCTGTGCTGACAGAAGAATATGTGGAGCTATGGGTAGGCACACAATATGACAGCAAGGATTAGCAATTAACGAATGTAGATTAGCGATTGTTCAATCCGGATCCAAAGTACAAATCACAACTGCTGGCTAAGACGTGTCGAGACGTAGCGCAACAAGGTGAAAACAAAGGACGATGGAAAGAACGCACAGAACAAGCAAATAACCCGGATTTTTCCTTTTTCCTGGATTTTTCCCTGAATTTTCCAAAAGGCACTAGTAGGAATCAAACTTTTTTTATTTTTTCACTATTTTTTTATATTTTTCTCTGAACAAGGATCACAAAAGATGCAACCACAAAAATTGGCACCTACAACTAAGGTGGGATGTGGTCTACAGAAATACAGCACGTTCTCTGAAAAGCGTGCAAAAACTTTGATAATTTTTTTCTTTATTTTCCTGATTTTTTGGCAATTTTGACGAAACCAAATAGGGTGTAGAAATTTCAGATTTTTCTGATAAATGAGCGAAAAGTTATGCCTGTTTTACTGAAGGTATCTCAAGTTATGTTTTTCGGAAGGCACAACACGGCAGCGGCAGTTAGGGCAAAGCGTCCCTAAACTCCAACACCGATCACAAGATCGTCCCTGTGATTCCAACAACGACAGTAGGTATTCGCCTAATGATATAAGGAGGGCTGCGATGCAGGCAAGATAAGAGCGGCTTGCAACCTATCTAGGGTTTGCGCGGCGGCGAGAAGTTACACAAGGCGGCTAGCGGGGGCAAGTCGAGTAATGTGGTGGCTTCGACTTGTTGTTTGGGAATGGTGGATGGGATAGCGGTGGAAAACAAAAATCACAGCAACGGGCGATTGAACTATGACCATGAACACAATCCTAAACCAGCAACAAGACTCGACCACGGACACAAACTCAACAACGCGGATCTGAAACGAAATTGCAAAGGCACAAAAGGTGATAGGACAGCGGAAATTGAAATATTTTTGGGCTTTTTGTGGACTCTAGGTAATGAACAAATATGAATCTAAGGCAAACGAGAATATACCTCGTGGTAAACCTAAAATCTCTGATACCAATTGATGAGATACAGGCCCGATCTTCCGAGAGGTAACCGGTAAGTTCAATTTGTGGAGATCTCGACGTTGGTGATCCGGCTTCAAATCAGACACACCCGATGGATCTCCTAGGTGACGTTGGTCATGTGGAATCTCATTTTAGTCCATTTGAAGATAGTGTTAGTATCAGTGCAAGATAGGAGCATGGTTTGCTCTAAATGTACCATAGGCTTAGAAATCATTTTGGATGCACCCGATGGTACTTCTAGATGACGAGGCTCAAGTGTATGCTCATTTTGGTATGTTTAGAGATAGTGCTAATCTTGATGCAAGATAGGTGCACGGTTTGCGTCGAACGTACCATAGACTCTGAAATCGTCTTGGACACACCCGATGGTAGTCCTAGGTGATGAGGCTCAAGTGGATGCTTGTTTTGGTCTATTTGGAGATAGTGCTAATCTTGACACCAGATAGGTGCACGGTTTGCGCCGAAAGTACCATAGGCCCAGAAATCATTTTGAACACACCCGATGGATCTCCTCGGTGACATTGGTCATGTGGAATCTCGTTTCAATCCATTTGGAGACAGTGTTAGTGTTAGTGCAAGATAGGTGCATGGTTTGCGCAAAACTTAGCTCAGAAATGGTTTTGGATGAGGTGACGTGGCTCAAGTAGATGCTCATTTTGGTCCGCTTGTAGATAGTGCTAATCTTAAGGCAAGATAGGTGCACGGTTTGCGTCGAACGTACAATAGGCTCGGAAATCGTTTTGTACGCACCCGATGGTACTAGTAGGTGATGAGGCTCAAGTGGATGCTCATTTTGGTTTGTTTGCAGATTGTGCTAATCTTGATGCAAGATATGTGCATGCTTTGTGCCAAACGTAGCAGGCTCAAAAATCATTTTGGACAGACCCGATAGAACACATAGGTGACGTTTGTCATGTGTCAGTCTGCTAGTGGGTTGTAGTCGCACCAATCTACATCTCTACACTACAGCTTTTGTCACCAGACTAAACTAATCCAAACGTGGCAGGAACCAAACTATTTGGCAAACAGTCTCTACATGATATAAAACAAACTCAATCCATTTGGCAACCCAGGGGTCCTATCCATTAGATACCAATTTCCTAACCCACGGATGCATACGTACGTGTATAAACTTGCAGGCAGGCCGCTCTGCAGACGCAAGGAAGCAAGCTAAATAACAGGCGGCCCGCATTGTACACAGGGAAGCCCAGAAGTCGTATCCTTGGATGCCCAGCCCGTGGGTGCCGCGTCCCTGTTTCCCTCCGTGCTTAGCCCGAAGCGGCGGTACCGTTCGTTCCTGACGCTGTTTTCGTTCGCCCCCACCTGCCAGTCTTGCCGAGACAATAGGAAGCCAAGAATCCCATCTTCTTTCCCCAACCCCGTCGTTGCCTCCTTCCTTTTCTTTCCGTCCGCCAACACTGAGCCCCATGACGGAAGCAGCGAATCCCACCGAGCCGTGCCCTACGTCGTGATTTGCGGGCGAGCGCTTTTGACCATGCGGACCAGCGCCAGCCCCGCTCCCTTCTGGAATCCTCCGAACCCTAGAATCACGACTATAAAACACCGCCACAGCCGCCGCTCTCTCCTAGTTCTCCCCCAACGCGCCTCCACTGCCCTATCCCTCTCTAATGCCCATCCCCTCCTCGCCACGTCCGAAGCGTAGCACGGCGACCTCGACCTCACCCCGGCCTCACCATGGCGTAGCGGCAGCACCGTGACCACCGCTGCGTCGTCAACCTCCACGCGGTGCTGCTCTTCTTCGAGCTATGCTGGAGGCATTCGAGGGGCTGGAGGTGTTTGATGCCAGCGCCTCACCTTCACGCCGTGGACGCCATGGATGCCACGGCCTCACCACTGCATCATCACCGTCGCCCCGAGTCAACGGTGAGTCGTTCCTGAACCCAAGACCCCACCTTTCTTCCTTGTCCACTGTCTAATCGATGTGCCCGCCTTCAAGCCCCAGCTGCAGTCCATGGTACGACGCGTCGCGGGGCCACCCATGGCTAGACTACTACAACGATCTGCGTTCAAACCTAGCCACACCACCGGAGCACGCCGCGACGCTGCCCATGGGAACCCCTACGCCCCGAAGCTCGAAGCCACGTCGCGGGGTACGTCATCTTCCACCTAGCAGCCGTGGCCTCGTCGGGATAATGCACTAGCACCCATGATCTGCCTGCACTGGACCCTACCTACACCAGACGATCTACCTTCCCCAAGCCCTTGGTGAGTACCCCAAAAGCCCCACCTTTGCTCGTTGCTCGATAGCCTGCTTGTTCTCGGCCTTCGACGACGGCTTTGTTGCCACACTGCATGGCACAACATCTCTATCGCCGGTGGCCACGCACGGCCGCCACATGGCTAGAGCGCCCACACACATGCACACCGTGCACACAACGTAGACACATCGTGTCTAGCTCTTTTGAGTCTTCGGTCGAGTATCGACCGGTCACCGTACACACGCACCACGCCCCCAGTTTGGGCACCCATACATGACCACTAGTCCACCACACACGCACACTCTGCCAACCATGTCCATAGCCAGAGTCACCACTTGAACACCTCCACGGCCTTGACCTGGCTGCGCCGCAACGAGCGGCCAACACCATGCCTATCAGTGAGCTATCTAACCCTACAAGGTCCCGCCTTTTTTCTACCATACTCCGTGCCAAAGCCTGACTAGCCGTCGAGCTATTTCTCCTCTGCCTAGCGCCGTTCCTAAACCCATCGGGTGTTTCTACCGACCGGCGCACGCAACATATGCTTGCGAATGCCGTGATGCGTGGACACCATGCCACTACTGCCGGTCACCATGACTGCAGTCTGGCACCCTTACACAAGCACGACACCATGGCCACCGGTGCACGTCGCCCCGCATCCATTGGGCGCCCATGTACCGAGTACGCATGGCGTGGCGCCGCCGCCGGCACGGACCACCCATGGCAACCGAATGGCCAAGGCACCACCAATCATGTACGTCGCACACCCACGCATTGGCAACGGGCATACACATGTGTCTGCACGTGGTCCTATGTAGTCGAGCCTCAGCACGCCGCCGCACGAAGTCCGGCACCTCCTCGTCGTCGCAGGCCGTGGGCGGTCACGACCGAGCACAGGGTGACACGGTCACAGACACCACACACACGGACACACACATGCCCAAGCCACTTTGAGCCGAGAACGCCGCTCCCTGCCTGCTTGCTCTGCAACTCAGCCCTACGGCAAAAGCACAAGCTAGAGTGGTTCCCACGGACCCGCAAAGCCAACAGCCGCATCCCAGCCATGCAGGCTGTCGGTCTAGCACCGGGTTTGACCCGAAACACTAGCTTGCCGCCCAGCGAGAAACCAGGCCTTGGCCCCATACGCACCGAGTCCAGTAGCGAAACCAGCCCTAGCCGCTGCTGGCTAGATACAACCGCCCCTAGCTAGCCGCTGCTCGCCTGCAACTGGCCGTTGGCTGGCCACCGCCACGTCTGGCATGACTATAGCCGTTTCCGACTGGCTGTTGCTCGGCCACAGTGGGCTGTTGCTAGCTACAACCGGCCAGAGCGAGCCTCAACTAGCCACGACTGTCCCCAACATGCCTCGGCCTACCCCGAACCTCCTCGTGATGTGATTCAGCCTCCTTCCTGGCCCAAGCCGACCTCCTATGCCTCACCATTGGCATGCCCAGTGGCTGTCGATCATCGAGCTGTGCCCCTGTGCCATAGGTATGTGCCATCACGGCTACTGCCTGCACACGAACGTTCACCAGCACTAGAGTCACCACCAATAGTATGACCAGGCTAAACCAAATTCCACCATGGCACCCTAGCCTTGACCTAACCCACGTTGTGTCTACCATGTGTCCCTAACCATCCTTGAATTCATAGTCATGTATGAGTGAGTTTGATTCTTCTTCGTTCTTTTGGCTCTTTGTGATAATCCGTAGATTATAGGGTTATCGATTGGACGTGCGTGAGCTCTGAAAAAGGACCCGTGGAGTGAAGCTGACTCTGGAGGTGGAGGGCCCTGCCGATCGTCTACACCGACTAATGGAAATGATCAATCAATAGGTTCCACGTCCCACCCAACCTCGTAGAATCCTATTAGGAATGCTACAATGTAGATGCTAGTGCTTTACTATTATGCAAATGAGCTGTGATAGGTTGCATGGTAGATTGCTTGTGAGCCATTACCTTGTCGCAACCTATTCCCCTGCACACCCGCTATTAGGCTAGACGCTCGCATTCCACTTACTGCTTTACTTTCACTATGCATTATACCTATGATGTGATGCTTGGTGAAGGGATAACGTGAGTGGATAAGGCACATGGTGCTGATAACTTGGTAGAACTGGATAATGAACTTGGGGAGATCTTGGCGTGTGTTTTGGGTGTGTGGTGAGGGTTGAGTCGATCGGACAGGATCCTACGACGAGTCTTTGGGGCAAGTCATGCCGAAGGGGTGCGACCTAGGTATCCCTTGTGAGAGGTACCTATGGAGGGTGCATGTGAGTAGACGGGGTGTTGGTTATCCCCGGTGGAGGCGTCGTCGAAGCACGGGGTGCTAGTTATCCCCTTGAGAAGATATCCTATCTGGTCCCCCTAAGGACTCGTATGTCTTGAGAACCGGAATCATAGGACCCTTCGTGCACACCACTCGCTCCTGATGGGTGGGAGACGATTACCCGACTGACTAGGGTGGTGCCACTACTACTAGGTTGGAAGGTGATAGTGTAGGGAGGTACGGGCATGGGGGCCCACACCCTCCTAAGACAGTGTAGTGACCTTGGGGGTCCGGTATTACGTCTCACAGTCTCAGTGTTTCGGTGGACTCCGGGGTGGCCCAGGGCTGAGTGGTAGAGTGGTACCATACTGGTCAGAAGGCAGTCGACATCAGCCTAGGAGGGGCACCGCCGATGATGGTGATCTTGTGGATTTCCAAGTGTACACGCTCTGCAGAGTTGATCGATCTATACGTATAGCCACGTCCGCGGATAGGGACATTCCTATGACCTACGCTTCACTTGATTCGTGAGAGGAATCCCTTCTACCTTCCTCGGGTTTCGTGTTGGTTTCCAGCTTTGGCTGTTGAGGCAAGGTATGAGCGGGAGTCGTCCTTGCCGCCTAGAGAGTGAGAGTGTGGTGAGATGTGTGCGATGGGATGGGAGAACGTGTGGATGAGATGGATTAAAACTTGATGAACTATTATTATAAAATATTGATGAACTTGCATAGGAAAACTATAGCCATATATAGGACTTTTGATCTACCCTTGCATTCCACTTACCACAAAAGCATACGCAAAAGCATAGGGTGGGAGCCAGTGGCCAGTATAAATCGTACTGATAGATTTTGGACAAGTTTTGGATGAAATCTATGACGACAACAATGAGGACTCGGATTAGGAGTAGATGGTCTCATTCCTACGCTCAAGTGTGGTTGACATTCTACGCCGACTCTGATGACTGCCGTGAAGGAGGAGCCTTCACCCGTCGATGCGCTATGATGACTCTGATGAAGATGTGTGTGCGTTTTTGCTAGATTAATCGATGTAATAGGTGTGTTAACCAGTGTTGTAAAGCCTTGTAACTTGTAATTCTATAGTGTATGACTATGATATCAGCTGATAATTGATAATGTGATGGATTGCTCTCGTGATCTACTACATTATAAATCGTGTAACACCCTGGTGTTACCGCGTGTCACAATGCATCTAAGCAGAGCATGCGCATCTTTTTCTGGTGTTGCGTTTAATGTCGAAGTGTGTAGGATCCTTTCGGTAAGTTAAAAATGATAAATAAAAAGGGTATTCGAATTTGACGTTTCAACCGGAGGTTAGCAACTTAGGTTGGAAACTAAATTCTCTTAACAAAACTGTGCAAGACTTATATGTGAACCCTAAACGACTTATGAAGAGCATAGTGTGTAGTTGTTAGCGCAACTTGTGTTGTCAAGTAATTAGATCGCTAGCTAGTTTTTCCAGTCGCTCGGAAGTGAACTCGCTTTGTAATTCAGCCCTAGACTTAGAAAAACTCCAAGTGGTGACAGCTTGGCAAGGCCGTGTTGGCGAGTCCGTTCCGTGAAATCTAGCTCCATGGTGGTTGTATGTTTTGGCTCAGAACGATAGCCCAGTGTACCCTCTTGGTGTTGGTGAAGATCGTTCGGTCTCTGGATCACTCGTTTTGGCGTGGCAAGAGCTTTAAGTTTCGTGCGTATGCTGTGTCGCGGTTGTTTGGCCAGCCGAGCGCGGTCACCGCGTGGTCGCTGTGCGCGTCGCGCAGCGCCGCGCCGCGGGCCCGCGCGCTGCCGCGGTGGGAGGCCGGCCGAGGCCGTCGTGCCTTGGTGCTGTAGCCGTTGACGTCGTGCGCAGGTTGCTTGCCCCGCCCGCTGTCTTGCCCCTTCCCTCTCTCTGCGTGTGCGGTGGTGTGGGCCGTCCGGGGTCAGCGCCGTCGCGTCCGCACCGACCCAGCGCCGCCCCTGGCCGGTCGGTGGCTGCTCCCGCACGCCATGCTGCTTCCCTATCTGCTCGCGCGTGCTGTCACGACCCAACCGGAGCGCGGGCACGTTTTACCCCCCCCCTCTCTGTTCCCCGTTCGCCTGGCCGTTGGGGCCGTGGCGAGCAGTCCGGGCGGGAGGGGCCGCCACCATTTAATCAGCCGTGCCCGGGGGTTCGCCGCCTTTTGGCCCTACCGACCGACCTCGTCCCGCCTCCAGTGCGGTCCCCCCCGAGCTCCAATTTTGGAGTTGTTCGGCGTCAGGCCATTAAGGCTGAGCTCGACCGTGACCGCCGCGGTAGCCCGAGCTGTTTGTTCCCAAGCTTAATTGAGCTCACCAACAGCCTTCTGGTGTCCTCAGCTCCACCCTGCGCCCGGTTCTTGACCCCTGTTGCCCCTGTGCGGCCGTGGTCGCGTTCGCGCCGCCCCGAAGCGCCGCCTTGCCCCTTCGGGTGCGCGTGGCCAGGTCGTCTCGGGCAAGCTCGGACAAAGCCTCCACCTCGGCCGTGTTCGTGGTAGGTCACCGATGCTCGTAGACCACCTCGTTCGGTTTGCCTTGGCCGCAGCTCACCGGAACGGCGGCGCCACTCCCTGCAGGTTGCCGCTGCCGTGGGAGAGTCGCCCTGCTTCACCTCCGCTCTCCAAACCACCGCCCATCGTCGCGCGTCGCTCGGTAAGTGGGTGTGTCCTTCTTAGATGCGAGGTAGAGATCTTCCCCTGGCCGGCGTAACCGGCCAGTGCCGGCCAGTGCCGCGCCGGCGTGCGGGGAGGATGCCGGGGACCGCTCAGTTGGGAAGACGAGTTTTTAGGAGGGTGCTTTTGCAAAGTCTCTGAGTGCGGGAATAGTGCGTAGTTGGTCGAGTTATTTGTAACTAGCTTGGGGTCTCTTTTGCAAAGTGTGCTGGCGCGCGCGGGTCTCCCCGGCCTTGGGCCGAGTTCCGTGGGCCGCGAGCGCATGCTGCGTGTTGCGCGGGGTGGGCCGCGCGGTTGGGCCGCCGGGAGATCGGTTTCTGGATTTAGCGATTTTAGAATACCTTTGTAAATTAATTTTTGAAGCAAACTTTGAGGAATTTTTGCGACTAGTGTAGATGTTCAAAAATTGTGAAACCACTTTTGTTGAGTTCATAAATTCATGCTCTGTCAGATAGTAATTTCCTTTTGTGCACTACTATAGTGTTGCTCGGTGGATTAAATCTCTGCTTAAGGTGACGTTTATTAATGCAACCAATTTTGTAGAAATTTTCGTGTTAAATCGAGGATAGCCCTAGCTCTAAAATTTTTACAGTAGATGCTTAATATTGTTAGATGCTTGCTATAAATTTTATGGCCATCAAATAGCTTGTTTGTTAGGGTAGCTAATTTTCCCTAGAAATGCCTGTAGTAAATCGGTAATCAGAAGTAGTGTGTCTGTTAGTTGCTGGAGTCGTTTTGCATCGGGTCAACCTTGTTAGTAGCGAGAATGTTAGCTTACCATTTCAGCTATTAGAGTTACCGTTGTCACCTTTTTAAGTGTGGTCCTATCGTTGCATGCATGTAGATCACGAGGGAGTCGAGTACGTGGCAGTGGAGGAGCCGGACTACGAGGAGGTCATCGAGGAGTACGAGGAGGAGATCTTCGTACCTGAGGAATTCCAGGAGCCGCCTGCTACTGACACCTCTGACTGTGCACCTGCCCAAGGCAAGCCCCGGTGCATAACCATTATTTTTGCAAATATGATATATATTTAAATGTTGTGCATTTAAGTTACAGGAATTTCTATGATACCCACATGCATATATATTTATACCCAATGAGTCTTACTAGCACAGGATCGTATAGTTGCTTCGCTTAGGATCATCGGTAGGGTGAGTAACCTGTCGTTGCTCACAATAGGGAGTTACTCTAATGATTATTATATTGGGAAAAATGGGGGAAAGGAAATGGCGACCGGGCAGGGATGTGGTATGATTATTGGTGGGCGTAACCAATTGTGTCCCGCGACCACGGGGCGCAATTGGGTTGCACTGTTTCCCTGTCCGTGTCAATTAAGGACCGTTCGTTGCATGGACCCTGGTCAAGTCACATATCTCCTTATCCCGAGCACATACTAGCAGATGGGGGCTAGGAAGACTTGTTACTCTCTTGTCATGGGCTCCGGCTCTTTCCGGACCGACTGATTGGAGGCGGGGATAGGTGGAGGTCTTAGCATCGTATTGAGGCCGGGCCTCGAATACGAGAGCTAGGAGTCCAAGTTTGGACGGGGACCTGGAAACCTGTGACAGGAGGGGGACGGGTTGGTTTTGTTTGTGCCTGGGGTACAAGCGAGGCTTGTGTTTTTCGGGGTACCCAGCTAGGCACATTGATTCGCGAATCGCCGTTTCTGCGTGACGGTACGGCTTGACTACGCTCTGGCATCGTAGTAAGAACTGGAAAGGGAAAGAGGGAGAATTGATTCTGTTTTGCTCAACTCTTGCTTGATTATAGCATAGGTGCTTACATAGAATATTGGTAAATGAATAAAACACGGCTTCTAAAAGTTAAGAAATTAAGGACAAACTCTTAGTGCTGCTTTCCGCATACAAGAAACCCACAAGCCATAAAGCCCATCATGATCCTTGAGAGTCGGGAAATGAAAATTCCCAGTCGGGTAAGTCTTGCGAGTACATTGTGTACTCAGGGTTTATTTTTACCCCTGTTGCAGGTGCTCTTTAAGCAGGTTGGTCTTGTGTGGAGGATTCTTCTGGTGGGCACAGACGGGTTCTCCTCGCTTCCGTTAGATGTTATTCTATTCCCACTGTTATTTAATGCACTCTGAACCTCTGGTATTGTAATAACTATTTCAAGACTCTATGTTGTATGAAATGGACTAAGTATTGTAAGTTTGTACTCATTATTGGATCCCGGGGTAAATAAAAATGTGGAGCGTTCGAGTTCTCCCGTCGGGTGTGCTCGACGGAATCATCTGGTTTAGCTCACTTTCAGGGTTCTTAGTGCCTAGTGGAAGGCAAGCGTCCTGAAAGCGTGCTAAACTGGGCGATTCCGCCATAAATCGTATCTGTGGATTTTCCCTTCGAGGAAAAGCGAGATCGTTTCAGTTGGTATCAGAGCCATACTTGACCCTAGGACGAGACCTGTAGAACCAAACACTAGTTTAGAAGCCAAACATCTAGTCGGATATAGGACTCTAGAAGCTGACAGTTGTTTCTCCCTTCGCCTTGATTTCTGGTGCTAACTGAGCCCTGTTTTGGAAAGTTGACCTGTAGAACCCTCTCCCAACTTACCGACCACATTAGATCGGTAGTGTGTGAGACTTTGAAGGCCTTGGAGTCGCCTTGAGTCAACACTATGCATTAGGAGTTGTAATGTTGTTTGAATGCCTGGATCTTAAGTTGTTGTTCTTTCGTGCTTCTTGTTGCCTGAATGTAGGCTGTAGAGTTTATTTTGTGTACGTGTGACTCTAGGACCCTAGCTAATCTACTAGGCTAAACCCAAGGCCGTCCCTTGACTAGGTAAATGACCCGACTAACAGGGCTAAAATATAAAAGCTGATGCATCATATCTTTACCAAACCGTTTCAAAACTATTTTTGGCTTCCAACTGAATGCATCTTCAAAATTTCCCTCCCTCCTTTTGGTTGAAAAAGTCCCTCCTTAACAAAAGCAATTCTATTTCAAAGGAAAATGGTTTCAAAACTTCTTAAAAGGTTTTCCTCTTTTAAAAGAAAAGCAGTTTTAATTCTTTTCTCAACTCGATTTGATTTCAAAAGCTATTTGCAAAACAGTTTGAAAACTCGTCTCCTTTCAAAAGTGCTACAAATTCACCTCTGAAACACAGAAGTTTTGCTTTTCAATCAACAAAATGCCTTGAAAGCAAAGTCTTTAGCTTAGTTTTGTTTTAAAAGCTTTTGATTTCAACCGGGGAGCCAAATTCTTTTCAAAATAAACCTTGGTTTCTAAAATGGTTTGCAATTGATTTATAAAACAAAACCCTAGTGAAAAGATTTTGTCTGTAACCTTTCCAAAAATTTTAGCAAAACCAAAATTAACTTTCCAAATCTAGTTTCAAAAGTGTTGCTTTGGAAAAGGTTTCTGAAAACAAAGTTTGATTGCGAAAGCTTTACTTTTTAAATAAGAATGGGGTCAAACCATTTCAAAAGTACTTTTGTTTGACTCAAATAAGAGGGAAGCAACTCATGTTTTCAAAACTAAAATAAATTTCAAAATCTTTTGATTTGAAATTATTCAAAAAGGGGTGCGTTTTGATATAGAAAACAAAGGCTTCCAAAAGATTTTGGTTTCAAACACTTGCATTGGATTTTAACCCATTTCTCAAAAATCTGATCTACCCTGGATTTCAAAAGTTTTGCTACTCACCCTCCCTCATTATTCAAACAGGATTTCAAAATCGCTTGTCTTGAAAAGTCTTGGAAAAATCTCGGTATTTGCAAAACATTTTCATCAAAATAGTTTCTAACTCCACGTACCCGCTATTTCAAAACATCTTTTGTCCAAAAGGCCCATTTGGAAAAGTTTATAAAATGGTTTGATTTCTGAAACTCCTTCAAAAGACCAAATGTTTCTAAAAACCTTTTCAAAAGAGGTTTGGAAAACAAAAACCTTTTGTAAAAGTCTTGATTTTGTGAACTGGAAACCTATTCAAAGCACTTTCAAAATTTCTCTTTTGAGGGTTTGATCTATTTTGACCAAAGTTCAAAAGTTTATATTTGAGTTTCAAAAAAAAACAAAGCGGGTTACAACCTATTTCTAATATACTTTTGTTGATTTGATTTCAAAATCCAAAGGTTGTGACCTTCCTCCTTACAAGAATTGCGAAACAAAAGATTTAAAGCTTTGTTTTCAAAACATGGCTTCCAAAACCATTTTACAAAGGCTTTTTCCTCGTCCCTTCTGTAAACTCTCCCCTCCCTCTAGCTTCGTATATCAAGTTGTTGCCGGGGACTTAATTGGTAGTGTGTCGTGATCATAACCCTTGGTGCCGCTATGAAACTTGGGGCCCCATGTGTGATGCATCCACATGGCTACTGCCGGGCGTATGCAGGTGTCGAGGCACGTGACTATGACCACTCCCAAGGGGTACCCACATACTGCTATAATCCTGAGCTCAACTTTCTGAAACCATACTTCAAAAGCAACCGCTTTAAAAGAATTTTATTGAAAACAAAGGATGTTTTGGGTTTCAAAATCTTCATTCAAATACCCTATCTTGTTTTAATAAAGGGATTTCAAAATCCAAAGCTCTACCAAAATAAACTCTTGTTTGAAGTAAAAATGGCTTCCAAAGAAAAAGGTATTTTGAAAAGTTTCGTTCCATTCAAAACTCTTGGCCTCTTCCAAATGTTTTGAAAATCTCGGTCCCATTTCAAAATGCCTTATGAAAAGATACATCAAAACCCTTTGTGTGTGTCCTTCAAAAGTTTGAGAAAAGCGGTTTTCTTCAAATAGCGTTTTCCAAAAGTGGATTTATGAAAACCTATTTGCAAAGCTTCGTCAAAATGCTTTATAAAGTCTCAAAGGATTTTTGTTTCAAAAATTTAAAACCAACTTCAAATGGGAGTTGTTTTCAAAAGAAAACTATTTCGAGAGGCTTCCCTGTCTTGCAAAAAAAGAAAAAGAAAAGAAAGAGATTTCATTTCAAAAAGAAAATTGCTCCAAGTGTTTTGTTTCAAAAACCGTTGTTTAAAGAAAATGAGATTTCCAAAGGGCATTTAAAAACTCGCTTTACAAAAATTTTGGTGCATGAAGATGTTTTCAATTGGTACATAAACTTGCTCCCCAAAAACCCTTGTTTACAAAAACAAAATGGCTTCAAAAAGGAAATTTCAACTTGGTTTGCGAAAGTTTCAAAAGCTCTTTCGTGAAAAGGCTTTTCTTCCAAACACCGATTTGAGTATGCAAAATTGCCTTCCTCTCCTTCTTTGGAAACAACCTTCTCCATTCAAAAGGGTATTATGAAAATGATTTTCCAAAAGTCCTTACAGCAAAAGCTTCCTGCAAAACCTGATGCATTAATGCATGAAGGACCTCAGGTATAAGCCATCAACCGTAGGTAAACCTATCGACCGTCCTTCGAGAGTAGTGGCCCCTAAATCTCGGGGACGAGATTCCTATAAGGGGGGTGGACTGTAACATCCTAGATTTTTGAGCAACCAAAAATACGAGCTTTTTAAAATTTTTCCTGCAATGTGTGAAGCATATAGTCGCTAGTTCAAACCTAAGCCAACTCCTCCCCTTCTCTGCCTAACTTCGAGACTAGGACTTCGTAGTCTTGTGCACTACATATATTTTAGTTGCATATTTGAGTGCCTTGAGTTGGTTCTTGTTGGGAGTTTATTGTTTACTTGTAGGGCTAATTAGCTAGATGCTCAGAAATTGTTTTGTACGCACCCGATGGTACTAGTAGGTGATGAGGCTCAAGTGGATGCTCGTTTTGGTTTGTTTGCAGATTGTGCTAATCTTGACGCAAGATATGTGCACGGATTGTGCCGAACGTACCGCAGGCTCGAAAATCATTTTGGACAGACTCGATAGAACAGCTACGTGACGTGGGTCATGTGGAATCTTATTTCGGTCCGTTTGGAGACACTGTTAGTATTGGTGCAAGGTTTGCGCCAAACGTAACATAAGCTCAGAAATCGTTTTGGACGCACCCGATGGTACTCCTAGGTGACGAGGCTCAAGTGGATGCTCGTTTTGGTCGGTTTGGAAATAATGCAAATCTTGACGTCAGATAGGTGCACGGTTTGCGTCGAACGTACGATAGGCTTGGAATTCATTTTGGATGCACCTGATGGATCTCCTAGGTGACGTTTGTCATGTGGAATGTCACGGAACCATCCAAATTATAAGAGCACAAGTACAAAAACAATCACCGAAGTGATCAAATTCTCACACTTGAGCCCATATAACTCATACCACTTAATGCAACAATACTTACAACATATATAAAATTAATTGCTTTGAAGGTAGGAGGCTTATAATGCTCCGGGGCTTGCCTAGGATCCAACTCAAGTTAGTGTTGGTCAGATGAAACTCGCTTGGCCAACACCTCTCCTCCAAGCACTTTCCAGTTCTTCCATCTGCAGGATGGATCCACCAAACATCGTCTTCGGGTTTGGCTCCAACGCCACATCCTTCAGACGTTTTTGCTAGCGTACCTATATGAGGTGCAACCATGCATATGTGTGAATGCATAGAAGTGCAATAAATAAAGCAATCATGCAAGCATACCAAAGTTCTCATAAGCACCTAGAGCTAATTAACTTGATCCTCACTATGGCATAACATAGAAGATGGCAAGCACATCAATCAAGACACAAGTATTATAAGATCATAGGGTACCAACCCAAGTACCAAGTAGCAACACCAACATACTTATGTAACTCAAACTATGCTTAACAGAAAGGTTCAGATTTGCAATCAGCATGAACAGTCCAGAAATAACATCATTCCAGGAGCTACACAATTCCAAATGACATGCAAGAGGATAAACTAGAAGTCTTATGAAATTGTCTACAATTCATTTAATACCAAATAAGCCTGATTCCCAAGTTTAATAGGTCGAAAAGATGAAACTACAGAATCTGGTCTGCTCCATACAGAGAGCAACCAAATCTGGGACCTGACTTTAAACATCTATAACTCAAAAACTACTTGGACAAATGCCACCAAATTTTAACACAAGCTAGATACATGAATTATATACAACTTTGCTGTAGACAAGATGCTCAGAAAACATCATTAACATGGGGTATTCTACATTGCCCCCAGAACTGTGCAGAAACTAATAATAGCAAGAAATAATTATTAACATATGTTGCAAACATATAATTGGACAAAAACAACTTTACCAACATGTAACACATGACTAAGGAACACCAGAAAACATAGTGTCCATTGCTAAATAAATTATTTTAATACATTTCTTAATTTATCTAGATAATTGGTGGAATTATGAACACATAACAAAAGTACACACTAAATTCTACCAAAATTACAGTGCCCTACATATACTCCCAAAAGTCTATTGTCCACATTTCAAGCCAATTGGACAAGTATATCAATTTCTATGAAAAAGGACAAATGGCTATTGCAATAAATCATGTGAGAGCAAGTTAAACCTAAAACTCAATATTTTCTATGAACACATGGCCATAGTATGAATCAACATGATAGAGAAACATCATACTAAGGTAATGGAACAACATTTTCCATTTTATCATTTATATATTATTTATAAGTTATTTATAAACAAGTTAAATCAATAACTTGATCATACAATAACAAATGACCATGAAATTTATACCATAGTACATACATAGCATAACAAGACAACCATAGAAATTTCACATCATTTGGAGCATCACAGCATCAGTTATGAATTCCCCAAACAACATATGCAAGAAATGCCTAATTAGCAAGATTAAATCAAAACCCTAAGAAAACAGTGAACAACTAATAGGTTTAATATTTTTATTAGTTATTACATGTTATCAAAAGATTAACAGAACAAGAATCACTATTTTTGGATATCTAAAACTCCAGATGTTGCTCTGGTCAAGTTTAAAGGCATTTTTAGAGCTCGTTTCCAACTTAAATCAAAACACCAGAAATTTTCTACAAACAAGTAACATTTTATGATTCTACTGCATAGAGATTTTCTCAAGGTTTCCAAAAAGTCCATATTTGCTATTTTTGGAGTTTCCTAGCATGAGATATGGAATTTAGAAGATTTACACAAAATCTGAAATTCAAATTACTATAAAACCGAATTCTATTTAGTTTGCTAGGCGCACCCGGTTACACACCCAGACCTACCACTACTTAAACCGACACGTGGGACCCACTGTCCAGCCGGTCCCGCTCGTCAGACATACCAACAAAGAGACAGAGAGAAGGCGCCGGCCTTCTTCTTCTTCCTCCGGCAGAGCAGGGGAGATGGCCGGCGTGCGGCTCCAGCCGACAGGGGTGGCGCTCCAGCGGCGAGCGGCAGAGGCGGTGATATGAACCCGCTAGGGTTTATAGACGATCTTTCGATGAGAGGCGTGAGATCACTCGATTTGGTGGATGGAGATGACGTTCACGGCCCGACTACAGCCTTCCAAGACCGCGCCTTAGCAACCGATGCAACCGACGACTCAACAAGCCCTAACTAGGTAGCACTAGCCATGGCCCAAAAGTCTATAGGATTGTAGGAAACTAATCTACTTTTTTTTGGCTTTTTTTTGGACTGTAGGAAAAATAAAAACAGCGAAGAATTACAAGTCTCTCACCGATAAACCTTGCTCTGATACCAACTGATATGAACCCACTAGGGTGAATCCTGATCTTTCGATGAGAGAAGGTGGATAACTCGATTTGGGGATGGAGATGACGTTCACGACCCGACTACAACCATCCAAGGATGCTGCGCCTTAGCAACCGATACACCACCTCCAACAGTCGTCGCGATCTTGTGGAACACGATCAACCAAACCACTAGGGTAATTCCTGCAAGCAATCGAGGAACAAGTAAGAACAAGTAGAACAAGCAACTCAATTACAAATATGGAGATGAAAACCAATCTGAAATCACAAAGTTGGGGTTCTAAATCAAGTAGAACGGATGGTCAAGTTGACACACGCGTCTACAAGGAAGTAGCAATGGCTAAATTTTCAACAAAACAAAACCCAAGTGTTCCTGGTGGCGGCTAAGGGGTATATGATGTGTGGAGGACGAACACAAGAGAGTTTGGGTCGTGCTCCAACCCTAGGACGCGTCCCTACTGGACTCTAAAAGATACAAGCCCATTGGGCTAACTTAAGGTGGCGCAGCACCCTGGACAGAATAGACCTCTCGGTGATTTTTGGACTATTGACGCCGTTTCTGAGCAGGTATGAGTATGAGGTCAGATCCGTATGAAAGTAGACTTTATTAGCTTTCCAACAAGTCCAGAATCACCCCAATCCGACTCCGTATGTAACCGTGGCGACCGTCACAAGTTGGAGGTGTGCTGCAGTCCGAATCCAGCCTACGCGAGTCCTTTTCCCTTTCGGTCTTCTCCTTGATTCCTAATCAAAACAAGAGTGCACGTGTCTCCAAGATCTAAACAGGATGGACAAGAGCTCAAGAAGGAACTCACTTGATGATTAAGTGTTCGAGCACGAGCACGGGTAATAGGACCAGCAGGTGTCGGCGTGGACGGCGTGGATGTATGATCGGTGTTGATGTCCTCATCATCTGATATGAACCCACTAGGGTGAATCCTGATCTTTCGATGAGAGAAGGTGGATAACTCGATTTGGGGATGGAGATGACGTTCACGACCCGACTACAACCATCCAAGGATGCTGCGCCTTAGCAACCGATACACCACCTCCAACAGTCGTCGCGATCTTGTGGAACACGATCAACCAAACCACTAGGGTAATTCCTGCAAGCAATCGAGGAACAAGCAAGAACAAGTAGAACAAGCAACTCAATTGCAAATATGGAGATGAAAACCAATCTGAAATCACAAAGTTGGGGTTCTGAATCAAGTAGAACGGATGGTCTAGTCGACACACGCGTCTACAAGGAAGTAGCAATGGCTAAATTTTCAACAAAACAAAACCCAAGTGTTCCTGGTGGCGGCTAAGGGGTATATGATGTGTGGAGGACGACCACAAGAGAGTTTGGGTCATGCTCCAACCCTAGGACGCGTCCCTACTGGACTCTAAAAGATACAAGCCCATTGGGCTAACTTAAGGTGGCGCAGCACCCTGGACAGAATAGACCTCTCGGTGATTTTTGGACTGTTGACGCCGTTTCTGAGCAGGTATGAGTATGAGGTCAGATCCTTATGAAAGTAGACTTTATTAGCTTTCCAACAAGTCCAGAATCACCCCAATCCGACTCCGTATGTAACCGTGGCGACCGTCACAAGTTGGAGGTGTGCTGCAGTCCGAATCCAGCCTACGCGAGTCCTTTTCCCTTTCGGTCTTCTCCTTGATTCCTAATCAAAACAAGAGTGCACGTGTCTCCAAGATCTAAACAGGATGGACAAGAGCTCAAGAAGGAACTCACTTGATGATTAAGTGTTCAAGCACGAGCACGGGTAATAGGACCAGCAGGTGTCGGCGTGGACGGCGTGGATGTATGATCGGTGTTGATGTCCTCATCATCTGATATGAACCCACTAGGGTGAATCCTGATCTTTCGATGAGAGAAGGTGGATAACTCGATTTGGGGATGGAGATGACGTTCACGACCCGACTACAACCATCCAAGGATGCTGCGCCTTAGCAACCGATACACCACCTCCAACAGTCGTCGCGATCTTGTGGAACACGATCAACCAAACCACTAGGGTAATTCCTGCAAGCAATCGAGGAACAAGCAAGAACAAGTAGAACAAGCAACTCAAATGCAAATATGGAGATGAAAACCAATCTGAAATCACAAAGTTGGGGTTCTGAATCAAGTAGAACGGATGGTCTAGTCGACACACGCGTCTACAAGGAAGTAGCAATGGCTAAATTTTCAACAAAACAAAACCCAAGTGTTCCTGGTGGCGGCTAAGGGGTATATGATGTGTGGAGGATGACCACAAGAGAGTTTGGGTCGTGCTCCAACCCTAGGACGCGTCCCTACTGGACTCTAAAAGATACAAGCCCATTGGGCTAACTTAAGGTGGCGCAGCACCCTGGACAGAATAGACCTCTCGGTGATTTTTGGACTATTGACGCCGTTTCTGAGCAGGTATGAGTATGAGGTCAGATCCGTATGAAAGTAGACTTTATTAGCTTTCCAACAAGTCCAGAATCACCCCAATCCGACTCCGTATGTAACCGTGGCGACCGTCACAAGTTGGAGGTGTGCTGCAGTCCGAATCCAGCCTACGCGAGTCCTTTTCCCTTTCGGTCTTCTCCTTGATTCCTAATCAAAACAAGAGTGCACGTGTCTCCAAGATCTAAACAGGATGGACAAGAGCTCAAGAAGGAACTCACTTGATGATTAAGTGTTCGAGCACGAGCACGGGTAATAGGACCAGCAGGTGTCGGCGTGGACGGCGTGGATGTATGATCGGTGTTGATGTCCTCATCATCTGATATGAACCCACTAGGGTGAATCCTGATCTTTCGATGAGAGAAGGTGGATAACTCGATTTGGGGATGGAGATGACGTTCACGACCCGACTACAACCATCCAAGGATGCTGCGCCTTAGCAACCGATACACCACCTCCAACAGTCGTCGCGATCTTGTGGAACACGATCAACCAAACCACTAGGGTAATTCCTGCAAGCAATCGAGGAACAAGCAAGAACAAGTAGAACAAGCAACTCAATTGCAAATATGGAGATGAAAACCAATCTGAAATCACAAAGTTGGGGTTCTGAATCAAGTAGAACGGATGGTCTAGTCGACACACGCGTCTACAAGGAAGTAGCAATGGCTAAATTTTCAACAAAACAAAACCCAAGTGTTCCTGGTGGCGGCTAAGGGGTATATGATGTGTGGAGGACGACCACAAGAGAGTTTGGGTCATGCTCCAACCCTAGGACGCGTCCCTACTGGACTCTAAAAGATACAAGCCCATTGGGCTAACTTAAGGTGGCGCAGCACCCTGGACAGAATAGACCTCTCGGTGATTTTTGGACTGTTGACGCCGTTTCTGAGCAGGTATGAGTATGAGGTCAGATCCTTATGAAAGTAGACTTTATTAGCTTTCCAACAAGTCCAGAATCACCCCAATCCGACTCCGTATGTAACCGTGGCGACCGTCACAAGTTGGAGGTGTGCTGCAGTCCGAATCCAGCCTACGCGAGTCCTTTTCCCTTTCGGTCTTCTCCTTGATTCCTAATCAAAACAAGAGTGCACGTGTCTCCAAGATCTAAACAGGATGGACAAGAGCTCAAGAAGGAACTCACTTGATGATTAAGTGTTCAAGCACGAGCACGGGTAATAGGACCAGCAGGTGTCGGCGTGGACGGCGTGGATGTATGATCGGTGTTGATGTCCTCATCATCTGATATGAACCCACTAGGGTGAATCCTGATCTTTCGATGAGAGAAGGTGGATAACTCGATTTGGGGATGGAGATGACGTTCACGACCCGACTACAACCATCCAAGGATGCTGCGCCTTAGCAACCGATACACCACCTCCAACAGTCGTCGCGATCTTGTGGAACACGATCAACCAAACCACTAGGGTAATTCCTGCAAGCAATCGAGGAACAAGCAAGAACAAGTAGAACAAGCAACTCAAATGCAAATATGGAGATGAAAACCAATCTGAAATCACAAAGTTGGGGTTCTGAATCAAGTAGAACGGATGGTCTAGTCGACACACGCGTCTACAAGGAAGTAGCAATGGCTAAATTTTCAACAAAACAAAACCCAAGTGTTCCTGGTGGCGGCTAAGGGGTATATGATGTGTGGAGGATGACCACAAGAGAGTTTGGGTCGTGCTCCAACCCTAGGACGCGTCCCTACTGGACTCTAAAAGATACAAGCCCATTGGGCTAACTTAAGGTGGCGCAGCACCCTGGACAGAATAGACCTCTCGGTGATGTTTGGACTGTTGACGCCGTTTCTGAGCAGGTATGAGTATGAGGTCAGATCCGTATGAAAGTAGACTTTATTAGCTTTCCAACAAGTCCAGAATCACCCCAATCCGACTCCGTATGTAACCGTGGCGACCGTCACAAGTTGGAGGTGTGCTGCAGTCCGAATCCAGCCTACGCGAGTCCTTTTCCCTTTCGGTCTTCTCCTTGATTCCTAATCAAAACAAGAGTGCACGTGTCTCCAAGATCTAAACAGGATGGACAAGAGCTCAAGAAGGAACTCACTTGATGATTAAGTGTTCGAGCACGAGCACGGGTAATAGGACCAGCAGGTGTCGGCGTGGACGGCGTGGATGTATGATCGGTGTTGATGTCCTCATCATCTGATATGAACCCACTAGGGTGAATCCTGATCTTTCGATGAGAGAAGGTGGATAACTCGATTTGGGGATGGAGATGACGTTCACGACCCGACTACAACCATCCAAGGATGCTGCGCCTTAGCAACCGATACACCACCTCCAACAGTCGTCGCGATCTTGTGGAACACGATCAACCAAACCACTAGGGTAATTCCTGCAAGCAATCGAGGAACAAGCAAGAACAAGTAGAACAAGCAACTCAATTGCAAATATGGAGATGAAAACCAATCTGAAATCACAAAGTTGGGGTTCTGAATCAAGTAGAACGGATGGTCTAGTCGACACACGCGTCTACAAGGAAGTAGCAATGGCTAAATTTTCAACAAAACAAAACCCAAGTGTTCCTGGTGGCGGCTAAGGGGTATATGATGTGTGGAGGATGACGACAAGAGAGTTTGGGTCGTGCTCCAATCCTAGGACGCGTCCCTACTGGACTCTAAAAGATACAAGCCCATTGGGCTAACTTAAGGTGGCGCAGCACCCTGGACAGAATAGACCTCTCGGTGATGTTTGGACTGTTGACGCCGTTTCTGAGCAGGTATGAGTATGAGGTCAGATCCGTATGAAAGTAGACTTTATTAGCTTTCCAACAAGTCCAGAATCACCCCAATCCGACTCCGTATGTAACCGTGGCGACCGTCACAAGTTGGAGGTGTGCTGCAGTCCGAATCCAGCCTACGCGAGTCCTTTTCCCTTTCGGTCTTCTCCTTGATTCCTAATCAAAACAAGAGTGCACGTGTCTCCAAGATCTAAACAGGATGGACAAGAGCTCAAGAAGGAACTCACTTGATGATTAAGTGTTCGAGCACGAGCACGGGTAATAGGACCAGCAGGTGTCGGCGTGGACGGCGTGGATGTATGATCGGTGTTGATGTCCTCATCAGGCGGAGTGGCAGAGGCCCACGCGCATCCGAGGGACCGCTCAGCTCGGCTCGAGGTGACCCCAGGCCAGCTGGCCATGGAGGTAGGCGGCGCCGGTTGCCGGTGCTCCAGCGGCGGCGTGTTACCGGCAATGGTACAGGCGGGTGAGGAGGCGCGGTGCGGCAGTGCGAGGTAGGAAAGGAGCGAGGGGGGTTGATTTGGTAGTAGGAGGCTTGGTGGTGGCCGGCCACGGAGCTCTACTCGGCTCGGCAATGGCGGCCAGGGTGATGGCGTGCTCCGGCGACCGAGAGAGGCATGGAAGCAGTGCACTAGGGTCGCAAGAGGGTGGCGAGAGTGGTGACGAGCTTGGCTAGACCTAGGATGGTGGGATGGAGGAGGAACGGCGGTGACCGCGGAGCTCCCATGGGCGGCTATGGCTGTCGCGGCCATGGAGGAGAAGAGGGAGTGAGGGCGAGGGGGAGCACGGAATGGAGCTCAGCGAGCGCCCTGGGACTCTCCACATCCACACAGGCAAAGGCAAGGGCGCGGACACACGAAGGGCATGCGACGGCAGCTCACAGCCATGGCAGGACGAGCTCTAGTGCATGGAGGGCACGTCAGCATATGGTCGGGCACCTGGCGAGCGTCATAGTGGCCATGTTAGGATGCCGATTTGGGTCGGCTCAGGTCTGAACTGGGCCTTGGGCCTTTAACAAAAATTGATCCTCATTAGTTACTTAACAATTTTCATTAAGACCCCAAAGTCATTAGTTCAACGGATTAGGAGATGATTAGCTCTAAATTTGCCACTATCAGCGATTCAGTAGCAATGAGCAACTAATCAAATTGATGGTCGAAATGAAATGCAACTGGTGCCATCTTCTTGTATGCTCTTCCTCATCATATAAGCTCCAACTTTTACATTTGGACCTACCCAAGTTACTTAACAAATTTTGGAGAACGCGACATGCCAATGTCAAGGTCATTTGAGCGACAAAGTTGCAAACATGCTGTTTTAGCCACCGATTTTGGAGATCCAAATATACTCCAAATGTGATGACACTTGATTCATTTTTTCCCTCATGAACAGTACTCAAACTCATATTAAGGAATCTAATTGAGCTACCACATGTACTTGGAAGCTAAAATGTCATGAACATGTTGACTTGATGTGCTGATTAGGGACTTAGAATATGCTACGTGCTGGAAACAGCCCTCAATCTGACTTGTGGGCCCTTTTTGAGCATGTTCCACACATTTTTATGACTTGACTCTTAAACAAAGTTTGTTCCTTATAAATTTCCCTACAACTTTGTAAAAGGGTGCATAGTCACACAAAGCTTCTAGGTCACACTTTTGAACTGGTCAAACAAAAATGTTATAGGGTCCATACATGGTCAACCATCACTTAGAAGCACAATTAGGCAAAATGATCAACATGAACATTGTTCCATTATGTGTCCTAAGTGTAGTTAAGGTGTTGTAGAGTCTAACCATGTCCACCATGCATAGGTTGCATAGGGATCTTGGTCTCATATGCATTGAAGCATAGAAATCACTATATTTGAAATGCTTGTTTCAAATCTCTGTTTCTTTCATAGTGTTGTTGCAAGGTCCATGCTACACATGTTTCACTAGGTTGTTCCACATGTGTCCTAGATGTATTGCACATGTTGCATTTGTATGTTGCATAAACACTAGTTCACATGGAATGTAAAAGATGTTTCCTGGTTTTAGAAGTATGTTTCAGTTATAATCCAAACAAGCATATAACTTATCATTTCATGTGACTTTTTTATTCCAAACTCCATGAAACTTTTCTAGAGTTCACTATCAATAGAGAGTGATGTGAGACACAAGAAAGAAGTGGCATCAACACTCACTTGCATTACCAGGCATGAGCACCTAACATACATTGAAACATAATTAACAAGGATATGTTGCATATGTTTCAAGGAGATGTTGCAGATGTTTCAAAGCACATTCCATATAGGCATGTTTCACATGTTGCCCTAGTGCATCACATATGTTCCATGCTCATATATGAACAAATGACGCTAAGGCTCATGCAATGCAAGTGCTAAATGCAAGCCTAACACCTGGGGTGTTACAGTTTACGCCAAACGTACCATAGGCTCAAAAATTGTTTTGGACGCACCCAATGGTACACCTAGGTGTCGAGGCTCAAGTGGATGCTCATTTCGGTCAATTTAGAGATAGTGCTAATCTTGATGCAAGATAGGTGCACGGTTCGTGCTGAATGTACCACATGCTCGAATATAGTTTTGGACACACCCGATAGAACACCTAGGTGATGTGGGTCATGTGGAATCTCAATTCGATCTGTTTGGAGAAAGTGTTAGTATCGGTGCAAGGTAGGTGCATGGTTTGCGCCAAACGTACCATTGGCTTAGAAATCATTTTGGACGCACCCGATGGGACTCCTAGGTGACAAGGCTCAAGTAAATGATGGTTTCGGTCCATTTGTAGATAGTGCTAATCTTGACGTAAGATTGGTGCACGGTTTGCGTCAAATGTACGATAGGCTCGAAAATCATATTGTACGCACCCGATGGTACTCGTAAGTGACGAGCCTTAGGTGGATGCTCGTTTTGGTTTGTTTGGAGATAGTGCTAATCTTAACGCAAGATATGTGCATGGTTTCCGCCAATCATACCATAGGCTCAGAAGTCGTTTTGGACGTACCCGATGGGTCTCCTAGGTGACATTGGCCATGTGGAATCTCGTTTCAATCCATTTGGAGACAGTGGTAGTGTATGTACAAGATAGGTGCACGGTTTGCACCAAACGTACGTTAGGCACAGAAATCATTTTGGACACACCCGATGGTACTCCTAGGTGACGAGGCTCAAGTGGATGCTTGTTTCGGTCTTTTTGGAGATAGTTCTAATCTTGACGCAAGATAGGTGCACGGTTTCTGTCAAACGTACCATAGGCTCAAAAATCATTTTGGATACACCCGATAGAACACCAAGGTGACGTGGGCCATGTGGATTCTCATTTTGGTCCATTTGGACACAGTGTAACTATTGGTCCAAAATAGGTGCATGGTTTGCGCCAAAGGTACCATAGGATTAGAAATTATTTTGGACAAACCCGATGGTACTCCTAGGTGACGAGGCTAATGTGGATGCTTGTTTTGGTCCGTTTGATGATAGTAATAATCTTGACACAAGATAGGTGCACGGTTTGCATCGAACATACCGTACACTCGGAAATCATTGTAGGACGCACACGATGGATCTCCTAGGTGACGTTGGTCATGTGGAATCTCATTTCAGTCCATTGATAGACAATGTTAGTGTCAGTGCAAGATAGGTGATCGGTTTGTGCCAAATGTACGATGGGCACAAAAATCATTTTGGACGCACCCGATGGAACTCTTAGGTGACGAGGCTCAAGTGGACGCTTGTTTCGGTCTGTTTAGAGATAGTGCTAATCTTGACGCAAGATAGGTGCATGGTTTGCGCCGAACGTACATGGGCTCGAAAATAGTTTTGGACACACCCGATAGAACACCTAGGTGACGTGGGTCATGTGGAATCTCATTTTGGTCCGTTTAGAGATAGTGTTAGTATCGGCGCAAGATAGGTGCATGGTTTGCGTTAAACGTACCATAGGCTTAGAAATCATTTTGGACGCACCCGATGGTACTCCTAGGTGACGAGGCTCCAGTAGATGCTCGTTTCGATCGGTTTGGAGATAGTGCTAATCTTGACGAAAGATAGGTGCTCGGTTTGCGTTGAACATATCATAGGCTCGAAAATCGTTTTGGACACACCTGATGGTACACCTAGGTGACGAGGCTCAAGTGGATGCTCATTTTAGTATGTTTGGAGATAGTGCTAATGTTGACGCAAGATTGGTGCACGGTTTGCGCCAAACATAGCTCGAAAATCATTTTGGACGCACCCGATGGTACTCTAAGGTGACGAGGCTCAAGTGGATGCTTGTTTCGGTCTATTTAGGGATAGTGCTAATCTTGACGCAAGATAGGTGCACGGTTTGCGCCGAACATACTATAGGCTCGAAAATAGTTTTGGACACACCTGATAGAACACCTAGGTGACGTGGGTCATGTGGAATCTCAATTTGGTCCGTTTGGAGACAGTGTTAGTATCGGTTCAAGGTAGGTGCATGGTTTGCGGCTTAGAAACCATTTTGGACGCACCCAATGGTACTCCTTGGTGATGAGGCTCAAGTGGATGCTCGTTTTGGTCTGATTGGAGATAGTGCTAATCTTGATGCAAGATAGGTGTACGGTTTGCGTCAAATGCACCATAGGCTTGGAAATTATTTTGGACGTACCCGATAGTACTGCTAGGTGACGAGGCTCAAGTGGATGCTCATTTTGGTTTGTATGGAGATAGTGCTAATCTTGAGGCAAGATATGTGCACGGTTTACGCCGAACGTACCATAGGCTCAGAAGTCGTTTTGGACACACCCGATGGATCTCGTAGGTGACATTGGTCATGTGGAATCTCATTTTAATCCATTTAGAGACAGTGGCTGTGTCAGTGCAAAATAGGTGCACGGTTTGCGCCAAACGTACCATAGGCACAGAAATAGTTTTGGACGCACCTCATGGTACTCCTAGGTGATGAGGCTAAAGTGGATGCTCGTTTGGGTTTGTTTGAAGATAGTGCTAATCTTGACGTAAGATAGATGCACGATTTGTGTCGAATGTACCATAGGCTCAGAAATTATTTTGGACGCACCCGATGGTACTCCTAGGTGACGAGGCTCAAGTGGATGCTCGTTTTGGTCTGTTTGGAGATAGTGCCAATCTTGACGCAAGATAGGTGCACGGTTTGCGCCAAACGTACCAAAGGCTCAGAAATCATTTTGGACGCACCCAATAGATCTCCTTAGTGACATTGGTCATGTGGAGTTTTGTTTCAATGCATTTGGAGACAGTGGTAGTGTCAGTGCAAGATAGTTGGACAGTTTGCGTCACGTAGGAAAGGCTCAGAAATCGTTTTGGACGCACCCGACGGTACTCCTAGGTGACAAGGCTCAAGTCGATGCTCGTTTTGGTCCGTTTGTAGATAGTGCCAATCTTGACGTTAGATAGGTGCACAGTTTGCGTCGAACGTACCATTGGCTCGCAAATCGTTCTAGACACCCGATGGTACTCCTTGGTGACGAGGCTCAAGTGGATGCTCATTTCGGTCTATTTGGAGATAGTGCTAATCTTGACGCGAGATAGGTGCACGATTTGCACTGAACGTACCACAGGCTCAAAAATCATTTTGGATACACCAGATAGAACACCAAGGTGATGTGGGCCATGCGGATTCTCATTTCGGTCCATTTGGAGATAGTGTTACTATTAGTCCAAAACAGGTGCATGGTTTGCGTTAAACGTACCATAGGCTTAGAAATTGTTTTGGATGCACCCGATGGTACTCCTAGGTGACGAGGCTCTAGCGGATGCTCGTTTCGATCAGTTTGGAGATAGTGCTAATCTTGACAAAAGATTGGTGCACAGTTTGTGCTGAACGTACCACAGACTCAGAAATCATTCGGACGCACCCGATGAATCTCCTAGGTGACATTGGTCATATGGAATCTTGTTTCAATCCATTTGGAGATAGTGGTAGTTTCAGTGCAAGATAGGTGCATAGTTTGCGCCAAACATACCATAGGCACAGAAATATTTTTGGACGCACTCGGTGGTACTTCTAGGTGACGAGGCTCAAGTGGATGCTTGTTTCAGTCCGTTTGGAGATAGTGCCAATCTTAACGTAAGATAGGTGCATGGTTTGCATCGAACGTACCGTAGGCTCAGAAATCGGTACTCCTAGCTGATGAGGCTCAAGCGGATGCTCGTTTTGGTCTGTTTGGAGATAGTACTAACCTTGACGCAAGATAGTTGCCCGATTTGCGCTGAATGTACCATAGACGTAGAAATAGTTTTGGACGCACCCGATGGATCTCCTTGGTGACATTGGTCATGTGGAATCTCGTTTCGATCCATTTGGAGGCAGTGGTAGTGTTAGTGCAAGATATGTGCATGGTTGGCGCCAAATTTACTATAGGCACAGAAACCGTTTTGGATGCACCCAATGGTACTCCTAGGTGACGAGGCTCAAGTGGATGCTTGTTTCGTTCTGTTTGGACATAGTGCTAATTTGAAGCAAGATAGGTTCACGGTTTGCATCAAACGTACCATACGCTCGGAAATTGTTGTTGGACGCACCTGATGGATCTCCTAGGTGACATTGGTCATGTGGAATCTCGTTTCAGTCCATTTGAAGACAGTGTTAGTGTCAGTGCAGGATAGGTGCACGGTTTCCGCCAAACGTACCATAGGCTCATAAATCATTTTGGATGCACCCAATGATACTCCTAGGAGACGAGGCTCAAGTGGATGCTTGTATCGGTCTGTTTGGAGATAGTGCTAATCTTGACGCAAGATACGTGCACAGTTTGCGCTAAACGTACCACAGGCTCGAAAATAGTTTTGAACACACCCGATAGAACACATAGGCGACGTGGGTCATGTGGAATCTCATTTTGGTCCGTTTGGAGATAATGTTAGTATCGGTTCAAGGTAGGTGCATGGTTTGTGCCAAACGTACCATAGGCACAAAAATCATTTTGGACGCACCCGATGGTACTCCTAGGTGACAAGGCTCAAGTAGATGCTCGTTTCGGTCTGTTTGTAGATAGTGCTAATCTTGACGTAAGATTGGTGCACGGTTTCCGTCGAACATACGATAGGCTCAGAAATCGTTTTGTACACACCCAATGGTAATTGTAGGTGACGAGGCTCAAGTGGATGCTCATTTTGGTTTGTTTATAGATAGTGCTAATCTTGACGCAAGATAGGTGCATGGTTTGTGCAGAACGTACCATAGGCTCAGAAATCATTTTGGGCGCACCCGTTGGATCTTCTAGGTGACATTGTTCATGTGGAATCTCATTTCAATCCTTTTGGATGTAGTGGTAGTTTCAGTGCAAGATAGGTGCACAGTTTGTGCCAAATGTACGATGGGCACATAAATCATTATGGACGCACCCGATGGTACTCCTAGGTGACAAGGCTCAAGTGGATGCTCGTTTCAGTCCATTTGGAGATAGTGCTAATCTTGAAGTATGATAGGTGCATAGTTTGCGTCGAACGTACCATAGGCTCAGAAATCATTTTGGACGCACCCGATGGTACTCCAAGGTGACGAGGCTCAAGTGGATGATTCTTTTGGTCTGTTTGGAGATAGTACTAATCTTGACGCAAGATTGGTGCACGGTTTGCGCCAAACGTACCATAGGATCAGAAATCGTTTTGGACGCACCCGGTGGATCTCCTCGATGACATTGGTCATGTGGAATCTCGTTTCAATCCAATTGGAGACAGTAGTGTCAGTGCAAGATAGGCGCACGGTTTGCGCCAAACATACGATAGGCACAGAAATCATTTTGGACGCACCCGATGGTACTCCTAGGTGACGGGCTCAACTGGAAGCTTGTTTTGGTCTGTTTGGAGATAGTGCTAATCTTGACGCAAGATAGGTGCACGGTTTGTGCCGAACATACCATATGATCATAAATCATTTTGGATGCACCCGGTAGATCTCCTCGGTGACATTGGTCATGTGGAATCTCGTTTTAGTTCATTTGGGATAGTGGTACTATTAGTGCAAGATAGGTGGACGGTTTGCGCCAAACGTATGATAGGCACAGAAATCATTTTGGATGCACCGGATGGGACTCCTAGGTGACGAGGCTCAATTGGATGCTTGTTTCGGTCTGTTTGGAGATAGTGCTAATATTGATGCAAGATAGGTGCATGGTTTGAGACGAACGTACCACATGCTCGAAAATGGTTTTGGACACACCCGATAGAATACCTTAGTGACGTGGGTCATGTGGAATCTCATTTCTGTCCGTTTGGAGACAATGTTAGTATCGGTGCAAGGTAGGTGCATTTTGGACACACCTGATGGTACTCCTAGGTGACGAGGCTCAAGTAGATGCTCGTTTCGGTCCATTTGTAGATAATACTAATTTGAAGCAAGATAGGTGCATAGTTTGGGTCGAACGTGCCATATGCTCAAAAATCATTGTTGGACGCACCCGATGGATCTCCTAGGTGACGTTGGTCATGTGGAATGTCGTTTCAGTCCATTTGGAGACCGTGTTAGTCTCATTGCAAGATAGTGCACGGTTTTGAGCCGAATGTACCACAGGCTCAAAAATAGTTTTGGACACACCCGATATAACACATAGGTTACGTGGGTCATGTGGAATCTCATTTCGCTCCGTTTCGAGACAGTGTTAGTATCGGTGCAAGATCGGTGCATGGTTTGCGTCAAATGCACCATACGCTTCGAAATCATTGATGGACACACCCGATGGATCTCCTAGGTGACGTTGGTCATGTGGAATCTCATTTCAGTCCATTTGAAGACAATGTTAGTGTTAGTGCAAGATAGGTGCACGGTTTGCACCAAACGTACCATATGCTCAGAAAATTGTTTTGGATGCACCTGATGGTACTCCTAGATGACGAGGCTTAAGTGGATGCTCGTTTCGGTCTATTTGGAGATAGTGCTAATCTTGACGCAAGATAGGTGCATGGTTTGCGCAGAATGTGCCACAGGCTCGAAAATAGTTCTGGACATCCCTGATAGAACACCTAGGTGACGTGGGTCATGTGGAATCTCATTTCGGTCCGTTCAGAGACAGTGTTAGTATTGGTGCAAGATAGGTCAATGGTTTGCGTTAAATGTACCATAGGCTCAGAAATCATTTTGGATGCACCCGACGGTACTTCTAGGTGACGAGGCTCAATTAGATGCTCTTTTTGATCCGTTTGGAGATAGTGCTAATCTTAACATAAGATAGGTACATGGTTTGCGTTGAACATAATATAGGCTCGGAAATCATTTTGTACGCACCCGATGGTACTCCTAGGTGACAAGGCTCAAGTGGAAGCTCGTTTTGGTCTGTTTGGAGATAGTGCTAATCCTGATGCAAGATAGGTGGACGGTTCGCGCTGAACATACCATAGGCTCAGAAATCATTTTGGACGCACCCGATGGATATCCTAGGTGACATTAGTCATATGGAATCTAGTTTCAATACATTTGGAGACAGTGGTAGTGTCAATGCAAGATATGTGCATGGTTTGCGCCAAACTTACGATAGGCACAGAAATCATTTTGGACGTACCCGATGGTACTCCTAGGTGACGAGGCTCAAGTGGATGCTGGTTTTGGTCTGTTTGGAGATAGTGCTTATCTTGAAGCAAAATAGGTGCACGGTTTGCGCTGAACGTACCATACGCATAGAAATCATTTTGGACGCACCCGGTGGATCTCCTCGTGACATTGGTCATGTGGAATCTCATTTCAATCCATTTGGAGACAGTGGTAGTGTTAGTGCAATATAGGTGCACGGTTTGTGCCAAACATACCATAGGCTCGAAAATAGTTTTGGACACACCCGATAGAACACCTAGGTGATGTGGGTCATGTGAAATCTCATTTTGGTTCGTTTGGAGACAGTGTTAGTATCGGTGCAAGGTAGGTGCATGGTTTGCGCCAAACGTATCATAGGCTCAGAAATCATTTTGGACGCACCCAATGGGACTCCTAGGTGACGAGGCTCAAGTAGATGCTCGTTTCGGTCCGTTTGTAGATAGTGCTAATCTAGACGTAAGATTGGTGCATGGTTTGTGTCGAACGTGCGATAGGCATGGAAATCATTTTCTACGCACCCAATGGTACTCATAGGTGACGAGGCTCAAGTGGATGCTCGTTTTGGTTTGTTTAGAGATAGTGCTAATCTTGACGCAAGATACGTGCATGGTTTGCGCCGAATGTACCATAGGCTCATAAGTCATTTTGGAAGCACCTGATGGATCTCCTAGGTGACATTGGTCATATGGAATCTCATTTCAATCCTTTTAGAGACAGTGGTAGCGTTAGTGCAAGATAGGTGCACGGTTTGCGCCAAACGTACGATGGGCACAGAAATCATTTTGGACGCACCCGATGGTACTCCTAAGTGATGAGGCTCAAGTGAATACTTGTTTCGGTCTGTTTAAACATAGTGCTAATCTTGATGCAAGATAGGAGCACGGTTTGCGCCAAACGTGCCACGGGCTCGAAAATAGTTTTGGACATCCCCGATAGAACACCTAGGTGACGTCCGTCATGTGGAATCGCATTTTGGTCCGTTTGGAGATGGTGTTAGTATTGTTGCAAGATAGGTGCATGGTTTGCATTAAACGTACCATAGGCTCAGAAATCGTTTTGGACGCACCCGATGGTACTGCCAGGTGACGAGGCTCAAGTAGATGCTCCTTTCGATCAGTTTGGAGACAGTGCTAATGTTGACGTAAGATAGGTACACGGTTTGCGTTGAACATACCATAGGCTCAAAAATCATTTTGTACGCACCCGATGATACTCCTAGGTGATGAGGCTTAGGTGGATGCTTGTTTTGGTCTGTTTGGACATAGTGCTAATCCTGACGCAAGATAGGTGGACGGTTCACGCTGAACATACCATAGGCTCAGAAGTCATTTTGGACGCACCCGATGGATCTCTTAGGTGACATTGTTCATGTGGAATCTCGTTTTAATCCATTTGGAGACAGTGGCAGTGTCAGTGCAAAATAGGTGCACGGTTTGCACCAAATATATAGACACACATAAATCGTTTTGGACGCACCTGATGGTACTCCTAGGTGACGAGGCTCAAGTGGATGCTCGTTTTGGTCTATTTGGAGATAGAGCTAATCTCGACGCAAGATAGGTGCACGGTTTGTGTCGAACGTGCCATAGGCTCAGAAATTGTTTTAGACGCACCCGATGGTACTCCTAGGCAACAAGGCTCAAGTAGATGCTCGTTTTGCTCTGTTTGGAGATTGTGCTAATCTTGACGCAAGATAAGTGCATGATTTGTGTCGAACATACCATAAGCTTAGAAATCATTTTCGACGCACCCAATGGATCTCCTCGGTGACAACATGTGGAATCTCATTTCAATCCATTTGGAGACAGTGTTAGTGTCAGTGCAAGATAGGTGCACGGTTAGCACCAAACGTAGCTCAGAAATCGTTTTGGACGCACCCGATGGTACTCTTAGGTGACGAGGCTCAAGTGGATGCTTGTTTCGGTCTATTTGGAGATAGTGCTAATCTTGATGCAAGATAGGTGCACGGTTTGCGCCGAACGTACTATCGGCTCACAAAATATTTTGGACGCACCTGATGGATCTCCTCGGTGACAATGGTCATGTGGAATGTGGTTTCAATCCATTTGGAGGTAATGTTAGGGTCAACGTAAGATAGGTGCACGGTTTGCGCCAAATGTAGCTCAGAAATTATTTTGGACGCACCTGATGGTACTCCTAGGTGACGAGGCTCTAGTGGATGCTTGTTTTGTCTATTTGGAGATAGTGCTAATCTTGACACAAGATAGGTGGACCGTTTGCACCGAACATATCACAGGAGCAAAAATCATTTTGGACACACCCGATAGAACACCTAGGTGACGTTGGTCTTGTGGAATCTCATTTCGGTCCGTTTGGAGATATTGTTAGTATCAGTTTAAGATAGGTGCATTGTTTGCGCCAAACGTACGCTCAGAAAACGTTATGGACGCACGCGATGGTACTCCTAGGTGACGAGGCTCAAGTGCATGCTTGTTTCGGTCCGTTTGGAGATTGTGCTAATCTTTGCGCATGATAGGTGCACCATTTGCATCGAACGTACCATACGCTCAGAAATCGTTGTTGGACGCACCCGATGGATCTCCTAGGTGACGTCGGTCATGTGGAATCTCGTTTCTGTCCATTTGGAGACAGTGTTAGTGTCAGTGCAAGATAGGTGTACGGTTTACGCCAAACGTACCATACGCTCAGAAATCATTTTGGTCGCACCCGATGCTACTCCTAGGCGACGTGGCTCAAGTGGATGCTCATTTCGGTCCGTTTGGAGATAGTACTAATCTTGACACAAGATAGGTGCACGGTTTGCGCTGAACGTACCATAGGCTCAGAAATCATTTTGGACGCACCCGATGGATCTCCTAGGTGACATTGGCCATGTGGACCCTTGTTTCAATCTATTTGTAGATAGTGTTAGTGTCAATACAAGATAGGTGCACGGTTTGCGCCAAACATACCACAGGCTCAGAAATCATTTTGCACGCACCTGATGGATCTCCTCGGTGAAATTGGTCATGTGGAATCTCGTTTCAATCCATTTGGAGACAGTGTGTCAGTGCAAGATAGGTGCACGGTTTGCACCAAATGTAGATCAGAAACCATTTTGGACACACCCGATGGTACTCCTAGGTAGGGATGAAAATGGAACAGAAATATTCCGAATTGACCGTTTTCGTTTTCTATATTATGAACCGTTTTTTAACATGAAAAATTGTTAGTTTTAATTGGTTTCACAACCATTTTCAACCATTTTTTATACTCTTTAATCGCTAAATGTAGAAATATCCCGAACCGACCGTTTTCATTTTTCTATATCGTAAGTCCATTTTTGACCGTTTTCATCCTTACTCCTAGGTGACGAGGCTCAAGTGGATGCTCGTTTCGATCCATTTGGAGATAGTCCTAACCTTGATGGAAGATATGATGAGGACATCAACACCGATCATACATCCACGCCGTCCACGCCGACACCTGCTGGTCCTATTACCCGTGCTCGTGCTCGAACACTTAATCATCAAGTGAGTTCCTTCTTGAGCTCTTGTCCATCCTGTTTAGATCTTGGAGACACGTGCACTCTTGTTTTGATTAGCAATCAAGGAGAAGACCGAAAGGGAAAAGGACTCGCGTAGGCTGGATTCGGACTGCAGCACACCTCCAACTTGTGACGGTCGCCACGGTTACATACGGAGTCGGATTGGGGTGATTCTGGACTTATTGGAAAGCTAATAAAGTCTACTTTCATACGGATCTGACATCATACTCATACCTGCTCAGAAACAGCGTCAACAGTCCAAAAATCACCAAGAGGTCTATTCTGTCCAGGGTGCTGCGCCACCTTAAGTTAGCCCAATGGGCTTGTATCTTTTAGAGTCCAGTAGGGACGCGTCCTAGGGTTGGAGCACGACCCAAACTCTCTTGTGGTCGTCCTCCACACATCATATACCCCTTAGCCGCCACCAGGAACACTTGGATTTTGTTTAGATCAAGTTTAGCCTTTGCTACTTGCTTGTAGGCGCGTGTGCTGATCCAGCCACCCGTCTCCTTGTCTTCAGAACTCCACTCATAATAAGATTCAGTTTAAGGTTTTCAATTTCATCTTGCAAATTCAGTGCTTGTTTCCTTGTTCTTGCTAGTTCTTCGATTGCTTGTAGGACGGAAGCCCTAGTAGCTGGTTGTCGCGCTCCACAAGATCGTGACAGCTTTTGGAGGTGGTGTATCGGTTGCTAAGGCGCGGTCTTGGAAGGCTGTAGTCAGGCCGTGAACGTCATCTCCATCCATCAAATCGAGTGATCTCACGCCTCTCATCGAAAGATCGTCCATAAACCCTAGCGGGTTCATATCAATTGGTATCAGAGCAAGGTTTATCGGTGAGAGACTTGTAATTCTTCGCTGTTTTTATTTTTCCTACAGTCCAAAAAAAGCCAAAAAAAAGTAGATTAGTTTCCTACAATCCTATAGACTTTTAGGCCATGGCTAGTGCTACCTAGTTAGGGCTTGTTGAGTCGTCGGTTGCATCGGTTGTGTCAAGTTGCTGGTCTTAGTTTTAGTCCTTTAGAGTTTCGAGTTCTTGTCACGTTCTATCACAACACGCGCTATCATATAGTCTCTCTGTTGGCCGAGTCTAAGTAGGGTTTGAAGTTTGAATCGGACAAGGAATCGGCTGTTCCTCTCTGTTGGCCGAATCCAAGTAGGTTTTCAAGTTTGAGTCGGATCAAGGAATCGGGTATTCCTCGCTGTTGGCCAAGTCCGAGTAGAATTGGAAGTTCCAATCAGACGAGGAATCAGTTCACCCTGTGCTACAAATATCAAACGAACCACGCAGCAAGTATTCATATCTAAACGAGTGGTTTACTCTAGAGAGAGAGAGAGAGAGAGAGTATTTTTTTACCAGAATACCCCTGCCCTTTCGGAAAAAGTGTGTGTGCTGAGTTGCTCTTTGGGAGTGTTCTTGTTCATATAATCAGTTTTGAGTGCCCCTGAAAAAAAATATTCAAAAAAAAGAAAAAAATAAAAAAAAGAAAAAAAAGAAAAAGAAAGAAGCAAAAGAAAAGAAGAGAAAGGGGCTGATCTTAGAGATTCTTCGTTCACTTTGGGTGGTGTGTTGTACTCTCCTTTGTGTCCAGGCTCGCGTCTCTAGCACGGTCTAGACTAGGACCAGCACAGTACCGCCGGTTGAACGATTATTCAGCTTGCTTTTTGTAACTAACGTGGTGCTAGTTCGTTCCTTGTTTCAGCCCACCTATAGCTCCACATATTCTACAGCTTGACAGGTCTCGTGCTGCGGCACCGATACACTTCATCCATTGCTGCAGACTTGTTGGTAGATGACCCCTCCTGTCGAGCAAGGTAAGAACTGGTAAGAACTTGTGTAATAGGTGGAGAGTGAGCGACTTGCTGTAGCTACATCCTAGTAGTTGTAGGGCTTTTATTTCTTCACTTGTCTTCTTGTTGTCTTTGTCTTTGAACCATGTCAGGGACCGACGAAGATAACCAAATTCCACATTCGCCTCGCACAAAGGGCATCATACAACATTTTGAAAGGAAAGTGAAGTTGCACACGGAGGGACTTGATAATGACTTGCAGGTGACAAATGACAAACTTGGGCAGTTGGAGGCTACTCAGATTGCCGCAAACAACAAGCTTGCAGGTTTGGAGCAGTCCATTGCTAGTGTGGACAAAAGCCTTGCTGCTCTGCTGAGGCGTTTTGATGACCTCCACAACAATGATAAAGACCAGCATAAAGAAGAAAAGAAGGAGGAAGATCGAGAGGATGGTAGTTATGATGAAGAATACACAGGTGATACTGAACATGATGATCGAGACACTCGTGATCGACGTCGCCTACGTCACAACCGTAGAGGTATGGGTGGCCGCCGCCGACGCGAGGTACACAATAATGATGATGCTTTCAGTAAGATTAAATTTAAAATACCTCCTTTTGATGGTAAATATGACCCTGATGCATACATTACTTGGGAGATTGCTGTTGATCAAAAGTTTGCATGCCATGAATTTCCTGAGAACACGCGTGTTAGGGCTGCTACTAGTGAGTTCACAGATTTTGCTTCTGTTTGGTAGATCGAATATGGCAAGAAAAATCCTAATAACATACCTAAAACTTGGAATGCACTGAAACGAGCCATGAGAGCTAGATTTGTTCCATCTTACTATGCCCGTGATATGATAAATAAGTTGCAGCAATTGAGACAAGGTTCTAAATGTGTAGAAGAATACTATCAGGAATTACAAACGGGTATGTTGTGTTGTAAATTAGAGGAGGATGAGGAACCTGCTATGGCTAGATTTTTAGGCGATAAACCTTGCTCTGATACCAATTGATATGAACCCGCTAGGGTTTATGGACGATCTTTCGATGAGAGGCGTGAGATCACTCGATTTGATGGATGGAGATGACGTTCACGGCCCGACTATAGCCTTCCAAGACCACGCCTTAGCAACCGATACACCACCTCCAAAAGCTGTCACGATCTTGTGGAGCGCGACAACCAGCCATTAGGGCTTCCGTCCTGCAAGCAATCGAAGAACTAGCAAGAACAAGGAAACAAGCACTGAATTTGCAAGATGAAATTGAAAACCTTAAACTGAATCTTATTATGAGTGGAGTTCTGAAGACAAGGAGACGGGTGGCTGGATCAGCACACGCGCCTACAAGCAAGTAGCAAAGGCTAAACTTGATCTAAACAAAACCCAAGTGTTCCTGGTGGCGGCTAAGGGGTATATGATGTGTGGAGGATGACCACAAGAGAGTTTGGGTCATGCTCCAACCCTAGGACGCGTCCCTACTGGACTCTAAAAGATACAAGCCCATTGGGCTAACTTAAGGTGGCGCAGCACCCTGGACAGAATAGACCTCTCGGTGATTTTTGGACTGTTGACGCCGTTTCTGAGCAGGTATGAGTATGAGGTCAGATCCGTATGAAAGTAGACTTTATTAGCTTTCCAACAAGTCCAGAATCACCCCAATCCAACTCCGTATGTAACCGTGGCGACCGTCACAAGTTGGAGGTGTGCTGCAGTCCGAATCCAGCCTACGCGAGTCCTTTTCCCTTTCGGTCTTCTCCTTGATTCCTAATCAAAACAAGAGTGCACGTGTCTCCAAGATCTAAACAGGATGGACAAGAGCTCAAGAAGGAACTCACTTGATGATTAAGTGTTCGAGCACGAGCACGGGTAATAGGACCAGCAGGTGTCGGCGTGGACGGCGTGGATGTATGATCGGTGTTGATGTCCTCATCATCCTCCCTTTCTTGAATTTGAGTCGTCCTCGACTCAAGCTCATCTTCCTCACCCAAATAAGGCTTCAAATCTGCAATGTTAAATGTGGGACTAACCCCAAAATCTGCAGGAAGATCAAGCTTATATGCATTCTCATTTATTCGTTGCATCACTTTAAAAGGACCATCCGCTCTAGGCATCAATTTAGATTTTCTTAATTCAGGAAACCTATCCTTTCGCAAATGCAACCAAACCCGATCTCCAGGTTCAAGAATCAATTCCCTTCTACCTTTATCTACAGCAAATTTGTACTTAGCATTCATGCGCTCTATTACAATGTCATCGGTGCAAGGGATATGGCCATATGATGCGTGACTGCCCAAACAAGCGTGTTATGATTGTCAAAGATGATGGTGAGTGTTCATCTGCTAGTGATTTTGATGAAGATACACTTGCATTGCTTGCGGCTGACTATGCAGGTAGTGATGAGGACATCAACACCGATCATACATCCACGCCGTCCACGCCGACACCTGCTGGTCCTATTACCCGTGCTCGTGCTCGAACACTTAATCATCAAGTGAGTTCCTTCTTGAGCTCTTGTCCATCCTGTTTAGGTCTTGGAGACACGTGCACTCTTGTTTTGATTAGGAATCAAGGAGAAGACCAAAAGGGAAAAGGACTCGCGTAGGCTGGATTCGGACTGCAGCACACCTCCAACTTGTGACGGTCGCCACGATTACATACGGAGTCGGATTGGGGTGATTCTGGACTTGTTGGAAAGCTAATAAAGTCTACTTTCATACGGATCTGACCTCATACTCATACCTGCTCAGAAACGGCGTCAACAGTCCAAAAATCACCGAGAGGTCTATTCTGTCCAGGGTGCTGCGCCACCTTAAGTTAGCCCAATGGGCTTGTATCTTTTAGAGTCCAGTAGGGACGCGTCCTAGGGTTGGAGCACGACCCAAACTCTCTTGTGGTCGTCCTCCACACATTATATACCCCTTAGCCGCCACCAGGAACACTTGGGTTTTGTTTAGATCAAGTTTAGCCTTTGCTACTTGCTTGTAGGCGCGTGTGCTGATCCAGCCACCCGTCTCCTTGTCTACAGAACTCCACTCATAATAAGATTCAGTCTGAGGTTTTCAATTTCATCTTGCAAATTCAGTGCTTGTTTCCTTGTTCTTGCTAGTTCTTTGATTGCTTGCAGGACGGGAGCCCTAGTGGCTGGTTGTCGCGCTCCACAAGATCGTGACAGCCTTTGGAGGTGGTGTATCGGTTGCTAAGGCGCGGTCTTGGAAGGCTGTAGTCGGGCCGTGAACGTCATCTCCATCCACCAAATCGAGTGATCTCACGCCTCTCATCGAAAGATCGTCCATAAACCCTAGCGGGTTCATATCAATTGGTAATCAGAGCAAGGTTTATCGGTGAGAGACTTATAATTCTTCGCTGTTTTTATTTTTCCTACAGTTCCAAAAAAAAAAGCCAAAAAAAAAGTAGATTAGTTTTCCTACAATCCTATAGACTTTTGGGCCGTGGCTAGTGCTACCTAGTTAGGGCTTGTTGAGTCGTCGGTTGCATCGGTTGTGTCAAGTTGCTGGTCTTAGTTTTAGTCCTTTAGAGTTTCGAGTTCTTGTCACGTTCTATCACAACACACGCTATCATATAGTCTCTCTGTTGGCCGAATCCAAGTAGGGTTTGAAGTTTGAATCGGACAAGGAATCGGCTGTTCCTCTTTGTTGGCCAAATCCAAGTCGGTTTTCAAGTTTGAGTCGGATCAAGGAATCGGATATTCCTCGCTGTTGACCAAGTCCGAGTAGAATTGGAAGTTCTAATCAGACGAGGAATCAGTTTCCCTGTGCTACAAATATCAAACGAACCACGCAGCAAGTATTCATATCTAAACGAGTGGCTTACTCTAGAGAGAGAGAGAGTGTGTTGTATTCATATCTTTTTTTTACCGGAATACCCCTGCCCTTTCGGAAAAAGTGTGCGTGCTGAGTTGCTCTTTGGGAGTGTTCTTGTTCATATAATCAGTTTTGAGAGCTTCTGAAAAAATATTCAAAAAAAAAAAGAAAAAAAAAGAAAAAAAAAAGAAAAAGAAAGAAGCAAAAGAAAAGAAGAGAAAGGGGCTGATCTTAGAGATTCTTCGTTCACTTTGGGTGGTGTGTTGTGCTCTCCTTTGTGTCTAGGCTCGCGTCTCTAGCACGGTCTAGACTAGGACCAGCACAGTACCGCCGGTTGAACGATTATTCAGCTTGCTTTTTGTAACTAACGTGGTGCTAGTTCGTTCCTTGTTTCAGCCCACCTATAGCTCCACATATCCTACAGCTTGACAGGTCTCGTGCTGCGGCACCGATACACTTCATCCACTGCTGCAGACTTGTTGGTAGCTGACCCCTCCTATCGAGCAAGGTAAGAACTGGTAAGAACTTGTGTAATAGGTGGAGAGTGAGCGACTTGCTGTAGCTACATCCTAGTAGTTGTAGGGCTTTTATTTCTTCACTTGTTTTCTTGTTGTCTTTGTCTTTGAACCATGTCAGGGACCGACGAAGATAACCAAATTCCACATTCGCCTCGCACAAAGGGCATCATACAACATTTTGAAAGGAAAGTGAAGTTGCACACGGAGGGACTTGATAATGACTTGCAGGTGACAAATGACAAACTTGGGCAGTTGGAGGCTACTCAGATTGCCGCAAACAACAAGCTTGCAGGTTTGGAGCAGTCCATTGCTAGTGTGGACAAAAGCCTTGCTGCTCTGCTGAGGCGTTTTGATGACCTCCACAACAATGATAAAGACCAGCATAAAGAAGAAAAGAAGGAGGAAGATCGAGAGGATGCTAGTTATGATGAAGAATACACAGGTGATACTGAACATGATGATCAAGACACTCGTGATCGACGTCGCCTACGTCACAACCGTAGAGGTATGGGTGGCCGCCGCCGACGCGAGGTACACAATAATGATGATGCTTTCAGTAAGATTAAATTTAAAATACCTCCTTTTGATGGTAAATATGACCCTGATGCATACATTACTTGGGAGATTGCTGTTGATCAAAAGTTTGCATGCCATGAATTTCCTGAGAACACGCGTGTTAGGGCTGCTACTAGTGAGTTCACAGATTTTGCTTCTGTTTGGTGGATCGAATATGGCAAGAAAAATCCTAATAACATACCTAGAACTTGGAATGCACTGAAACGAGCCATGAGAGCTAGATTTGTTCCATCTTACTATGCCCGTGATATGATAAATAAGTTGCAGCAATTGAGACAAGGTTCTAAATGTGTAGAAGAATACTATCAGGAATTACAAACGGGTATGTTGCGTTGTAATTTAGAGGAGGATGAGGAACCTGCTATGGCTAGATTTTTAGGTGGATTAAATCGGGAAATTCAGGATATCCTCGCTTACAAAGAATACAATAACGTAACCAAACTGTTTCATCTTGCTTGTAAAGCTGAACGGGAAGTGCAGGGACGACGTGCTAGCGCAAGGACTAATGTTTCTGCAGGGAAAGCTAGTTCATGGCAGCCGCGTCCATCTACAACTCCATCTACACGTACTCCTACGCCATCGTCTAGTGACAAGACTCGAGCTGCCCCCACCAATTCAGTAGTGAAGACAGCGCAAAAGCCGGCTGCGAGTACTTCATCCGTGGCATCGACAGGTAGAACAAGCAACATACAATGTCATCGGTGCAAGGGATATGGCCATATGATGCGTGACTGCCCAAACAAGCGTGTTATGATTGTCAAAGATGATGGTGAGTGTTCATCTGCTAGTGATTTTGATGAAGATACACTTGCATTGCTTGCGGCTGACTATGCAGGTAGTGAGGAACACATAGAAGAACACATCAATGCAGGTGACGCGGAGCACTATGAGAGCTTGATTGTACAGCGAGTGCTTAGTGCACAAATGGAGAAGGCTGAGCAAAATCAGCGACACACTTTATTCCAAACAAAGTGTGTCATCAAGGAGCGTTCGTGTCGCATGATCATTGATGGAGGTAGCTGCAACAACTTGGCAAGTAGCGACATGGTACAGAAGCTCGCCCTCACCACCAAACCACATCCCCATCCCTACTACATCCAATGGCTGAACAACAGTGGTAAGGCAAAGGTAACGAGACTGGTGCGAATCAATTTTGCCATCGGATCATACAAAGATATTGTTGAATGTGATGTTGTGCCTATGCAAGCTTGCAATATTCTGCTAGGTAGACCATGGCAATTTGATAGAGATTCGATGCATCATGGTAGATCAAATCAATATTCGTTTCTATACCATGATCGAAAAATTGTGTTGCATCCTATGTCTCCTGAAGCTATTATGCAATCTGATGTTACTAAGGCTGCAAAAGCAAAGAGCGAGAGTGACAAATCTGTTGTTGATGACAAAGATGAGATAACATTGAAAGGACGTTGTATGCTTGCTACAAAATCTGATATTAATGAGTTCAATGCATCCACCTCTGTTGCTTATGCTTTGGTATGCAAGGATGCTTTGATTTCATTTGAGGATATGCAACGTTCTTTGCCCCCTGCTGTTGCTAACATTTTGCAGGAGTATTCTGATGTGTTTCCCATTGAGATACCAGCGGGGCTGCCACCAATACGAGGGATTGAGCACCAAATTGATCTTATCCCTGGAGCATCTTTGCCAAACCGTGCGCCATACAGGACAAATCCGGAGGAAACGAAGGAAATTCAGCGACAAGTGCAAGAACTACTAGACAAAGGTTATGTGCGTGAGTCTCTTAGTCCTTGTGCTGTTCCAGTGATTTTAGTGCCTAAGAAAGATGGAACATGGCGCATGTGTGTTGATTGTAGGGCTATTAATAATATCACCATTCGATATCGACACCCTATTCCACGATTAGATGATATGCTTGATGAATTGAGTGGTGCTGTTGTGTTTTCAAAGGTTGATTTGCGTAGTGGGTACCACCAAATTCGTATGAAATTGGGAGATGAATGGAAAACTGCTTTCAAAACCAAGTTCGGTCTATATGAGTGGTTAGTCATGCCTTTTGGGTTAACTAATGCACCTAGTACTTTCATGAGATTAATGAACGAGGTTTTGCGTGCTTTCATTGGGAAATTTGTTGTCGTCTACTTTGATGATATACTGATTTATAGCAAATCCATTGATGAACACCTTGATCACTTACGTGCTGTTTTCAATGCTCTACGTGATGCACGTTTGTTTGGTAACCTTGAGAAGTGCACTTTCTGCACCGATCGAGTATCGTTTCTTGGCTATGTTGTCACTCCACAGGGAATTGAGGTTGATAAAGCCAAGGTGGAAGCTATACAAGGATGGCCTGTACCCACGACGGTCACACAAGTGCGGAGTTTCCTAGGACTTGCTGGTTTCTATCACCGTTTTGTGAAGGACTTCAGCACCATTGCTGCACCATTGAATGAGCTTACAAAGAAGGGAGTGTCCTTTTCTTGGGGCAAAGCACAAGAGCACGCCTTCCATGTGCTGAAAGATAAGTTAACACATGCACCTCTACTCCAACTCCCTGATTTTAATAAGACTTTCGAGCTTGAATGTGATGCGAGTGGAATTGGATTGGGTGGTGTTTTGTTACAAGAAGGAAAACCTGTTGCATACTTTAGTGAGAAATTGAGCGGGCCTATTCTTAATTATTCTACATATGATAAGGAATTATATGCTCTAGTGCGGACATTAGAAACATGGCAGCATTATTTGTGGCCCAAAGAATTTGTTATACATTCTGATCATGAATCTTTGAAGCATATTCGTAGTCAAGGAAAACTGAATCGTAGACATGCAAAATGGGTTGAATTTATTGAATCTTTTCCTTATGTTATCAAACACAAGAAAGGGAAGGATAATATCATTGCAGATCCATTGTCTAGGAGATATACTTTGCTGAATCAACTTGATTACAAGATCTTTGGGTTAGAAACAATTAAAGAACGATATGCTCATGATGCTGATTTTAAAGAAGTGCTGCTGCATTGTAAAGATGGGAAAACATGGAACAAATTCATCCTCAATGATGGGTTTGTGTTTAGAGCTAACAAGCTATGCATTCCAGCTAGCTCCGTTCGCTTATTGTTGCTGCAGGAAGCGCATGGAGGTGGCTTGATGGGGCATTTTGGAGCGAAGAAGACGGAGGACATTCTTGCTGGTCATTTCTTTTGGCCCAAGATGCGACGAGATGTGGAGAGATTTGTTGCTCGCTGCACAACATGTCAAAAGGCTAAGTCCCGGTTGAATCCACACGGTTTGTATATGCCTCTTCCTGTTCCTAGTGCTCCTTGGGAGGATATTTCTATGGATTTTGTGTTGGGATTGCCACGGACTAGGAAAGGGCGAGATAGTGTTTTTGTGGTTGTGGATCGATTCTCTAAAATGGCACATTTCATACCATGTCATAAAACTGATGATGCTACAAATATTGCTGATTTGTTCTTTCGAGAAGTTGTTCGCTTGCATGGTGTGCCAAATACAATTGTTTCTGATCGTGATGCTAAATTTCTTAGCCATTTTTGGAGAACTTTATGGGCTAAATTGGGGACTAAGCTTTTATTTTCCACCACTTGTCACCCCCAAACTGATGGTCAAACTGAAGTTGTGAATAGAACTTTGTCTACTATGTTAAGGACTGTTTTAAAGAAGAATATTAAGATGTGGGAAGATTGTTTGCCTCATATTGAGTTTGCTTATAATCGTTCGCTGCATTCTACTACGAAGATGTGTCCCTTTGAGATTGTTTATGGCTTGTTACCACGTGCTCCTATTGATTTAATGCCATTGCCAAGTTCTGAAAAGTTGAATTTTGATGCTAAGCAACGTGCTGAATTGATGCTAAAACTACATGAAACCACTAAAGAAAACATAGAGCGCATGAATGCTAAGTACAAATTTGCTGTAGATAAAGGTAGAAGGGAATTGATTCTTGAACCTGGAGATTGGGTTTGGTTGCATTTGCTTCCTGAATTAAGAAAATCTAAATTGATGCCTAGAGCGGATGGTCCTTTTAAAGTGATGCAACGAATAAATGAGAATGCATATAAGCTTGATCTTCCTGCAGATTTTGGGGTTAGTCCCACATTTAACATTGCAGATTTGAAGCCTTATTTGGGTGAGGAAGATGAGCTTGAGTCGAGGACGACTCAAATTCAAGAAAGGGGGGATGATGAGGACATCAACACCGATCATACATCCACGCCGTCCACGCCGACACCTGCTGGTCCTATTACCCGTGCTCGTGCTCGAACACTTAATCATCAAGTGAGTTCCTTCTTGAGCTCTTGTCCATCCTGTTTAGGTCTTGGAGACACGTGCACTCTTGTTTTGATTAGGAATCAAGGAGAAGACCAAAAGGGAAAAGGACTCGCGTAGGCTGGATTCGGACTGCAGCACACCTCCAACTTGTGACGGTCGCCACGATTACATACGGAGTCGGATTGGGGTGATTCTGGACTTGTTGGAAAGCTAATAAAGTCTACTTTCATACGGATCTGACCTCATACTCATACCTGCTCAGAAACGGCGTCAACAGTCCAAAAATCACCGAGAGGTCTATTCTGTCCAGGGTGCTGCGCCACCTTAAGTTAGCCCAATGGGCTTGTATCTTTTAGAGTCCAGTAGGGACGCGTCCTAGGGTTGGAGCACGACCCAAACTCTCTTGTGGTCGTCCTCCACACATTATATACCCCTTAGCCGCCACCAGGAACACTTGGGTTTTGTTTAGATCAAGTTTAGCCTTTGCTACTTGCTTGTAGGCGCGTGTGCTGATCCAGCCACCCGTCTCCTTGTCTACAGAACTCCACTCATAATAAGATTCAGTCTGAGGTTTTCAATTTCATCTTGCAAATTCAGTGCTTGTTTCCTTGTTCTTGCTAGTTCTTTGATTGCTTGCAGGACGGGAGCCCTAGTGGCTGGTTGTCGCGCTCCACAAGATCGTGACAGCCTTTGGAGGTGGTGTATCGGTTGCTAAGGCGCGGTCTTGGAAGGCTGTAGTCGGGCCGTGAACGTCATCTCCATCCACCAAATCGAGTGATCTCACGCCTCTCATCGAAAGATCGTCCATAAACCCTAGCGGGTTCATATCAGGTAGTGAGGAACACATAGAAGAACACATCAATGCAGGTGACGCGGAGCATTATGAGAGCTTGATTGTACAGCGAGTGCTTAGTGCACAAATGGAGAAGGCGGAGCAAAATCAGCGACACACTTTATTCCAAACAAAGTGTGTCATCAAGGAGCGTTCGTGCCGCATGATCATTGATGGAGGTAGCTGCAACAACTTGGCAAGTAGCGACATGGTACAGAAGCTCGCCCTCACCACCAAACCACATCCCCATCCCTACTACATCCAATGGCTGAACAACAGTGGTAAGGCAAAGGTAACGAGACTGGTGCGAATCGATTTTGCCATCGGATCATACAAAGATATTGTTGAATGTGATGTTGTGCCTATGCAAGCTTGCAATATTCTGCTAGGTAGACCATGGCAATTTGATAGAGATTCGATGCATCATGGTAGATCAAATCAATATTCGTTCCAATACCATGCTCGAAAAATTGTGTTGCATCCTATGTCTCCTGAAGCTATTATGCAATCTGATGTTACTAAGGCTGCAAAAGCAAAGAGCGAGAGTGACAAATCTGTTGTTGATGACAAAGATGAGATAACATTGAAAGGATGTTGTATGCTTGCTACAAAATCTGATATTAATGAGTTCAATGCATCCACCTCTGTTGCTTATGCTTTGGTATGCAAGGTTGCTTTGATTTCATTTGAGGATATGCAACGTTCTTTGCCCCCTGCTGTTGCTAACATTTTGCAGGAGTATTCTGATGTGTTTCCCATTGAGATACCAGCGGGGCTGCCACCAATACGAGGGATTGAGCACCAAATTGATCTTATCCCTGGAGCATCTTTGCCAAACCGTGCACCATACAGGACCAATCCGGAGGAAACGAAGGAAATTCAGCGACAAGTGCAAGAACTACTAGACAAAGGTTATGTGCGTGAGTCTCTTAGTCCTTGTGCTGTTCCAGTGATATTAGTGCCTAAGAAAGATGGAACATGGCGCATGTGTGTTGATTGTAGGGCTATTAATAATATCACCATTCGATATCGACACCCTATTCCACGATTAGATGATATGCTTGATGAATTGAGTGGTGCTGTTGTGTTTTCAAAGGTTGATTTGCGTAGTGGGTACCACCAGATTCGTATGAAATTGGGAGATGAATGGAAAACTGCTTGCAAAACCAAGTTCGGTCTATATGAGTGGTTAGTCATGCCTTTTGGGTTAACTAATGCACCTAGTACTTTCATGAGATTAATGAACGAGGTTTTGCGTGCTTTCATTGGGAAATTTGTTGTCGTCTATTTTGATGATATACTGATTTATAGCAAATCCATGGATGAACACCTTGATCACTTACGTGCTGTTTTCAATGCTCTACGTGATGCACGTTTGTTTGGTAACCTTGAGAAGTGCACTTTCTGCACCGATCGAGTATCGTTTCTTGGCTATGTTGTCACTCTACAGGGAATTGAGGTTGATAAAGCCAAGGTGGAAGCTATACAAGGATGGCCTGTACCCACGACGGTCACACAAGTGCGGAGTTTCCTAGGATTTGCTGGTTTCTATCGCCGTTTTGTGAAGGACTTCAGCACCATTGCTGCACCATTGACTGAGCTTACAAAGAAGGGAGTGCCCTTTTCTTGGGGCAAAGCACAAGAGCACGCCTTCCATGTGCTGAAAGATAAGTTAACACATGCACCTCTACTCCAACTCCCTGATTTTAATAAGACTTTCGAGCTTGAATGTGATGTGAGTGGAATTGGATTGGGTGGTGTTTTGTTACAAGAAGGAAAACCTGTTGCATACTTTAGTGAGAAATTGAGCGGGCCTATTCTTAATTATTCTACATATGATAAGGAAATATATGCTCTAGTGCGGACATTAGAAACATGGCAGCATTATTTGTGGCCCAAAGAATTTGTTATACATTCTGATCATGAATCTTTGAAGCATATTCGTAGTCAAGGAAAACTGAATCGTAGACATGCAAAATGGGTTGAATTTATTGAATCTTTTCCTTATGTTATCAAACACAAGAAAGGGAAGGATAATATCATTGCAGATGCATTGTCTAGGAGATATACTTTGCTGAATCAACTTGATTACAAGATCTTTGGGTTAGAAACAATTAAAGACCGATATGCTCATGATGCTGATTTTAAAGAAGTGCTGCTGCATTGTAAAGATGGGAAAACATGGAACAAATTCATCCTCAATGATGGGTTTGTGTTTAGAGCTAACAAGCTATGCATTCCAGCTAGCTCCGTTCGCTTGTTGTTGCTGCAGGAAGCGCATGGAGGTGGCTTGATGGGGCATTTTGGAGCGAAGAAGACGGAGGACATTCTTGCTGGTATTTCTTTTGGCCAAAGATGCGATGAGACGTGGAGAGATTTGTTGCTCCCTGCACAACATGTCAAAAGGCTAAGTCCCGGTTGAATCCACACGGTTTGTATATGCCTCTTCCTGTTCCTAGTGCTCCTTGGGAGGATATTTCTATGGATTTTGTGTTGGGATTGCCACGGACTAGGAAAGGGCGAGATAGTGTTTTTGTGGTTGTGGATCGATTCTCTAAAATGGCACATTTCATACCATGTCATAAAACTGATGATGCTACAAATATTGCTGATTTGTTCTTTCGAGAAGTTGTTCGCTTGCATGGTGTGCCAAATACAATTGTTTCTGATCGTGATGCTAAATTTCTTAGCCATTTTTGGAGAACTTTATGGGCCAAATTGGGGACTAAGCTTTTATTTTCCACCACTTGTCACCCCCAAACTGATGGTCAAACTGAAGTTGTGAATAGAACTTTGTCTACTATGTTAAGGACTGTTTTAAAGAAGAATATTAAGATGTGGGAAGATTGTTTGCCTCATATTGAGTTTGCTTATAATCGTTCACTGCATTCTACTACGAAGATGTGTCCCTTTGAGATTGTTTATGGCTTGTTACCACGTGCTCCTATTGATTTAATGCCATTGCCAAGTTCTGAAAAGTTGAATTTTGATGCTAAGCAACGTGCTGAATTGATGCTAAAACTACATGAAACCACTAAAGAAAACATAGAGCGCATGAATGCTAAGTACAAATTTGCTGTAGATAAAGGTAGAAGGGAATTGATTCTTGAACCTGGAGATTGGGTTTGGTTGCATTTGCGAAAGGATAGGTTTCCTGAATTAAGAAAATCTAAATTGATGCCTAGAGCGGATGGTCCTTTTAAAGTGATGCAACGAATAAATGAGAATGCATATAAGCTTGATCTTCCTGCAGATTTTGGGGTTAGTCCCACATTTAACATTGCAGATTTGAAGCCTTATTTGGGTGAGGAAGATGAGCTTGAGTCGAGGACGACTCAAATTCAAGAAAGGGAGGATGATGAGAACATCAACACCGATCATACATCCACGCCGTCCACGCCGACACCTGCTGGTCCTATTACCCGTGCTCGTGCTCGAACACTTAATCATCAAGTGAGTTCCTTCTTGAGCTCTTGTCCATCCTGTTTAGATCTTGGAGACACGTGCACTCTTGTTTTGATTAGGAATCAAGGAGAAGACCGAAAGGGAAAAGGACTCGCGTAGGCTGGATTCGGACTGCAGCACACCTCCAACTTGTGACGGTCGCCACGGTTACATACGGAGTCGGATTGGGGTGATTCTGGACTTGTTGGAAAGCTAATAAAGTCTACTTTCATACGGATCTGACCTCATACTCATACCTGCTCAGAAACGGCGTCAACAGTCCAAACATCACCGAGAGGTCTATTCTGTCCAGGGTGCTGCGCCACCTTAAGTTAGCCCAATGGGCTTGTATCTTTTAGAGTCCAGTAGGGACGCGTCCTAGGGTTGGAGCACGACCCAAACTCTCTTGTGGTCGTCCTCCACACATCATATACCCCTTAGCCGCCACCAGGAACACTTGGGTTTTGTTTAGATCAAGTTTAGCCTTTGCTACTTGCTTGTAGGCGCGTGTGCTGATCCAGCCACCCGTCTCCTTGTCTTCAGAACTCCACTCATAATAAGATTCAGTTTAAGGTTTTCAATTTCATCTTGCAAATTCAGTGCTTGTTTCCTTGTTCTTGCTAGTTCTTCGATTGCTTGCTGGACGGAAGCCCTAGTGGCTGGTTGTCGGGCTCCACAAGATCGTGACAGCTTTTGGAGGTGGTGTATCGGTTGCTAAGGCGCGGTCTTGGAAGGCTGTAGTCGGGCCGTGAACGTCATCTCCATCCATCAAATCGAGTGATCTCACGCCTCTCATCGAAAGATCATCCATAAACCCTAGCGGGTTCATATCAAGATAGGTGCACGGTTTGCGTTGAACGTACCATATGCTCGGAAATGATTGTTTGACGCACCCGATGGAACTCTTAGGTGATGTCAGCCATGTGGAATCTCATTTCAGCCCATTTGGAGACAGTTTTAGTATCGGTGCATGATTGGTGCATGGTTTGCGCCTAGCGTACCATAGGCTCAGAAATCATTTTTAACGCACTCGATGGTACTCCTAGGTGATGAGGCTCAAGTAGATGCTAGTTTCAGACCCTTTGGAGATAGTGCTAATCTTGACATAAGATAGGCGCATGGTTTGCGTCGAACATACCATAGGCTCAAATCGTTTTGGACACAACCGATGGTACTCCTAGGTGACGAGGCATGCTCATTTTGGTCTGTTTCGAGATGGTGCTAATCTTCACGCAAGATAGGTGCACAGTTTGCGCCGAACATATCATAGGTTCAGAAATCATTTTGGACGCAGCCGATGGTACTCCTAGGTGACGTAGCACAACTAGATGCTCGTTTCGGTCCATTTCTAGATAGTGCTAATCTTGATGCAAGATAGGTGCACAGTTTGCGTCGAACGTACCATACGCTCGGAAATTGTGGTTGGACGCACCTGATGGATCTCCTAGGTGACGCTGGTCATGTGGAACCTCGTTTTAGTCCATTTGGAGACAGTATTAGTGTCAGTGCAAGATAGATGCACGGTTTGCGCCAAATGTACCATAGGCTCCGAAATCATTTTGGACGCACTCGATGGTACTCCTTTGTGATGAGGCTCAAGTGGATGCCCGTTTTGGTCCGTTTGGAGATAGTGCTAATCTTGACGCAAGATAGGTGCACAGTTTCTGCCGAACATACCATAGGCTCAGAAATCATTTTGGACGCACCTGATGGATCACCTAGGTGACATTGGTCATGTGGAATCTCGTTTCAATCCATTTGGAGATAGTGTTAGTGTTAGTGCAGGATAGGTGCACGGTTTGCGCCAAATGTACCATAGGCTCAGAAATTGTTTTGGACGCACCCGATGCTACTCCTTCGTGACGAGGCTCAATTGATGCCCGTTTCGGTTCGTTTGGAGACAGTGCTAATCTTGACGCGGATAGGTGCATGGTTTGTGCCGAATGTATCATAGTCTCAGAAATCATTTCGAACACACCTGATGGATCTCCTAGGTGACATTGGTCATGTGGAATGTCGTTTCAATCCATTTGGAGATAGTGTTAGTGTAAGTGCAAATTTGGTGCACGGTTTGCACCAAACGTACCATAGGCTCAAAAATCGTTTTGGACGCACCTGATGGATCTCCTCGGTGACATTGGTCTGGTTTGCGCCAAATGTAGCTCAAAAATCATTTTGGACACACCCGATAGTACTTCTAGGTGACGAGGCTCAAGTGGATGCTTGCTTCGGTCTATTTGGAGATAGTGCTAATCTTGAAGCAAGATGGTGGATGGTTTGCACCGAACATAGCACAGGCTCGAAAATCATTTTAGACATACCCGATAGAACACCTAAGGGACCGTGGGTCATGTGGAATGTTATTTCGGTCCGTTTGGAGACAGTTTTAGTATCAGTGCAAGATGGGTGCATGGTTTGCGCCTAACGTACCATAGGCTCAGAAATCATTTTGAACGCACTCGACGATACTCCTAGGTGATGAGGCTCAAGTAGATGCTCGTTTCGGACGCTTTGGAGATAGTGCAAATCTTGACGTAAGATAGGTGCACGGTTTTTCGTCGAATGTACCATAGGCTCGAAAATCATTTTGGACGCACCCGATGGTATTCCTAGGCGACAAGGCTCAAGTGGATGCTCATTTTGGTCTATTTGGAGGTAGTGCTAATCTTTACGCAAGATAGGTGCATGGTTGTGGTGAACGTACCATAGGCTTAGAAATCATTTCGGACGCACTTGATGGATCTCCTAGGTGATATTGGTCTTGTAGAATCTCGTTTCAATCCATTTGGAGATAGTGTTAGTGTTAGTGCAAGATAGGTGCACGGTTTGCGCCAAATGTGCCATTGGCTCAGAAATTGTTTTGGACGCACCCGATGGATCTCCTCGGTGACATTGGTCTTGTGGAATCTCGTTTCAATCCATTTGGAGACAGTGTTAATGTCAGTGGAAGATAGGTGCATGGTTTGCGCCAAACGTAGCTCAGAAATCGTTTTGGATGCACCCGATAGTACTTCTAGGTGACGAGGCTCAGGTGGATGCTTGCTTCAGTCTGTTTGGATATCGTGTGAATCTTGATGCAAGATCGGTGCACGGTTTGCGACAAACATAGCACAGGCTCGAAAATCATTTTGGACACACCCGATAGATCACCTAGGGGACGTGGGACATGTGGAATCTTATTTCGGTCAATTTGGAGACAGTTTTAGTATCAGTGCAAGATGGGTGCATGGTTTGCCTAACGTTCCATAGGCTCAGAAATCGTTTTGAACGAACTCGATGGTACTCCTGGGTGATGAGGCTCATGTAGATGCTCATTTCGGACACTTTGGAGATAGTGCTAACCTTGATGTAAAATAGGTGCACGGTTTGCGTTGAACGTACCATAGGCTCGAAAATCATTTTGGACGCACCCAATGGTACTCCTAGGTGACGAGGCTCAAGTGGATTCTCGTTTTGGTCTGTTTGGAGGTAGTCCCAATCTTGATGCAAGAAAGGTGCACGGTTTGCGTCGAACGTACCATAGGCTCAAAAATCATTTTGGACGCAGCCGATGGTACTCCTAGGTGACGAGACACAAGTGGATGCATGTTTTAGTCCATGGTTTGTGCCAAATGTACCATGGGGTCAAAAATCATTTAAATGCACCCGATGGTACTCCTCGGTAACGTGGCTCAAGTGGATGCTCGCTTCGGTCCGTTTGGAGATAGTGCCAATCTTGACGCAAGATAGGTACACGGTCTGCGCCGAATGTATGAAAGGCTTAGAAATAATTTTGGACGTACCCGATGGATCTCCTAGGTGACATTGGTCATGTGGAACCTTGTCTCAATCCATTTGGAGACAGTGTTAGTCTCAGTGCAAGATAGGTACACTGTTTGCGCCAAACATACTATAGGCTTAGAAATTGCTTTACACACACCCCATGGATCTCCTCGGTGACATTAGTCATGTGGAATCTCATTTCAATCCATTTGGAGACAGTGTTAGTGTTAGTGTAAGATAAGTGCATAGTTTACACCAAACGTAGCTCAGAAATCGTTTTGGACGCACCCAATGGTACTTCCAGGTGACGAGGCTCGAGTGGATGCTTGTTTCGGTCTATTTGGAGATAGTGCTAATCTTGACACAAGATCGGTGCTCGGTTTGCGCCAAACGTACCATAGCCACATAAATCGTTTTGTACACACCCGATGGTACTCCTAGGTGACAAGGCTCAAGTAGATGCTCATTTCGGTCTGTTTGGAGATAGGTGCACGATTTGCGTCGAATGTATCATAGGCACGGAAATTGTTTTGGACGCACCCGATGGTATTCTTAGGTTACGAGGCTCATGTGGATGCATGTTTCAGTCCACTTAGAGATAATGCTAACCTTGACGCAAGATAGGTGCAAGGTTTGCCCAAACGTACCACAGGCTCAAAATAGTTTTGGACACACCCGATAGAACACCTAGGTGATGTGGGTCAAGTGGATCTTATTTCGGTCCATTTGGAGATTGTGTTAGTATCGGTGCAAGATAGGTGCATGGTTTGCACCAAACGTACCTTAGGCTCATAAATCATTTTGGACGCACCCGATGGTACTCCTAGGTGACGAGGCCCAAGTTGATGCTCGTTTCTGTCCGTTTGGAGATGGTGCTAATCTTGACGTAAGATAGGAGTATAGTTTGTGTCAAACGTACCATAGGCTCGGAAATCGTTTTGGACGCACCCGATGGTACTCCTAGGTGATGAGGCTCAAGTGGATTCTCGTTTAGTTCTGTTTTGAGATAGTGCTAATCTTGACGTGAGATAGGTGCACGGTTTGCACCGAACGTACCATAGGCTCACAAATTGTTTTGAACACACCCGATGGATCTCCTCGGTGACATTGGTCATGTGAAATCTTGTTTCAATCCATTTGGAGACAGTGTTAGTCTCAGTGCAAGATAGGTGCATAGTTTGCACCAAGCAAAGCTCAGAAATTCTTTTGGACGCGCCCGATGGTACTCCTAGGTGACAAGGCTCAAGTGCATGCTTGTTTCAGTCTATTTGGAGATATGCTAATCTTGACTCAAGATAGGTGCATGGTTTGCGCCGAACGTATCATAGGCTCAAAATTCATTTTGGACACGCCCAATTGAAAACCTAGGTGACTTGGGTCTTGTGGAATATAATTTCGGTCCGTTTGGAGATAGTGTTAGTATCGGTGGAAGATAGGTGCATGGTTTGCGCCAAACGTAACATAGTCTTAGAAATCGCTATGGACGCACCCGATGGAACTCCTTGGTGACGAGGCTCAATTGGATGCTCATTTCGGTCCATTTAGAGATAGTGCTAATCTTAATGCAAGATAGGTGCACGGTTTGCACTGAACGTACCACAGGCTCAAAAATCATTTTGGACTCAACCAATAGAACACCTAGGTGACGTGGGTCATGTGGAATCTCGTTTCGGTCCGTATGGAGGCAGTGTTTGTATCGATCCAAGATAGCTGCATGGTTTGCTCCAAACTTACCATGGGCTTAGACATCGTTATGGACGCCACCGATGGTACTCCTAGGTCACGAGGCTCAAGTAGATGTCGTCTTAGTCCATTTGGAGATAGTGCTAATCTTGACGCAAGATAGGGGCACTGTTAGCGTCAAACGTACCATACGCTCAGAAATCGTTGTTGGATGCACCCGATGGTACTCCTAGGTGACGAGGCTCAATTGGTTTGCATCGAACCTACCATACACTCAGAAATCTTAGTTGGACGCACCTGATGGATCTCCTAGGTGACATCGGTCATGTGGAATCTCGTTTCAGTCCATTTGGAGACAGTGTTAGTGTCAGTGCAAGATAGGTGCACAGTTTGCGCCAAATGTACCATGGGCTCAAAAATCATTTTGGACGCACCCGATGGTACTCCTCGGTGACGAGGATCAAGTGGATGTTCATTTCGGTCTGTTTGGAGATAGTGCCAATCTTGATGCAAGATAGGTACACGGTCTACGTCGAACGTACGATAGGCTTAGAAATCATTTTGGATGCACCCGATGGATCTCTTAGGTGACATTGATCATGTAGAATTGATATGAATTCGCTAGGGTTTATGGACGATCTTTCGATGAGAGGCGTGAGATCACTCGATTTGGTGGATGGAGATGACATTCACGGCCCGACTACAGCCTTCCAAGACCGCGCCTTAGCAACCGATACACCACCTCCAAAGGCTGTCACGATCTTATGGAGCGCGACAACCAGCCACTAGGGCTCCCGTCCTGCAAGCAATCGAAGAACTAGCAAGAACAAGGAAACAAGCACTGAATTTGCAAGATGAAATTAAAAACCTCAAACTGAATCTTATTATGAGTGGAGTTCTGAAGACAAGGAGACGGGTGGCTGGATCAGCACACGCGCCTACAAGCAAGTAGCAAAGGCTAAACTTGATCTAAACAAAACCCAAGTGTTCCTGGTGGCGGCTAAGTATGGACGATCTTTCGATGAGAGGCATGAGATCACTCGATTTGGTGGATGGAGATGACGTTCACGGCCCGACTACAGCCTCCCAAGACCGCGCCTTAGCAACCGATACACCACCTCCAAAGGCTGTCACGATCTTGTGGAGCGCGACAACCAGCCACTAGGGCTCCCGTCCTGCAAGCAATCGAAGAACTAGCAAGAACAAGGAAACAAGCACTAAATTTGCAAGATGAAATTAAAAACCTCAAACTGAATCTTATTATGAGTGGAGTTCTGAAGACAAGGAGACGGGTGGCTGGATCAGCACACGCGCCTACAAGCAAGTAGCAAAGGCTAAACTTGATCTAAACAAAACCCAAGTGTTCCTGGTGGCGGCTAAGGGGTATATGATATGTGGAGGACTACCACAAGAGAGTTTGGGTCATGCTCCAACCCTAGGACGCATCCCTACTGGACTCTAAAAGATACAAGCCCATTGGGCTAACTTTAGGTGGCGCAGCACCCTGGACAGAATAGACCTCTCGGTGATTTTTGGACTGTTGACGCTGTTTCTGAGCAGATATGAATATGAGGTCAGATCCGTATGAAAGTAGACTTTATTTGCTTTCCAACAAGTCCAGAATCGCCCCAATCCGACTCCGTATGTAACCGTGACGACCGTCACAAGTTGGAGGTGTGCTGCAGTCCGAATCCAGCCTACGCGAGTTCTTTTCCCTTTCGGTCTTCTCCTTGATTCCTAATCAAAACAAGAGTGCACGTGTCTCCAAGATCTAAACAGGATGGACAAGAGCTCAAGAAGGAACTCACTTGATGACTAAGTGTTCGAGCACGAGCACGGGTAATAGGACCAACAGGTGTCGGCGTGGACGGCGTGGATGTATGATCGGTGTTGATGTCCTCATCAAGAACCTTGTCTCAATCCATTTGAAGACAGTGTTAGTGTCAGTGCAAGATAGGTGCACTGTTTGTGCCAAACGTACTATAGGCTCAGAAATCACTTTACACACTCTCGTGGATCTGCACGGTGACATTGGTCGTGTGGAATCTTGATTCAATCCATTTGAAGAAAGTGTTAGTGTTAGGGCAAGATAAGTGAACAGTTTACACCAAACGTAGCTCAGAAATCGGTTTGGACGCACCTAATGGTACTTCTAGGTGACGAGGCTCGAGTGGATGCTTGTTTTGCCTATTTGGAGATAGTGGTAATCTTGACGCAAGATCGGTGCTCGGTTTGCGCCAAACGTACCATAGCCACATAAATCATTTTGTACGTACCCGATGGTACTCGTAGGTGATGAGGCTCAAGTAGATGCTCGTTTCGGTCTGTTTGGAGATCATGCTAATCTTGACGTAAATAGGTGCACGGTTTGTGTCGAACGTACCATAGGCATGAAAATCGTTTTGGATGCACCCGATGGTATTCTTAGGTTACGAGGCTCAAGTGGATGTATGTTTCAGTCCGCTTAGAGATACTGCTAATCTTGACGCAAGATAGGTGCACGGTTTGCCCAAACATACCATAGTTTTGGACACACCCGATAGAACACCTAGGTGACGTGGGTCAAGTGGAATCTTATTTCGGTCCATTTGGAAACAGTGTTAGTATCGGTGCAGGATAGGTGCATTGTTTGTACTAAATGTACCATAGGCTCAAAAATCATTTTGGACGCACCCAATGGTACTCCTAGGTGACGAGGCTCAATTGGATGCTTGTTTCAGTCTGTTTGGAGATAGTGCTAATCTTGACGCAGGATAGGTGCACGGTTTGCATCGAATGTACCATATGCTCGAAAATCATTGTTGGACGCACCCGATGGATCTCCTAGATGACGTCGTCATGTGGAATCTTGTTTCAGTCTATTTGGAGATAGTGCTAATCTTGACGCAAGATAGGTGCACGGTTTGCACCGAACGTACCAAAGCCTCAGAAATCATTTTGGATGCACTCGATGGATCTCCTAGGTGACGAGGTTCAAGTGGATGCTTGTTTTGGTCTGTTTGGAGATAATGCACCAAATGTATCACAGGCTCGAAAATCATTTTGGACACACCCGATAGAACACCTAGGTGACGTGGGTCTTGTGGAATATAATTTCGGTCCGTTTGAAGACAATGTTAGTATCGGTGCAAGATGGGTGCTGGTTTGCGCCGAATGTACCACTGGCTCAGAAATCATTTTGGACATACCCATTGGTACTCCTAGGTGACGAGGCTCAAGTTGATGCTCGTTTCTATCCATTTGGAGATGGTGCTAATCTTGACGTAAGATAGGAGTACGGTTTGCGTCAAACGTACCATAGGCTCCGAAATTGTTTTCGACTCACCCGATGGTACTCCTAGGGGATGAGGTTCAAGTGGATTCTCATTTAGTTCTGTTTCGAGATAGTGCTAATCTTGACGCAAGATAGGTCCACGGTTTGCACTGATAAACCATTGGCTCACAAATTGTTTTGAACACACCCGATGGATCTCCTCGGTGACATTGGTCATGTGAAATCTTGTTTCAATCCATTTGGAGACAGTGTTAGGTTCAATGCAAGATAGGTGCACGGTTTACGCCAAACGTAACTCAGAAATAGTTTTGGACGCACCTGATGGTACTTCTAGGTGACGAGGCTCAAGTGGATGCTTGTTTCAGTCTATTTGGAGATATGCTAATCTTGACGCAAGATAGGTGCATGGTCACCAAACGTATCATAGGCTCGAAAATCATTTTGGACACACCCGATAGAACACCTAGGTGATGTGGGTCTTGTGGAATATAATTTCAGTCCATTTGAAGACAGTGTTAGTATCGGTGCAAGATGGGTGCATGGTTTGCGCCAAACATAACATAGGCTCAGAAATCATCATGGACGCACCCGATGGAACTCCTTGGTGACGAGGCTCAATTGGATGCTCGTTTCGGTCCGTTTGAAGATAGTGCTAATCTTGACGCAGGATAGGTACACGGTTTGCGTCGAACATACCATATGCTCGAAAATTGTTGTTGGACGCACCCGATGTATCTCCTAGATGACGTCGTCATGTGGAATCTCGTTTCAGTCCATTTGGAGATAGTGCTAATCATGACGCAAGATAGGTGCACGGTTTGCATCAAACGTACCAAAGCCTTAGAAATCGTTTTGGATGCACTCGATCGATCTCCTAGGTGATGAGGCTCAAGTGGATGTTTGTAGACAGTGCTAATCTTGATGCAAGATAGTCCACGTTTTGCGCCGAATGTACCACATGCTCGAAAATCATTTTGGACACACTCGATAGAACACCTAGGTGACGTGGGTCATGTCGAATCTTATTTCGGTCCGTTTGGACACACCCGATAGAACACACGCCAGAAATTTTTGTTGGACACACCCGATGGATCTCCTAGGTGACGTCAGTCATGTGGAATCTCGTTTCAGTCCATTTGGAGATAGTGTTAGTTTCAGTGCAAGATAGGTGCACGGTTTGTGACAAACGTACCATAGGCTCAGAAATCATTTTGCACGCACCCGATGGATCTCCTCGGTGACATTGGTCATGTGGAATCTCGTTTCAATCCATTAGGAGACATTGTTAGAGTCAGTGCAAGATAGGTGCACGGTTTACGCCAAACGTAGCTCAGAAATCATTTTGGACACACCCAATTGTACTTCCAGGTGACGAGGCTTGAGTGGATGCTTATTTCGGTCTATTTGGAGATAGTGCTAATCTTGACGCAAGATCGGCGCCCAATTTGCGCCAAATGTACCATAGGCATAGAAAGTTTTGGATGCACCCGATGGTACTCCTGGGTGACGAGGCTCAAGTAAATGCTCATTTTGGTCCGTTTGGTGATAGTGCTAATCTTGATGTAAGATAGGTGCACGGTTTGCGTCGAACGTACCATAGGCACAAAAATTATTTTGGACGCACTCGATGGTATTCCAAGGTGACAAGGCTCAAGTGGATGCATGTTTCAGTCCGCTTAGAGATTGTGCTAATCTTGACACAAGATAGGTGCACAATTTCCACCAAATGTACAACAGGCACAGAAACCATTTTGGACGCACCCGATGGTACTCCTAGGTGACGAGACTCAAGTGGATGGTTGTTTTGATTTGTTTAGAGATAGTGCTAATCTTGATGCAAGACAGGTGCACGGTTTGTCCCGAACGTACCACAGGCTCAAAATAGTTTTGGACACACCCGATAGAACACCAAGGTGATGTGGGTTATGTGGAATCTCGTTTCAGTCCATTTGGAGATAGTGTTAGTGTTAGTGCATGATTGGTGCACGGTTCGCGCCAAATGTACCATAGACTCAGAAAATAGTTTTGGAAGCACCCGATGGCACTCCTAGGTGACGTGGCTCAAGTGGTTGCTTGTTTCGGTCTATTTGGAGATAGTGCTAATCTTAATGCAAGATAGGTGCATGGTTTGCGCCGAATGTACCACAAGCCCAAAAATCATTTTGGACACACCCAATAGAACATCTAGGTGACGTGGGTCATGTGTAATCTCATTTTGATCCATTTGCAGATAGTCCTAATCTTGACGCAAGATAGGTGCACGGTTTGCGCCGAACGTACCATAGGCTCAGAAATCATTTTTGACGCACTCGATAGATCTCCTAGGTGACATTGGTCTTGTGGAATCTTGTTTCCATCTATTTGGATACAGTGTTAGTGTCAGTGCAAAGTAGGTGCACGGTTTGCGCTAAACGTACAATAGGCTCAGAAATCATTTTGGACGCACCCGATGGTACTCCTAGGTTACGAGGCTCAAGTGGATGCTCGTTTAGGTGCGTATAGAGATAGTGCTAATCTTGATGCAAGATAGGTGCACGGTTTGTGACGAACGTACCATAGGCTCAGAAATCATTTTTAACGCACCCTATGGATCTCCTAGGTGACATTGGTCACATGGAATCTCGTTTCAATCTAGTTGGATACAGTGTTATTGTTAGTGTAAGATAGGTGCACGGTTTGCGCCAAAGGTACCATAGGCACAAAAATTGTTTTGGACGCACCCGATGGTACTCCTAGGTGATGAGGCTCAAGTGGATGATTGTTTTGGTCTATTTAAAGATATTGCGTATCTTGACACAAGATAGGTGCACAGTTTGCACTGAACATACCACAGCCTCAAAATATCATTTTGGACACACCCAATAGAGCACCTAGGTGACGTGGGTCATGTGGAATCTCATTTCGGTCCGTTTGGAGATAGTGTTAGTATCAGTGCAAGATAGGTGCATGGTTTGTGCCAAACTTACCATAGGCTCAGAAATCGTTATGGATGCACCAGATTAGACTCCTACGTGATGAGGCTCAAGCGGATGCTCGTTTCGGTCCATTTGGAGATAGTGCTACTTTTGACGCAAGATAGATGCATGGTTTGCGTTTGAACGTACCATATGCTCGGAAATCATTGTTGGACGCACCCGAAGGATAGGTGACGTTCATCTTGTGGAATCTCATTTTAGTCTATTTGGAGACAGTGTTAGTGTTAGTGCATGATAGGTGCACGGTTTGCGCCAAACATACCATAGGATTAGAAAATAGTTTTGGACGCACCCGATGGTACTCCTAGGTGACAAGGCTCAAGTGGATGCTTGTTTCGGTCTATTTGGAGATAGTGCTAATCTTGACGCAAGATAGGTGCACGGTTTGCGCCGAACGTACCATAGGCTCAGAAATCGTTTTGGACGCACCCGATGGATCTCCTAGATGATGAGGCTCAAGTGGATGCTTGTATCAGTCTGTTTGGAGATAGTACTAATCTTGACATAAGATAGGTGCACAGTTTGCGCTGAACGTACCATAGGCTCAAAAATAGTCTTGGACACACCCGATACAACACCTTGCTGATGTGGGTCATGTGGAGTCTAATTTCGGTCCGTTTGGAGACAATGTTAGTATCGGTGCAAGATAGGTGCATGGTATGCACTAAACGTACCATACGCTCAGAAATAATTTTGGACGCACCCAATGGCACACCTAGGTGACGAGGCTCAAGTAGATGCTCGTTTTGATCCGTTTGGAGATAGTGCTAATCTTGACGTAATATAGGTGCACGATTTGCGTCGAGTGTACCATAGGCACGGAAATCATTTTGGATGCACCCCATGGTATTCCAAGGTGACGAGGCTCAAGTGGATGCATGTTTCAGTCTATTTGGAGATATTGCTAAACTTGACGCAGGATAGGTATACGGTTTGCACCAAACGTAGCGCAGAAATCATTTTGGTATTCCTAGGTGACGAGGCTCAAGTGGATCCTTGTTTCGGTCTATTTGGAGATAGTGCTAATCTTGATGCAAGATAGGTGCATGGTTTGCACCGAACGTATCACCGGCTCAAAAATAATTTTGGACACACCTGATAGAACACCTAGGTGACGTGGGTGTTGTGGAATCTCATTTTGGTCTATTTCGAGACATTGTTAGTATCAGTGCAAGATAGGTGCATGGTTTGCGCCAAACGTACCATAGGCTCAGAAATCGTTATAGACGGACACGATGGTAGTCCTTGGTGACGAGGCTCAAGTGGATGCTTGTTTCGGTCCATTTGGAGATAGTGCTAATCTTGACGAAAGATAGGTGCACGGTTCGTGTCGAGCCTACCATATGCGTGGAAATCATTGTTGGACGCACGCGATAGATCTCCTAGATGACGTCGGTCATGTGGAATCTCGTTTCCATCCATTTGGAGAGAGTGTTAGTGTCAGTGCAAGATAGGAGCACGGTTTGCGCCAAACATAGCTCAGAAATCGTTTTTGGACGCACCCAATGGTACTCCTAGGTGACGAGGCTCAAGTGGATGCTTTTTTGGTCTATATGCGAATAGTGCTAATCTTTACACAAGATAGGTGCATGATTTGGGCCGAACATACCATAGCCTCAAAAAAAAGTTTTGTACACACTTGATAGAACACCTATGTGACGTGGGTCAAGTGGAATCTAATTTCGGTCCGTTTAGAGACAATGTTAGTATCGGTGCAGGATAGGTGCATGGTTTGCACCAAACTTACCGTAGGCTCAGAAATCGTTATGGACGCACCCGATGGGACTGTGGATGCTGGTTTCGGTCCGTTTAGAGATAGTACTAATTTTGACACAAGATACGTGCACGGTTTGCGTCGAACGTACCATATGTTGAAAATCATTGTTGGATGCACCCGATGGATCCCCTAGGTGACGTTTGTCATGTGGAATCTCGTTTCAGTCCATTTGGAGACAGTGTTTGTGTTTGTGCAAGATAGGTGCACGGTTTGCGCCAAACGAAGCATAGTCTCAAAAATAGTTTTGAACGCATCCGATGGTACTCCAAGGTGATGAGACTCAAGTGGATGCTCATTTCGGTATGTTTGGAGATAATGCTAATCTTGACGTAAGATAGGTGCACGGTTTGCGCCAAACGTACCATAGACTCGGAATCGTTTTGGACACAGCCAATGGTAATCCTAGGTGATGAGGCTCAAGTGGATGCTCGTTTTGGTCCGTTTGATGATAGTGCTAATCTTGACGTAAGATAGGTGCATGGTTTGCGTTGAACGTACCATATGCTTAGAAATCTTTTTGGACACACCCGAGGGTACTCGTAGGTGATCTGGCTCAAATGGATACTCGCTTTAGTCTATTTTGAGATAGTGTTAATCTTGACGCAAGATAGGTGCACGGCTTGCGGCAAACATACAATAGGAACATAAATCATTTTGGACGCACGCAATGGTACTCCTAGCTGACAAGGCACAAGTGGATGCTCGTTTCAGTCAGTTTGGAGAAAGCGCTAATCCTGGCGTAAGATAGGTGCACGGTTTGCGCCGAACATACCACAGGCATGAAAATCATTTTGGACACACCCGATATAACACCGAGGTGACGTGGGTCATGTGGAATCTCATTCAGTCCATTTGGAGACAGTGTTAGTATCGGTGCAAGATAGGTGCATGGCTTCTGCCAAATGTACCATAGGCTCAAAAATAGTTATGGACACAACTGATGGAACTCCTAGGTGACGAAGCTGAAGTGGATGCTTGTTTCGGTCCATTTGGAGATAGAACTAATCTTGACGCAAGATAGGTGCACGGTTTGCATCAAACGCACCATAGGCTCAGAAATCATTTTAGACGCACCTGATGGATCTCCTAGGTGAGATTGGTCATGTGGAATCTTGTTTCAATCCATTTGGAGACAGTGTTAGTGTTAGTGCAAAATAGTTGCACAGTTCGCAACAAATGTACCGTAGGTTCAGAAATCGTTTTGGACGCACTCGAGGTACTCCTAGGTGACGAGGCTCAAGTGGATGCTCGTTTCGGTCCGTTTAAATGCAGTGCTAATCTTGATGGGAGATAGGTGCTCGGTTTGCGTCGAACATACAATATGCTCATAAATCATTTTGGACACACCCGATAGAACACCTAGGTGACATGGGTCAAGTTGATGCATGTTTCAGTCTATTTGGAGATAGTGCTAATCCTGACGCAAGATACATGCATGGTTTACGCCGAACGTACCACAGGCTCAAAAATAGTTTTGAACACACCCGATACAACACCTAGGTGACGTGGGGCTTGTGGAATCTTATTTCGGTCCGTTTGGAGACAGTGGAAGTATCGGTGCAAGATAGGTGCATGGTTTGCACCAAACGTACCATAGGCTCAAAAATCGTTTTGGACGCACCTAGTGGTACTCCTAGGTGACGAGGCTCAAGTAGATGCTCGTTTCGGTCTGTTTGGAGATAGTGTTAATCTTGACGTGACATAGGTGCACGGTTTGCGTCGAATGTACGATAGGCTCGAAAATCCTATTGGATGCATCCCCATGGTATTCCTAGGTGACGAGGCTCAAGTGGATGCATGTTTCAGTCTATTTGGAGATAGTGCTAATCTTGACGCAAGATAGGTGCACGGTTTGCACTGAATGTACCACTGGCCCAAAATTTGATTTGGACACACTCGATAAAACACCTAGGTGACGTGGGTCATGTGTAATCTCATTTTGGTCCATTTGGGGACAGTGTTAGTATCAGTGCAAGATAGGTGCACGGTTTGTGCCAAACGTAACATAGGCTCAGAAATAGTTTTGGACACACCCGATGGTACTCCTGGGTGACGAGGCTCAAGCAGATGCTTGTTTTGGTCTATTTGGAGATAGTGCTAGTCTTGACGCAAGATAGGTGCACAGTTTGCGCCGAACGTACCATAGGCTCAGAAATTGTTTTGGACACACCTGATGGTACTCTTGGGTGACGAGGCTCAAGTGGATGCTTGTTTTGGTCTATTTGGAGATAGTGCTTATCTTGACACAAGATAGCTGCACGGTTTGCACCGAACGTACCACAGGCTTGAAAATCATTTTGGACCCACCCGATAGAACACCTAGGGGACATGGGTCATGTGGAATCTCATTTCGGTCCGTTTGGAGACAGTGTTAGTATTGGTGCAAGATAGGTGCACGATTTGTGCCAAACGTACCATAGGCTCAGAAATAGTTTTGGACACACCTGATAGTACTCCAAGGTGACGAGGCTCAACTGGTTGCTCGTTTTGGTCTGTTTGGAGATAGTGCTAATCTTGACGCAAGATAGGTGCACGGTTTGCGCCAAACGAGGCTCAGAAATCGTTTTGGACGCACCCAATGGTACTCCCAGGTGATGACGCTCAAGTGGATGCTCGTTTCGGTCCGTTTGGTGATAGTGCTAATCTTGATGTAAGACAGGTGCACGGTTTGCATTGAACGTACCATATCCTCAGAAATCTTTTTGGACGCACCCGAGGGTACTCCTAGGTGATGAGGCTCAAGTGGATGCTTGTATCAGTTTGTTTGGAGATAGTGCTAATCCTGGTGTAAGATAGTTGCACGGTTTGCACCGAACGTACCACAGGCTCAAAAATCATTTTGGACTCACCCGATAGAACACCGAGGTGATGTGGGTCATGTGGAATCTCATTCAGTCTATTTGGAGACAGTGTTAGTATCGGTGCAAGATAGGTGCATGGTTTGCACCAAACGTACCATAGGCTCAGAAATCATTATGGACGCACCCGATGGTACTCCTAGGTGACGAGGCTGAAGTGGATGCTCGTTTTGGTCCATTTAGAGATAGAACTAATCTTGACGCAAGATAGGTGCACGGTTTGCATCGAACATACCATAGGCTCAGAAATCATTTTGGACGCACCCGATGGATCTCCTAGGTGAGATCGGTCATGTGGAATCTTGTTTCAATCCACTTGGAGACAGTGTTAGTGTCAGTACAAGATAGTTGCACAGTTCGCGACAAACGTTCCATAGGTTCAGAAATCATTTTGGACGCACTAGATGGTACTCCTAGGTGATGAGGCTCAAGTGGATGCTTGTTTCGGTCCGTTTGGAGATAGTGCTAATCTTGACGAAAATAGGTGCACGGTTTGTGTCGAACGTACCATATGCTCGAAAATCGTTGTTGGACGCACCTGATGGATCTCCTAGATGACGTGGATCATGTGGAATCTCGTTTAAGTCCATTTGGAGATAGTGTTAGTGTTAGTGCAAGATAGGTGCACGGTTTGCACCAAAGATAGGAGCACGGTTTGCGTCGAACGTACCATGTGCTCAGAAATCTTTGTTGGACGCACCCGATGGATCCCTAGGTGACGTTCGTCATGTGGAATCTCGTTTTAGTCCATTTGGAGATAGTGTTAGTGTTAGTGGATGATAGGTGCAGAGTTTGCGCCAAACGTACCATAGGTTCAAGTGGTTGCTTGTTTCTTTCTATTTGGAGATAGTGCTAATCTTGATGCAAGTTGGGTGCACGGTTTGCGCTGAAGGTACCACAAGGCCAAAAATCATTTTGCACACACTCAATAGAACACCTAGGTGATGGGGTCATGTGTAATCTCATTTCAATCCATTTGGAGATACTGCTAATGTTGATGCAAGATAGGTGCACGGTTTGCGCCGAACGTACCATAGGCTTAGAAATTGTTTTGGACACACCCAATGTTACCCTGGGTGACGAGGCTCAAGTGGATGCTTATTTTGGTCTATTTAGAGATAGTGCTTATCTTGATGCAAGATAGTTGCACAGTTTGCGCCGAACGTACCACAGGCTTGAAAATTGTTTTGGACACACCCGATAGAACACCTAGGTGACATGGGGCAAGTGGATGCTTGTTTCAGTCTGTTTGGAGATAGTGCTAATCTAGACGCAAGATACGTGCATGGTTTGCGTCGAACGTACCATAGGCTCAAAAATAGTCTTGGACACACCCGATACAACATCTAGGTGACGTGGGGCATGTGAAATCTTATTTCGGTCCATTTGGAGACAGTGGTAGTATCGGTGCAAGATAGGTGCATGGTATGCACCAAACGTACCATAGGCTCAGAAATTGTTTTGGACGCACCTAATGGTACTCCAAGGTGACGAGGCTCAAGTAGATACTCATTTTGGTCTGTTTGGAGATAGTGCTAATCTTGATGTGACATAGGTGCATGGTTTGCGTCGAATGTACGATAGGCTCAAAAATCATTTTGGATGCACCCCGTGGTATTCCTAGGTGATGAGGCTCAAGTGGATGCATGTTTCGGTCTATTTGGAGATATTGCTAATCTTGACACAAGATAGGTGCACGGTTTGCACCAAACGTAGCTCAGAAATCATTTTGGACGCACCCGATGGTAGTCCTAGGTGATAAGGCTCAAGTGGATGCTTGTTTCGGTCTATTTGGAGATAGTGCTAATCCTGATGCAAGATAGGTGCATGGTTCACGTCGAACGTACCATAGGCTCAGAAATCGTTTTTTATGCACCCGATGGATCTCCTAGGTGACATTGCTCAAGTGGATGCTTATTTCGGTCCATTTGGTGATAGTTCTTATCTTGACGCAAGATAGGTGTACGGTTTGCGCTAAATATACCACAGGCTTGAAAATCATTTTGGATACACCTGATAGAACACCTGGGTGACGAGGATCATGTGGAATCTCATTTCGACCAATTTGAAGACTGTGTTGGTATTGGTGTGGTGCACGGTTTGCGCCAAACATAGCTCAGAAATCGTTTTGGGCGCACCCGATGGTACTCCTTGGTGACGAGGCTCAAGTGGATGCTCATTTCGGTCCGTTTGGAGATAGTGCTAATTTTGATGCAAGATAGGTGCACGGTTTGCGTCGAACGTACCATATGCTCAGAAATCGTTGTTGGACGCACCTGATGGATCTCCTAGGTGATGTTCATCATGTGGAATCTCGTTTCAGTCCATTTGGAAATAGTGTTAGTGTTAGTGCATGATAGGTACACAGTTTGTGCCAAACATACCATAGGCTCAGAAAATAGTTTTGGACGCACCCGATGGTACTCCTAGGTGACAAGGCTCAAGTGGTTGCTTGTTTCTTTCTATTTGGAGATAGCGCTAATCTTGACGCAAGTTAGGTGCACGGTTTGTGCTGAATGTACCACAGTTCCAAAAATCGTTTTGGACACACTCGATAGAACACCTAGGTGACGTGGGTCATGTGTAATCTCATTTCGATCCATTTGAAGATAGTGCCAATCTTGATGTAAGATAGGAGCACGGTTTGCACCGAACGTACCATAGGCTCAGAAATCATTTTTGACGCACCCGATAGATCTCCTATCTGACATTGGTCATGTGGAATCTCGTTTCAACCCATTTGGATACAGTGTTAATGTCAGTGCAAAATAGGTGCACAGTTTGCGCCAAACGTACCATAGGCTCAGAAATCGTTTTGGACGCACCCGATGGTCCTCTTAGGTGATGAGGCTCAAGTGGACGCTCGTTTCGCTCCGTTTGGAGATAGTGCTAATCTTGACGCAAGATAGGTGCACGGTTTATGCCGAATGGACCATCGGCTCAGAAATCATTTTTGAGGCAACCGATGGATCTCCTAGGTGACATTCGTCATGTGGAATCTCATTTCTATCCATTTGGATACAGTGTTAGTGTTAGAGCAAGATAGGTGCACGGTTTGTGCCAAACGTACCATAGGCTCAGCAATCGTTTTGGACGCACCCGATGGTACTCCTAGGTGACGAGGCGCAAGTGGATGCTTGTTTCGATCTATTTGGAGATAGTGCTTATCTTGATGCAAGATAGGTGCACGGTTTGCGCTGAACGTACCACAGGCCCAAAAATCATTTTGGACACACCTGATAGAACACCTAGGTGACGTGGGTCATGTGGAATCTCATTTCCATCCATTTGGAGATAGTGTTAGTACCAGTGCAAGATAGGTGCATGGTTTGTACCAAACATACCATAGGCTCAGAAATCATTATAGATGCACCCTATTGGACTCCTAGGTGACACGGCTCAAGTGGATGCTCGTTTCGGTTCGTTTGGAGACAATGCTAATTTTGACGCAAGATAGGTGTATGGTTTATGTCGAACATACCATATGCTCGGAAATCGTTGTTGGACGCACCAGACAGATCTCCTAGGTGACGTTCGTCATGTGGAATCTCGATTCAGTCCATTTGGAGACAGTGTTAGTGTTAGTGCATGATAGGTCCATGATTTGCACAAAACGTACCATAGCTCAGAAAATAGCTTTGGACGCACCCGATGGTACTCCTAGGTGGCGAGGCTCAAGTGGATGCTTGTTTCGGTCTATTTGGAGAGAGTGCTAATCTTGATGCAAGATTGGTGCACGGTTTGCACCGAATGTACCATAGGGCCAAAAATCTTTCTGGACACATTCGATAGAACACCTAGGTGACGTGGGTCATGTGTAATCTCATTTTAATCCATTTGGAGATAGTGCTAATCTTGACGAAAGATAGGTGCACGGTTTGCACAGAACGTACCATAGGCTCAGAAATCGTTTTTGACGCACTCGATGGATCTCCCAAGTGAGATTGGTCATGTGGAATCTCGTTTCAATCCATCAGGATACAGTGTTATTGTCAGTATAGAATAGGTGCATGGTTTGCGCCAAACATACTATAGGCTCAGAAATCATTTTGGACGCACCCGATGGATCTACTCGGTGATATTGGTGATGTGGAATCTTGTTCCAATCCATTTGGAGACAGTGTTAGCGTCAGTGCAAGATAGGTGTATGGTTTGCACCAAACATAGCTCAAAAATCGTTTTGGACGCCCCCAATGGCACTTATAGGTGACGAGGCTCAAGTGGATACTTGTTTTGGTCCATTTGGAGATAGTGCTAATCTTGACGCAAGATAGGTGCACGGTTTGCGCCAAACATACCACAGGCTTAGAAAATGGTTTTTGACGCACCCGATGGATCTCCTGGTGACATTGTTTCAATCCATTTGGATGCAGTGTTAGTGTCAGTGCAAGGTAGGTGACCCTGGTCACGTACCACAGGCTTAAAAATCGTTTTGGACACACCCGATAGAACACCTAGGTGATGCGGGTCATGTGGAATCTCATTTCGGTCCGTTTGGTTGACAGGGTTAGTATCGGTGCAAGATAGGTGCATGGTTTGCGCCAAACGTACCATAGGCTTAGAAATCGTTATGGGCGCACCCGATGGGACTCCTAGGTGATGAGACTCAAGTGGAAGCTCGTTTCGATCTATTTGGAGATAGTGCTAATCTTGACGCAATATATGTGCACGGTTTGCGCCAAACGTACCATAGGCTCAGAAATCCTTTTGGACGCACCCGATGGTACACCTAGGTGATGAGGCTCAAGTGGATGCTCGTTTCAGTCTGTTTGGAGATAGTGCTAATCTTGACATAAGATAGGTGCACGGTTTGTGTTGAACATACCATAGGCTCAGAAATCTTTTTGGACGCAACTGAGGGTACTCCTAGGTGTTCAAGCTCAAGTGGATGGTCGTTTTAGTCTTTTTGGTGATAGTGCTAATCTTGACGCAAGATAGGTGGAAGGCTTGGGACAATCATACCATAGGAACAGAAATAGTTTTGGACACACCCGATGGAACTGCAAGGTGACGAGGCTCAAGTGGATGCTCGTTTCGGTCCGTTTGGAGATAGTGCTAATCTTGACAGGAGATAGGTGGTCAGTTTGCGTCGAACAAACTGTATGCTCGGAAATCATTGTTGGACGCACCCAATGGACCTCCTAGGTGACATTGATCATGTGGAATCTCGTTTCAGTCCATTTGGAGACAGTGTTAGTGTTAGTGCAAAATAGGTGCACGGTTTGCGCCAAATCTACCATATGCTCCGAAATCGTTTTGGACGCACGTGATGGTACTGCTAGGTGATGAGGCTCAAGTGGATGCCCATTTCAGTCCATTTGGAGATAGTGCTAATCTTGACGCAAGATAGGTGCACTGTTTGTGACGAATGGACCATAGGCTCAGAAATTATTTTTGACACTCCCGATGGATCCCATAGGTGACATTGGTCATGTGGAATCTCATTTCAATCCATTTGGATATAGTGTTAGTGTCAGTGCAAGATAGGTGCACGGTTTGTGCCAAACATACCATAGGCTCAGAAATTGTTTTGGACGCACCCGATGGTACTCCTAGGTGACGAGGCTCAAGTAGATGCTTGTTTCGATCTATTTGGAGATAGTGCTTATCTTGACGCAAGATAGGTGCACGGTTTGCGCCAAATGTACCACAGTCTCAAAAATTATTTTGGACACACCCGATAGAACACCTAGGTGACGTGGGTGATGTGGAATCTCATTTCGGTCCATTTGGAGATAGTGTTAGTATGGTGCAATGTAGGTGCGTGGTTTGCGCCGAACATACCTTAGGCTCAAAAATCAATTTGGACGCACCCGATGGTACTCCTTGGTGACAAAGCTCAAGTGGATGCTCATTTTGGTCCGTTTGGAGATAGTGCTAATCTTGATGCAAGATAGGTGTACCGTTTAAGCCAAACGTACCATAGGCTCAGAAATCGTTTTTGACGCACCCGATGGATCTCCTAGGTGACATTGGTCACATGGAATCTCGTTTCAATCCATTTGGATACAATGTTAGTGTTAGTGCAAGATAGGTGCACGGTTTGCGCAAACGTACCATAGGCTCAGAAATCGTTTTGGACGCACCCGATGGTACTCCTTGGTGACGAGGCTCAAGTGGATGCTTGTTTCGGTCTATTTGAAGATAGTGCTTATCTTGACACAAGATAGGTGCACGGTTTGCATCGAACATACCAGAGGCTCAAAAATCATTTTGGACACACCCGATAGAACACCTAGGTGACGTGGGTCATGTGAAATCTCATTTGTACCATTCGGAGACAGTGGTAGTATCGGTGCAAGATAGGTGCATGGTTTGTGCCAAACGTACCATAGGCTCAGAAATCGTTATGGATGCTCCCAATTGGACTCCTAGGTGACGAGGCTCAAGTGGAAGCTCGTTTCGGTCCATTTGGAGATAGTGCTAATTTTGACGCAAGATAGGTGCACGGTTTACGTCGAACGTACCACATGCTTGGAAATCATTGTTGGATGCACTAGATAGATCTCCTATGTGACGTTCGTCATGTGCAATCTCGTTTTAGTCTATTTGGGGACAGTGTTAGTGTTAGTGCATGATAGGTGCACAGTTTGCACCAAACATACCATAGCTTAGAAAATAGTTTTGGACGCACCCGATGGTACTCCTAGTTGACGGGGCTGAAGTGGATGCTTGTTTCGTTCTATTTGGAGATAGTGCTAATCTTGACGTAAGATAGGTGCATGGTTTTGCGCCGAATGTACCATAGGCCCAAAAATCATTTTGGACACACCCGATAGAACACCTAGGTGACGTGGGTCATGTGCAATCTCATTTTGATCCATTTGGAGATAGTGCTAATCTTGACGCAAGATAGGTGCATGGTTTGCACTGAACGTATCATAGGCTCAAAAATCGTTTTTGACGCACCCGATGGATCTCCTAGGTGATATTGGTCACTTTGAATCTCGTTTTAATCCATTTGGATACAGTGTTAGTGTCAGTGCAAGATAGGTGCTTGGTTTGCGTCAAACATACCATAGGCTTAGAAATCATTTTTGACGCACCCGATGGATCTTCTAGGTGACATTGGTCACGTGGAATCTTGTTTCAATCCATTTGGATACAGTGTTAGTGCAGTGCAAGATAGGCGCACGGTTTGTGCCAAATGTACCAAAGGCTCAGACATCATTTTGGACGCACCCGATGGTACTCCTAGGTGACGAGGCTCAAGTGGATGCTTGTTTCGGTCTATTTGAAGATAGTGCTATTCTTGACGCAAGATAGGTGCACGGTTGGCACCGAACGTACCACAGGCTTAAAAATCATTTTGGACACACCCGATAGAACACGTAGGTGACATGGGTCATGTGGAACCTCATTTTGGTCTATTTGGAGACAGTGTTAGTATCGGTGCAAGATAGGTGCATAGTTTATGCCAAACGTACCATTGTAAGGTCCAAATAGGCTAGAGGGGGTGAATAGCATAATTAAAACTTCTACAAGAATTACTTAACCACACGTGTTAGTACAAAAGGTGGCGAAATGCACTAGCTCTAACTAATTAAGCAAGCCACCTACAGAAGTCTAGTACAAGGCTATCCACTAAACACAACAACAACTACAAGCTAGATACAAGAAGTAACGCGAGAGGAGAGCTTCGAGTGATTATACCGCCGTGTAGAGATGAGATGTACCAATCAATCAATCACACAAGAGAAATCCTCAGGAAGAGAATGACATAAGAATTTATCCCGAGGTTCACTTGCTTCCCGGCAAGCTACTCCCCGTTGTGGCGATACACCCACTTGTCGGTTCGCGAGCTAATCAACTATCAAGAGTCGAGCACTCGGTGGGCACCGCACAACCACACACAAGATGGGGATCGTCCAAGCCACGAGCTCCACTAGAGTATCCAATTTAAGAACTCCCACGAGGAAGGATCAAGAACCCCTTACAACACTTGGTGAGGGCTCCAACAATCTCCAATTGCGGGCTCAATCATCTCCGCTCCTCCAAGCCGTCTACCGCGTCGGGAAACATGGAAGAGTAACAAGAAATCCGTAGTAACTCAAAGATCAAGTGCCTCTAGAATGCAACTCTCAAGTAATGCACTTGAATCTCACTCAATCTCACTCAAGATGTGCAACCAAGCAAAGAGATGGGTGAAGGGGTTGTTCTCTAGCTCAAAGGATGTCTCAATATCTCAAATGTGCAAGAGAGTCCTCCCCAAACCTGGCCACCATCTATTTATAGCCCCACGAGCGAATATGGCTATTACCCCTTCACTAGGCGAAAATTTTGGATCGACCGGACGCGCCGGTCAAACTGACCGAACATGCAGGTCACTAACGGGACCGGACGCATAGGTCATAGCGAAACAGTGAACAGAGAGGTTCTAGTAAGCTCCCGACGCGTCCGGTCATCACTGACCAGACTCGCTGCCGTGTTGTAACACCCAAAATTTTGCATATTTTAAAATAGAAGAAATTTGAATTTCATGTTTAATTGTGGGCATTTAACCTAGGAGAAATAATAAAATTTTATGAAAATAAAATCAAATTTAAGGCTAGCTACATGTTGTTGCACTCATGCTGATGCATATTTAAATATGTGATGTTTGGTTTTTACTCAACTCAAAAAGGAGTTCAAAATCTCTTGGAAATGAATTTACAAGAAATTATTTCAAAAAGAAAAAAAAAAGACATTTCTTCCTTCCCGGTTTTGGCCCGCTGGCCCAGCCGGCCCACCTCTCCCCCTTTCTCTTCTGCGGGCCGCGTGGGCGCCGCTCTCTCTTTTTTTCGGCCCGATCCAAACCGGCCGCGCGCCCTCTCCTTGGGCCGGCCCGCAAGCCGCGCGCGCGCGTCCCCCCCCCTCGCCTCGGCCGCTGACGCGCGGGGCCCGCGTCCACCGTCGCTGCCACGTGGGGCCACGGCGTCAGCCGTCTCTTTCCTTCCGCCGTGAGGGAAGGAAACCTTCCTTTCATGCCGCCGCCGCGATTTCTGAGATTTCGCCCGCTCCTTCCCTTCTTTGGTCGCCCCCGGGGCTATTTAAGCCGAGCCCCGAGCTCCTCCGCCCCCTTGTGCTCCCTTTTCGCCTTAGCCATCACCCGAAGCGGCTGCTCGCGCAGCGCCGCCCTAACCGGCCGCCATCCCAAGCACCACGCGACGCACGCCCCATCTCCGCCTCCCTCGTCTCCGTGGGTGAGTTCGCGACGAGCTTCCCCTTCGTTTGGTGCCCGCAATGCGTCAAACGGTGGCCGGAGTCGCGGTATTTGAAAACGCCGGCGAGCTTCGTTTTTCCCGGCCATGGCGCCGCCGTCGGCCGGCTGGCAGCCGCCCCCATCCCCCCTCTTCCAGATCGGGGCCGTCCGGATCTAATCCGACGGTCCAGATCGCTGGATACCCCTTCGGGGGTAAATTTTGTTAAAGAGCCCCCGGAATTCTTTGAATATGACCCGCAGTCCAAAACATAGTTTCTCGAATACGCTTTCTTCTTTTGAAAACGCATCTGGTCTCGGTAACTCTAGAATTACGCTTTCAGTTATTTACAAGTTTGCCACTACTTTTGTTTTGGCCATAAAATGTTCATTTTAACTCCGAATTGACCCGTTCAAATTCCGTTAGATTCGTTTTCATGAGCTTTACATGTTAGTACTGTTATACAGTAGATTTGTAATATTTAAATTTCGGATTAGATTTATATTAATTATTGTCTATAGAAAAATCCTGGTAAATACGTAACTTTCGCGTTTCAACTCCGTTTTTAGTGAATTTTATATCTGTGTGATCGTAGCAACGCGTAGAGTAGTGTTTTAAACCTTTCATATTTATTTCTCTCTATTGGTGTACTGTTCTAATCTAGTCTTGTTTGTCTTGCATGAATGATTTGGAATGCATGTTGTTGATTGTGGTTCCGAGTAGACGGTGATTGCTACGCGGGAGACGAGACCTTCTTCTGTGACAATCCAGACCAGCAGGAGTTCTACGAGCAAGGCAAGTATAATGTGGGATATTCCTTGTTATCCTATTCATTACATAATTAGACATTTGCATGGGTCAAATTGCTCAACATAGGATACCCTAGTATTTGATTATCTTGTGCCTTGTTACCGATGGGTTACACTTGCATATGGGTAGTAGCTAGTGCTCCACTTGAATAAAATGAATATGGACAATGAACCATGATTATATGCAACATTTGTTAAAACTTGATTTTGAGAAACATGAACTTAGGGTAAGAGGGATTGTGTATCACGATGCTCTTGGCCCTCCATAAGGACTTATTCATTGGCAAAAGCTGGGAATTACCGTACAACTGTGAGGGCCATATGGCTCTGGCTCTAGTCAAGTATGAAGACCTTTTCTAGCATGTTAGAGGTTACCCGAAAGGGCGCAAGAGGGGTCTGCCGACTCGGGTATAGTTTGGCTCCTGTCCCTATGTGTATAGGCTGCGTGTCATTGTGCCATTTGGGAAGGGGAAACCTATATCTATTTGCCACCGAAACCTAGCGGCCCTAACATGCTAGACGAACTTTTGAAAGGCTTTATAGTGTACCCTGCCCACTCACCTTGGAAGTGTTAGAGGGTCGACGGGCCCTGGGCATATGGGAATCATGACTCATAGTGAAAGTGTACACCTCTGCGCAGAGTTTTAACAAACTGTTATAACAGCCGTGCCCGCGGTTATGGGTGGCCCGGAAAACTGATGGAATATATGGATCTTTAATGATGATGTTCACGATAATGATTAATGATGTTGTGTTACTTGTTTATGATATTACTGTGGGAATTGGGGCTTAAGCATAACCAGAACTTAATTAATCCTAGGAGTACATATACATAAAAAGCGAATCGCAGTATAACCAGTGTCAACCTTTTGAGCCTCATGAACCCCATATTATCTTGTTAAGTACGAGATGTACTTATGCTTGTTTATTTTTCATTGTTGGATAAAAATCCCGGATGGGTACAGATGGAAATGATTACGATGACTTCTATGAGGACAACTAGGTTTGTTGTCAACCAGTCGACCAGATCCTGTGGACTTGGAGACGCCCTTGGAGTGTTATGCTTATTTTACTAGATTACCTTACTTGAGACACTTTTATCTATGTAATGAACTATGGTTCGCTATTGTAATAAGGCACTGAGTATGATACTTCTCCTTTACAATTTGTTCTATATGTTTTATACATATGGTTTGCCTCCGAATTTTGTGTATTCAAAATTTGGGCGTGACAAATTGGTATCAAAGCTCGTGTCGACTGTAGGACGCAAGCCCAGTAGAAATGGTCGTTTACTACTTATTATTTTACTTGTTCTTGCTTACTACCTTAGTCTTGATATTTATTAAAATCTTTATGCTCCTTTCGCTTTATTCTATTATGAAATTATTGATTCTAATCCCATCCAAAAATAAATTTTTGTAGATGGTGCGCACCAGGCAGTCTGCCCGCAAGAACGTTGGAGCTGGCCTTCCACCCCGTGTCCTGTTCCCTGAAGATGCGTCAGCCCCGGAGATTGTTATCATCTCTGATGATGAAGAGGAGCCCATGATGGTGGAAGAAGAGCCCATGATGGTGGAAGAGGAACCCATGGAGGAGGCTGATGAAGAAACTGCTCCAACACCAGCTGCACCGACTCCACCACTCCCTGCTTCGCCTGCTCCAGCACCAGCTGCGCCTGCTCTGGTTTCACCACCCCCAGCTCCTGCCGTAGGAGAGCAGGAGATGGCGCCAGCTGATGAGGCAGAACCTGAAGAGGAGCCGGGATGGATGCGCACCTACATCTACAAGCACGCCCCTCACACGGCATACCACCACAGGCTGCTCAACGACATGCTTCAGGACTACTACGCCGATCTGAACACCGGCATCCAGTATTATTGTGCGGAGTACACTCACCCAACTGAGGCGACTTACTGGAAGACGGAGCTGACGATCACCGTCTGGAAGGACGACAAGAATGGCAGGGTGGTGAACACTGTCCATGGGCATACTTCCAAGCGTGCGGAGGCTTTTGACAGTATGGAGGACGCCGCTCGGGAGGCCTATGAGTACTACCATGGCTTACGATATGAGGCTATGGAGACAGATCGTTTCAGGTACTTGCCCCGCTATGATGTACAGAAGAAAGATTGGGTGGTGACAGACCCTCAGCACAGTTCTCCTGCCTTGGACGCTACAGTGCGGTATGCTCTTGCCCTAAAGGTGGGGAATGAAGATCTCCAGAAGGAACTACATGGAGTATACAAGGCCTCAAGGCGTCACCAGAAGGAGATCGACAAGCTGAGAGCTCGGCTGGGGCAGCCTCCACTCTACAAGAAGCTGGATAAAGATTATGACGTGCATGATGAGGACTCCTAGTTTTGCTATGCCCTAATGTAATAAAAGTCGTTAGTCGCGTCGTATGAGTCGAGTCGTTGTTTGGATTATGAACTTTGATGAGTGTGATGGGTTGTTCTTGTGGTCTTGCTTGAGTTGAACTTTTTCCTTGAATGCTGAGAACTCATGGGCTTGTCCGTGATTCTCTTAAGCTAAGTTTTAAGGTTTAGTGTTGCTTAATAAAGTTTGGGGTTCGCTTTATCTTTCACCAGTGTTGCTGTTTTCTGGAACAGCCTGTGCTCTTTATTTAATATTTCGGTTTTGGTAAGTCCAAAAATCATGAAAATTTTACAACAGTAACTATACTTCGACACTTTTCCAACGCATCTGAGATCACCCTTAAAACCATTCTGATCTGGGAGTTATAACCGTTTTATGTTGAGGATGCTGCGCTGACAGAGAGTCTGGGACAGTCTGGGATCATATCCTGTTTCGGCTGACATGATGACCGAATCTGAAAAAGTGTTAAATACCAAAGTTGCAGGAAATTTCTTAAGCTTTCTAACCATGTATAGCACACCTTAAACGGATGCCTGGAGTTAAAATTATGTTCGTTTTACTGATCTGTTGTCACCGGTTGTCACTCAGAAGATTCCCAATTCTTTCTTTCTATTATTTATAAGTAATTTATGATTGGATAAACCCTAAATATGATCATTTGCTTTGGAAAATAGATGGCAGCCAGAGGACGTGGCAGGGGTAGAGGCCGTGGCAGGAATGTCGCCATGGATCCGCCCAACCCACCTGTAGTAACCATGGAACAGTTGATGGGGATGCAAGCTCAACTAATGCAGGCGATGATGCAGCGGATGGACAGTGAGCCTGTTGGAGGACCACCCCCTGTCCATGTTAGGGACAAGCGTGGTGAGTTTATGAAAGGACATCCACCGGTGTTTTCGCACTCTACTGATCCGTTGGATGCTGACGATTGGTTGCGCACGGTGGAAAAGCAACTCGACATAGCACAGTGCAACGACATGGAGAAGGTGTTGTATGCTTCGGGGCAACTGCAGGGGGCAGCTCAAGATTGGTGGGATTCCTTTAAGTTTGGACGCCCTGCAAATGCCGCTCCTATTACTTGGATGGAATTTACTCAGAATTTCAGAACATACCATATCCCAGATGGATTGATGGAGATTAAGCGGGAAGAGTTCAGATCCCTAAGGCAGAAGGCTATGGCTGTGAGTGAGTATCGTGATAGGTTCACTCAGTTATCACGTTATGCACCTAATGAGGTGGCTAATGATGCAAACAAGCAGCGACACTTTCTCAAGGGTCTGAATGATGATCTTAGGTTGCAGCTGAAGATCACCACATACCCTGACTATCAGACACTAGTGAATCGTGCCATTGTGATAGACAATGAGCGTAGAGAAATAGAAGCCAGAAAGAGAAGGTTCCAAGGACAAGCATCTGGGAGTAACACCCGTCTCCGTCCTAACCCACAGTCAAGTTTCCCACAAAGAAGCCAGGGGCCTCCTAACCAGTGGAACAGAGGACAGAACCAGCAACGCTCTCAGTACCCCCAACCGAATGGTGGCCAACGTCCTCATTACTCTCAGCAACAGAATGTGGGTCAGCGACCACCGCAACAGAAGGGTTATCAGGCACCTCGTCAATATCCACCAAACAATGCTTCCATGAAGAATGGGGGATCAAATGATGTTAAAAAGTGTTTCCGCTGCGGCAAGGAAGGCCACATGTCTTATAATTGCCCAGAATTTCCCAACCAACCGAATGCTTTCAGGAATGGCAATCAGAAGATGGCACCTAATGGTTCTAGAGTGAACCACGTCAATGTGGAAACTGCACAAGAGGCACCAGAAGTTATGCTGGGTACGTTCAGCGTCAACTCTATCCCCGCTACCATTCTCTTTGATTCTGGAGCCTCGCATTCGTTTATTTCCCAAGCTTTTGTTAGAAATCATAGCATACCTTTAGTTGCTATGAAGCATACCATGATAGTAAATTCACCGGGTGGTACTATACCAGCTTCCTACTGTTGTCCCTCTGCTAATATAGCTTTAAGGGGGGTAGTTTTCCCTGCTCAACCCGTTGTGCTAAGGACAGCTGGCATTGATGTGATCTTGGGAATGGATTGGATGAAACAACACAATGCAGTAATTCAATGTCAAGAGAAGGTAGTTGTGCTGACTACTCCAAAAGGGGACAGAATGAGTGTTGAAGTGGCAGTGCAAGCACCACCAACCGCAACCATGAACCAACTGAACAAAGATGCCAACCAGCCAGAACGTGTTGTGGATGATTTCCCGGATGTATTCCCTGATGACTTGCCAGGTATGCCACCCAATCGTGACATCGAGTTTATTATTGATTTGTTACCTGGAACTGCACCCATAGCTAAGCGTCCTTATAGAATGGGGGTTGATGAATTAGAAGAACTTAAGAAGCAGTTAAAGGAGTTGCAGGACAAAGGCTTCATACGCCCTAGTTCATCTCCTTGGGGTGCACCTGTAATTTTTGTTGAAAAGAAGGATGGTACCCAACGGATGTGTGTGGACTATAGGTCTCTGAATGAGGTTACCATCAAAAACAAATACCCTTTACCTAGGATTGATGATCTATTTGATCAGCTGAGAGGTGCATGTGTGTTTTCAAAGATTGATCTTCGTTCGGGTTATCATCAGTTAAAAATCAGACGTTCGGACATTCCAAAGACAGCTTTCACCACAAGGTATGGGTTGTATGAATACACAGTCATGTCATTTGGGTTGACTAATGCACCTGCCTATTTCATGTATTTGATGAATAAAGTATTCATGGAGTATCTAGATAAGTTCGTAGTGGTGTTCATTGATGACATACTCGTATTCTCTAAGAATGAAGAGGAACATGCTAAACATCTGAGATTGGTTCTACAAAAGCTTAGAGAACACAAGTTGTATGCCAAGCGAAGCAAGTGTGAGTTTTGGTTGAGGGAAGTATCATTTTGGGTCATATTGTCTCCAATGGGGGAATAGCAGTGGACCCAAGCAAGGTAAAGGATGTGCTAAATTGGAAGCCACCAACCACTGTGTTTGAAATCCGTAGTTTCTTGGGTTTGGCTGGTTATTATAGAAGGTTTATTGAAGGGTTTTCCAAGCTTGCCAAGCCCATGACTGCTCTGCTGGAGAAGAATGCTAAGCTCATATGGTCTGAGAAGTGTCAGGCTAACTTTGAGGAGTTAAAGAAAAAGTTAACTACGGCTCCTGTACTGATTTTGCCTGATTTGAGCAAGAGTTTCTCCATCTATTGCGATGCGTCTCGTCAAGGACTCGGATGTGTTCTTATGCAAGAAGGACAAGTGGTGGCCTATGCTTCTCGTCAATTGAGAAAACATGAGTTGAACTATCCTACTCATGACTTGGAATTAGCAGCAGTTGTCCATGCCTTGAAGATTTGGAGACATTATCTGATTGGCCACAAGAGTGACATCTACACAGATCACAAGAGTTTGAAGTATATCTTCACTCAATCCGATCTGAATCTGAGGCAACGCCGGTGGTTGGAACTAATTAAGGATTATGACTTGGAAGTACACTACCACCCTGGTAAGGCCAATGTGGTAGCTGATGCTCTTAGCAGAAAGAGTTATGCTAACAAGCTCCAGATAATGCCAGAATCGGAAGAATTGTGTGCGGAGTTTAAATTGTTGAATCTAGGCATAGTCACCAATGCAATGGGAATAGAAGTGACACCTACCTTGGAACAGGAGATTCGTAAAGGTCAACAAGAAGATGAGAAACTTAGGGAGATTATCGCAAAAGTACCACTTGGGAAAGCACCAGGATTTGGGATAGATGAAAATGGCACTCTATGGTTTGGAAGAAGGATATGTGTGCCAGAAGTAAAGGCTATCCGAGAAACAATTCTGCAAGAGGCTCATGAGTCAGCTTACTCCATACACCCCGGGAGTACCAAGATGTACTTGGACCTTAAGGAGAGGTATTGGTGGTATGGATTAAAGAGAGATGTGGCGGAATATGTGGCATTGTGTGACACCTGCCAGAGGGTTAAAGCTGAGCATCAGAGACCAGCCGGGTTATTACAACCAATGAAAATACCCGAATGGAAGTGGGAAGAAGTCGGTATGGATTTCATTGTTGGATTACCTCGCACTCAGAGAGGTTATGATTCAATATGGGTAATCGTGGATAGACTTACAAAAGTCGCTCACTTCCTACCCGTTAAGACCACTTATAAGGGTGCAAGATTAGCGGAGTTGTATATGGAAAGAATAGTAAGTCTACATGGAGTCCCAAAGAAGATCGTATCTGACAGAGGAACGCAGTTTACATCGCAATTTTGGCAAAAGGTACACGACTCTTTGGGGACTAAGTTAAATTTCAGCTCAGCCTATCACCCTCAGACGGACGGACAAACTGAAAGGATCAACCAAATTCTAGAAGATATGCTGCGAGCTTGTGCACTGCAGTATGGCAATAGTTGGGATAAGAGTTTGCCATATGCTGAGTTTTCATACAACAATAGCTATCAGAAGAGTCTCAAGATGGCACCATTCGAGGCCCTGTATGGACGAAAATGCAGAACCCCACTGTTTTGGAATCAAACAGGGGAGACCCAGGTGTTTGGACCTGATGTTCTTAGAAATGCTGAGAAGCAGGTGCGAAAGATCAGAGAAAACTTAAGAGTAGCACAGTCTCGACAGAAGAGCTATGCTGACACTAGGAGGAGAGAATTGACCTTTGAAGTAGGAGATTATGTGTATTTGAAAGTGTCTCCCATGAAAGGTGTGAAAAGGTTCAATATGAAAGGAAAGTTATCACCAAGGTATATTGGCCCTTTCAAGATTCTCGAGAGGCGTGGAGAAGTGGCTTACTAGCTAGAATTGCCTGAAAATCTATCTGGCGTGCATGATGTGTTCCATGTGTCACAGTTAAAGAAGTGTCTGCGTGTACCGGAAGAACAAATACCACTAGAGGAAATAGTTGTTAAGGAAGACCTGACATATAATGAGTACCCCGTAAAAATTTTGGAAACAGCGGAAAGGGTTACAAGGAGTCGGACTATCAAAATGTGTAAGGTACAATGGAATAGGCACACGGAGGAAGAGGCTACCTGGGAAGGAGAGGAGGATCTGAGAAAGGCATATCCCCAGTTGTTTGAGTAAGCACCATCCAATCTCGAGGACGAGATTATCTTTAAGGGGGGTAGAATTGTAACACCCAAAATTTTGCATATTTTAAAATAGAAGAAATTTGAATTTCATGTTTAATTGTGGGCATTTAACCTAGGAGAAATAATAAAATTTTATGAAAATAAAATCAAATTTAAGGCTAGCTACATGTTGTTGCACTCATGCTGATGCATATTTAAATATGTGATGTTTGGTTTTTACTCAACTCAAAAAGGAGTTCAAAATCTCTTGGAAATGAATTTACAAGAAATTATTTCAAAAAGAAAAAAAAAAGACATTTCTTCCTTCCCGGTTTTGGCCCGCTGGCCCAGCCGGCCCACCTCTCCCCCTTTCTCTTCTGCGGGCCGCGTGGGCGCCGCTCTCTCTTTTTTTCGGCCCGATCCAAACCGGCCGCGCGCCCTCTCCTTGGGCCGGCCCGCTAGCCGCGCGCGCGCGTCCCCCCTCGCCTTAGCCGCTGACGCGCGGGGCCCGCGTCCACCGTCGCTGCCACGTGGGGCCACGGCGTCAGCCGTCTCTTTCCTTCCGCCGTGAGGGAAGGAAACCTTCCTTTCATGCCGCTGCCGCGATTTCCGAGATTTCACCCGCTCCTTCCCTTCTTTGGTCGCCCCCGGGGCTATTTAAGCCGAGCCCCGAGCTCCTCCGCCCCCTTGTGCTCCCTTTTCGCCTTAGCCATCACCCGAAGCGGCTGCTCGCGCAGCGCCGCCCTAACCGGCCGCCATCCCGAGCACCACGCGACGCACGCCCCATCTCCGCCTCCCTCGTCTCCGTGGGTGAGTTCGCGACGAGCTTCCCCTTCGTTTGGTGCCCGCAATGCGTCAAACGGTGGCCGGAGTCGCGGTATTTGAAAACGCCGGCGAGCTTCGTTTTTCCCGGCCATGGCGCCGCCGTCGGCCGGCTGGCAGCCGCCCCCATCCCCCCTCTTCCAGATCGGGGCCGTCCGGATCTAATCCGACGGTCCAGATCGCTGGATACCCCTTCGGGGGTAAATTTTGTTAAAGAGCCCCCGGAATTCTTTGAATATGACCCGCAGTCCAAAACGTAGTTTCCCGAATACGCTTTCTTCTTTTGAAAACGCATCTGGTCTCGGTAACTCTAGAATTACGCTTTCAGTTATTTACAAGTTTGCCACTGCTTTTGTTTTGGCCATAAAATGTTCATTTTAACTCCGAATTGACCCGTTCAAATTCCGTTAGATTCGTTTTCATGAGCTTTACATGTTAGTACTGTTATACAGTAGATTTGTAATATTTAAATTTCGGATTAGATTTATATTAATTATTGTCTATAGAAAAATCCTGGTAAATACGTAACTTTCGCGTTTCAACTCCGTTTTTAGTGAATTTTATATCTGTGTGATCGTAGCAACGCGTAGAGTAGTGTTTTAAACCTTTCATATTTATTTCTCTCTATTGGTGTACTGTTCTAATCTAGTCTTGTTTGTCTTGCATGAATGATTTGGAATGCGTGTTGTTGATTGTGGTTCCGAGTAGACGGTGATTGCTACGCGGGAGACGAGACCTTCTTCTGTGACAATCCAGACCAGCAGGAGTTCTACGAGCAAGGCAAGTATAATGTGGGATATTCCTTGTTATCCTATTCATTACATAATTAGACATTTGCATGGGTCAAATTGCTCAACATAGGATACCCTAGTATTTGATTATCTTGTGCCTTGTTACCGATGGGTTACACTTGCATATGGGTAGTAGCTAGTGCTCCACTTGAATAAAATGAATATGGACAATGAATCATGATTATATGCAACATTTGTTAAAACTTGATTTTGAGAAACATGAACTTAGGGTAAGAGGGATTGTGTATCACGATGCTCTTGGCCCTCCATAAGGACTTATTCATTGGCAAAAGCTGGGAATTACCGTACAACTGTGAGGGCCATATGGCTCTGGCTCTAGTCAAGTATGAAGACCTTTTCTAGCATGTTAGAGGTTACCCGAAAGGGCGCAAGAGGGGTCTGCCGACTCGGGTATAGTTTGGCTCCTGTCCCTATGTGTATAGGCTGCGTGTCATTGTGCCATTTGGGAAGGGGAAACCTATATCTATTTGCCACCGAAACCTAGCGGCCCTAACATGCTAGACGAACTTTTGAAAGGCTTTATAGTGTACCCTGCCCACTCACCTTGGAAGTGTTAGAGGGTCGACGGGCCCTGGGCATATGGGAATCATGACTCATAGTGAAAGTGTACACCTCTGCGCAGAGTTTTAACAAACTGTTATAACAGCCGTGCCCGCGGTTATGGGTGGCCCGGAAAACTGATGGAATATATGGATCTTTAATGATGATGTTCACGATAATGATTAATGATGTTGTGTTACTTGTTTATGATATTACTGTGGGAATTGGGGCTTAAGCATAACCAGAACTTAATTAATCCTAGGAGTACATATACATAAAAAGCGAATCGCAGTATAACCAGTGTCAACCTTTTGAGCCTCATGAACCCCATATTATCTTGTTAAGTACGAGATGTACTTATGCTTGTTTATTTTTCATTGTTGGATAAAAATCCCGGATGGGTACAGATGGAAATGATTACGATGACTTCTATGAGGACAACTAGGTTTGTTGTCAACCAGTCGACCAGATCCTGTGGACTTGGAGACGCCCTTGGAGTGTTATGCTTATTTTACTAGATTACCTTACTTGAGACACTTTTATCTATGTAATGAACTATGGTTAGTATGATACTTCTCCTTTACAATTTGTTCTATATGTTTTATACATATGGTTTGCCTCCGAATTTTGTGTATTCAAAATTTGGGCGTGACACGTGTCCGTTCACTTTCGCTCACGAAAAACACTGACTGGACGCATAGGTGCTGACCGGACGCGTCTAGTCACGAGTCCGGTCACAGACCACTCTTCGGTAAAACGGTGATAAGACTTAGCTCTGAACTCTGATTTCGGTGATCTTGGATATTTTGGAAAGCTTACTCAAAGGGCTACACAACCCATATGGACACTTTATCCAAGTGACAATGGATCAAAGCAGTATTCCACTCCAAGAGCCATCCTAGTGTCCGGAGAACACCGAAAAACCTTTCTCCCTTCACCAAGTTGATCAAAATCAACTCCAACACCTTCTCCTTTGCAAATGTGCCAACACCATCAAGTATACCCCACCATGTGCATGTCACAAACATTTTCAAAGGGTTATGTTAGCTCTCAACTAGATCCTAATGCATATGCTCAAGACATTGATCTAGTGGCACTTGATTCCTGAGCTAACCGTGATTGCCCTCTTCATAGTCGGCTATGTATCCTAAACCTAGTCAATCACTTCTCTACTCATCTTAGACCGGCAAAAGGAAAACCCTATGGTTATACCTTTGCCTTGCGCTCTTAGATCTTTCTCCTCCACTTGATCATCATTTTATATGCATTCCTTCATGATCTTGCTCATCATTTCATGCACCAAATCATGTGGTCTTGTGTCATCTCTCCTGATGAGATCCCGTAGGGTTCACTGGCCGATCTTTCAATGAGAGATGGTGGATAACTCGATTTGTGGATGGAGATGACGTTCACGGCCCAACTACAACCGTCCAAGGACGCTGCGCCTTAGCAACCGAAACACCTCCTCCGATGGCTGCCATGATCTTGCGGCGCGACAACCAGCCACTAGGGCACCCGCCCTGCAAGCAATCGAAGAACCAGCAAGAACAAGAAGAACAACCACTTAATTGCCAAATAAATATGAAGGTTTCAATCTAAAAACACAAGATGGTGAGGTTCTAAAAACAATCAGTTAGGCGGTTGATCCAACACGCGCGCTGAAAGGCGATAGCAATAGCTAACTCGACGAAACAAAACCTAATCTGTTTGTGGCAGCCCTAGAGGCATATAAGTAGATGGGAGGACGAGCACAAGGGTGTTTGAGTCGTTCTCCAACCCTAGGACGCGTACCTAATGGACCCAACTTGATACATGGGCCATCGGCCCAAAATAAGGTGATGTAGCACCATTGACAGAAAAGGTCTCGATACAAAAATAGTTACTGCAGAAGCATCTGATAAGATATATCCATGAGGCTAGATCCGTTGGAAAGTAGACTTGATAAGCTTTCCAAAAAGTGCTAGAACGTCCTAATCCGAGTCCGTATGAAGTCATGGCATGCATCACAAGTTGGTGCTATCCTGTAGTCCAAATCCAGCCGGCGCCAATCCCCTGCCCTTCTGATCCTCTCCATCATTCCTAAGTAAAACAAGAGTGCATGTGTTTCCATTGTCTAAATATGATGGACAAGAGTTTAAGAATAAACTTACTTGATGGTTGAGTTGACGGGCACGAGCACGAGTAAGAGGACCAAGTGGTGCTAGCGATGGTGTAGGTGTGGTGTTGATGTCCTCATCATCCTCCCCTTCTTGCATTTGAGTCGTCCTCGACTCAAGCTCAACGTCCTCACCCAAATATGGCTTTAAATCTACAATGTTGAATGTGGGACTAACCCCAAAATTTGCAGGCAGATCCAGCTTATATGCATTATCATTAATTTTCTCTAACACTTTAAATGGTCCATCAGCCCTAGGCATCAATTTAGACTTTCTCAATTCAGGAAACCTATCCTTTCTCAAATGCAACCAAACTAAATCTCCAGGTTCAAATATTAGTTCCTTTCTACCTTTATCACCAGCAAACTTATATTTAGCATTCATACGCTCTATGTTTTCTTTAGTTGTTTCATGCAGTTTTAACATCAATTCAGCACGCTTAGTAGCGTCAAAATTTAGTTTTTCAGAAGATGGCAAAGGCATCAAATCAATAGGAGCACGAGGCAAGAAACCATATACAATCTGAAATGGGCACATCTTTGTAGTAGAATGCAGTGAATGATTATAAACAAATTCAATATGAGGCAAACAATCTTCCCACATCTTAATGTTCTTCTTTAAAACAGCCCTTAACATAGTAGACAAAGTTCTATTGACAACTTCAGTTTGACCATCGGTTTGGGGATGACATGTAGTAGAAAACAAAAGCTTAGTTCCTAGTTTTCCCCATAAAGTCTTCCAAAAATGACTAAGAAATTTAGCATCACAATCAAAAACAATTGTGTTGGGTACACCATGCAAACGAACAATTTCTCGAAAGAACAAATCAGCAATATGAGTAGCATCATCAGTTTTACGACATGGTATGAAATGTGCGATCTTAGAAAATCTATCAACAACCACAAACACACTATCATGTCTCTTTCTAGTCCTTGGCAAACCCAACACAAAATCCATAGAAATATCTTCCCAAGGGGCACTAGGAACAGGTAGAGGCAAATACAAACCGTGTGGATTTAACCGTGACTTAGCCTTTTGACATGTCGTGCAACGAGCAACAAATCTCTCCACATCTCTTCTCATCTTTGGCCAAAAGAAATGACCAGCAAGTATGTCCTCTGTTTTCTTGGCTCCAAAATGCCCCATCAAGCCACCTCCATGTGCCTCCTGCAGCAACAACAAATGAACAGAGCTAGCTGGAATGCATAGCTTGTTAGCTCTAAACACAAATCCATCACTAAAGATGAATTTGTTCCATCCTTTCCCATCTTTACAATGTAGCAACACTTCTTTAAAATCAGCATCATTAACATATTGGTCTTTAATTGTTTCTAATCCAAAGATTTTGCAATCAAGTTGATTCAGCAAAGTATATCTCCTAGACAAAGCATTAGCAATAATATTCTCTTTCCCTTTCTTGTGCTTAATAACATAAGGAAAAGATTCAATAAATTCAACCCACTTAGCATGTCTACGGTTCAATTTCCCTTGACTACGAATATGCTTCAAAGATTCATGATCAGAATGAATAACAAACTCTTTGGGCCACAAGTAATGCTGCCATGTTTCTAATGTGCGAACAAGAGCATACAATTCCTTATCATAAGTAGAATAATTTAGAACAGGCCCACTCAATTTTTCACTAAAATACGCAACAGGTTTGCCTTCTTGTAACAAAACACCACCCAATCCAATTCCACTAGCATCACATTCAAGCTTAAAAGTCTTATTAAAATCAGGAAGTTGGAGGAGGGATGCATGTGTCAACTTATCTTTCAGCATGTTGAAGGAGTTCTCGTGTACTTTGCCCCAACTAAAAGGCACTCCCTTCTTCGTAAGCTCATTCAAAGGTGCAGCAATGGTGCTGAAGTCCTTCACAAAACGGCGATAGAAACCAGCAAGTCCTAGGAAACTTCGCACTTGGGTGATAGTCTTTGGTACAGGCCATCCCTGTATAGCTTCTACCTTGGCTTGATCAACCTCAATTCCCTATGGAGTCACAACATAGCCAAGAAAAGACACTCGATCGGTGCAAAAGGTGCACTTCTCAAGGTTACCAAATAAACATGCATCTCGTAAAGCATTAAAAACAACACGTAAATGATCAAGATGTTCATCCATAGATTTGCTGTAAATCAATATATCATCAAAGTAGACTACAACAAATTTTCCAATGAAAGCACCAGAACCTCGTTCATTAATCTCATGAAAGTACTTGGTGCATTAGTTAACCCAAAAGGCATGACTAACCACTCATATAAACCAAATTTAGTTTCGAAAGCAGTTTTCCATTCATCTCCCAATTTCATACGAAATCTGGTGGTACCCACTACGCAAATCAACTTTAGAAAACACAACAGCACCACTCAGTTCATCAAGCATATCATCCAAACGTGGAATAGGGTGTCGATATCGAATGGTGATATTATTAATAGCTCTACAATCAACACACATGCGCCATACCATCTTTCTTAGGCACTAAAATAACAGGAATAGCACAAGGACTAAGGGACTCACGCACATAACCTTTGTCGAGTAGTTCTTGCACTTGTCGCTGTATTCCCTTTGTTTCTTCTGGATTTGTCCTGTATGGCGCACGATTTGGCAAAGATGCACCAGGAATAAGATCAATTTGGTGCTCAATCCCTCGTATTGGTGGCAGCCCTGCTGGTATCTCACTTGGAAAAACATCGGAATACTCCTGCAAAATATTAGCAACAGTAGGGGGCAAAGAATACTACATATCGTGAATTGAAATCAAAATGTCCTTGCACACCAAAGCATAGGCAACAGAAGTGGAAGCAACCAATTCATTACTATCAGATTTAGTAGCAAGCAAGCAATGTCCTTTCAATCTTATCTCATCTTTCTTACTACTCACAGATTTGGCATTTTTATCGCTCTCACTTTTAGCTTTTGCAGCTTTAGCAAGATCATTTTGCATAATAGCTTCAGGAGACATAGGATGCAACACAATTTTTCTATCATGGTATAGAAAAGAATACTGATTTGCTATATCATGATGCATAGAATCTCTATCAAATTGCCAAGGTCTACCTAGCAGAATATTACAAGCTTGCATAGGCACAACATCACATTCAACATCTTTATAGGATCCAATGGAAAAATTGATTCGCACAAGTCTAATTACCTTTGCCTTACCACTGTTGTTCAGCCATTGAATGTAATATGGATGTGGGTGTGGTTTGGTGGTAAGCGCAAGCTTCTCCACCATGTCGCTTCTAGCCAAGTTGTTGCAACTACCTCCATCAATGATCATGCAGCACGAACGCTCTTTGATGACACACTTTGTTTGAAACAATGTGTGTCGCTGATTTTGCTCCGCTTTCTCCATTTGGACGCTAAGCACACGCTGCACAATGAGGCTCTCATAATGATCTGCATTCTCTGCACCAATCTGCTCTTCTGGTTGTTCGTCACTACCTGCATGGTCAGCAGCGAGCAAAGTAAATGCATCTTCATCAAAATCACTAGCAGAGGAATACTCACCATCATCTTTGACGACCATAACATGCTTGCTTGGACAGTCACGCATCACATGTCCATACCCCTTGCACCGGTGACACTGAATGTCTCTTGTTCTACCAGTAGATGCCATGGATGAAGCGCTTGCAGCAGGCTTCTGGATCGTCTTGGCCACTGAATTTGCGGGAGTAGCACATGGCTTGTCGCTGGATGATGGCATAGGAGTACGTGTAGTCAGAGTAGTACTCGTGCGGGGCTGCCATGAATTAGTCTTCCCTGTAGAAAAATTATTCTTGGTACTGGCACGTCGCCCCTGCACTTCCCTTTCAGCTTTACAAGCAAGATGAAATAAACGGGTTACGTTAGTGTATTCTTTATAAGCAAGGATGTCCTGAATTTCTCGATTTAACCCACCCAAAAATCTTGCCATAGCAGGTTCGTCATCCTCATCTAAATTACAACGCAACATACCCATTTGCAATTCTTGATAATATTCTTCTACACTTTTAGTACCTTGTCTCGGTTGTTGCAATTTATGTAACAAATCACGTGCATAGTAAGAAGGAACAAATCTAGCCCTCATGATTCGTTTCAAAGCATTCCAAGTTCGTGGTATGTTATTAGGATTTTTCTTGCCATGTTCTATCCACTAAATAGTAGCAAAGTCAGTAAACTCACTAGTAGCAGCCCTAACACGTGTATTCTCAGGAAATTCATGACATGCAAACTTCTGGTCAACAGCAATTTCTCAAGAAAGGTATGCATCAGGATCATACTTACCATCAAAAGGAGGTATCTTAAATTTAATCTTACTGAAAGCATCATTATTATTGGGTACCTCGCGTCGGCGGTGACCACCCATACCTCTACGATTATGGCGTAGATGACGTCGATCACGAGTGTCATGATCATCCTGTTCAATATCAACAGTATAGTCATCATTAAAATTATCTTCGAGTTGCTCTTCGTCCTTGTTATCTTCATTATGCTGCTCTTTGTCTTTCGTGTGGAAGTCATCAAAACGCTGCAGAAGAGCAGCAAGGCTTCTGTCCACACGAGCAACAAATGCCTCCAATCCTGCAAGCTTGGTGTTGGTGGCAAGTTGGGTGGCCTCCAATTGCCCAATCTTGTCATTGGTCACCTGTAAATCTTGATCAAGTCCTTCTGTATGCAGCTGCACTTGCCTTGTAAAATGTTGAATGATGCCCTTAGTGCGAGGAGATTGTGGAATCTTGTTACTGTCCTCTGATCCTGACATGGTTCAACAAAACAAAGTGGAAACAAGATAACAGGTGAAGAAATAAAAGCCCTACAACTACTAGGATGTAGCTACAGCAAGGCGCTAACTCTCAACCTGTTTATCAAGCTCTTACCAGTTCTTACCTTGCTCAACAAGAGGAGTCAACAACCAGCAAGTCTGCAACCTTGGAAGAGAATGTATCGGTACCACAACAACAACACCTATCAAGCTGTAGTCGTATATGTGGAGCGGTAGGTGGGCCAAATGCTATGCACAAGGAAAGATACTAGCACCACGTTAGTCAGAAAAGCGAGCTGAATAATCATTCAAAGGTGGTACTGTGCTGGTCCTAGCCTAGACCGTGCTGGAGACGCGAGCCTGGACACAAAAGAAATCACAAACTCCACCTAACAAAATGAGACAACACAAAGATCAGCCCCTTTTCTTTTTTTTTTCTTTTTTTCTTTTTTTTCTTTTTTTTCTTTTTTTTCTTTTTTTTGAATCCTCAAAACTGATTATATGATCAGAGAGATATCAAATGAGCAATTCACCACACACTTTTTCTGAAAAAAACAGGGGTATTCCGGTAAAAAAAGACGTTGAGAGTTTGAGTATAGGTAGGACTACTGCTGCACACACTCTCTTTCTATAGTAAAAACGAGCCAAAATGTATACGCAAGACGTGGAGAGTTTGAGTATAGGTAGGACTACTGCTGCACAAAGATGTACTCAGATTCAGACTCAAAACCGCAACAAGGCAGCTGTCAATTCGGACTCTAAACCGATTCCAACTTGAACTCGACCCCACGTGGAATTCGGTCTGAAAACTACTCAGATTCCTACTCGGACTTGAACACAAGGATGTATTCGGATTTAGCTAACAAAAGGTTTATATGGTAGCACACGGCTGTGACTATAACGTGACAAGAACTCGAAACTCGAAAGGACTAAAACTAAGACCAGCAACTCGACGCAACCGATGCAACCGACGACTCAACAAGCCCTACTAAGCAGTGCTAGCAAAGGCTCAAAAGGTCTATAGGATTACAGAACCCTAATCTACTAATTGTTTTTGGCTTTTTTGGACTATAGGAAATTAAAAACAGCGAAGGATTGGAAGTCTCTCACCGATCAACCTTGCTCTGATACCAACTGATGAGATCCCGTAGGGTTCGCTGGCCGATCTTTCGATGAGAGATGGTGGATAACTCGATTTGTGGATGGAGACGACGTTCATGGTCCGACTACAACCGTCCAAGGACGCTACGCCTTAGCAACCGAAACACCTCCTCCGATGGCTGCCGTGATCTTGCGACGCGACAACCAGCCACTAGGGCACCCGTCCTGCAAGCAATCGAAGAACCAGCAAGAACAAGAAGAACAAGCACTTAATTGCCAAATAAATATGAAGGTTTCAATCTAAAAACACAAGATGGTGAGGTTCTGAAAACAATCAGTCAGGCGGTTGATCCAACACGCGCGCTGAAAGGCGGTAGCAATAGCTAACTCGACAAAACAAAACCTAATCTGTTTGTGGTGGCCCTAGAGGCATATAAGTAGATGGGAGGACGACCACAAGGGTGTTTGAGTCGTTCTCCAACCCTAGGACGCGTCCCTAATGGACCCAACTTGATACATGGGCCATCGGCCCAAAATAAGGTGACGCAGCACCGTTGACAGAAAAGGTCTCGGTACAAAAATAGTTACTGCAGAAGCATCTGATAAGATATATCCATGAGGCTAGATCCGTTAGAAAGTAGACTTGATAAGCTTACAAAAAGTGCTAGAACGTCCCAATCCGAGTCCGTATGAAGTCGTGGCATGCATCACAAGTTGGTGCTATCCTGCAGTCCAAATCCAGCCGGCGCCAATCCCCTGCCCTTCTGATCCTCTCCATCATTCCTAAGTAAAACAAGAGTGCACGTGTTTCCATTGTCTAAATATGATGGACAAGAGTTTAAGAATAAACTTACTTGGTTGAGTTGACGGGCACGAGCACGAGTAAGAGGACCAAGTGGTGCTAGCGATGGTGTAGGTGTGGTGTTGATGTCCTCATCATCTCCATGCCATTTGCACCTCCATCACATGTTGCTTATGCCTAGCTTAATCACACTTGATCACATATCATTAGCAACTTTGGTGTCACTCAATTTCCAAAACCAAACTTGGGCTTTCAATCTCCCCCTTTTTGGTAATTGATGACAACCACCACAAAGATATGAAATGAAATCAATTTTCAATTTCGATAGTATTAGCTCCCCCTACATATGTGCTTCTATGAGTTTGGTTCAATTGTGCACATATGTATGGATTCAAATTTTGGGAGAGTTACTACTATCAAATTGATGCTAAGGTATATAGAATAGACCTTTGAAGCATGATACCAATCGGAGTTTCCTTTATATACCATCCTTAGCACCAATGTAGCTAGACACCACTTGTAATACATCACTTGTGAACATCATAAACACTAAATTACCCCGTGAGATCAACATTATATGCAAAGAGTGTCTAGATACCACTTGTAAAGCTACTCTCAACAAATCATCTTTCAAGTTCTATTTCTAGCATACACCACACAATCATGAATATGAATTTAAACTTTGCAATGCAACAATTCATCATGTTAATGCACATACAAATGTAACAAAGTGTTCATGAGCTTGCTCTCCCTACTTGTGTGCTCAATTTTAATTGATCCCTTTCCATTGTCATATCTTTGATTTCTCTCCCCCTTATATCTTTTGCTTTCTCCCCTTTCTATATCTTTGTGACTTACTTCTCCCCCTTTGTCAACAATCACCAAAAAGGTGTCAATTTTAGTGAGAATTAAGTCAACCAATATGAGGGAGTCTAAATTATGGTTCAATCTAGATCACTTGCCTAGAATATGTAATTCGGTTTGATCCAAGGACAAGCTTCTTCACACCTCATATAGTATAAGGGTTATCTTAAACATGTTGAATTACACATCTGAGCTCATTTTCTAGATTCAACACTAGGTTTGCAGGCCCACAAACATGTCATATGCTACCACTAGATCAAACATACATAGAAGCAATAGTGGTACCATATATACATCAAAATCATTTGATTTTCATGAATGAGCCTATTTGGCATGCAAATATGTCTATATGTTCCAAACATGTCCTTGCAAAGTATGAATGATATGCCAAACAACTTTACCTTGCATTGTCGAAGGGGAGACATGTCATATAAGAATGTGGGGGTGCACTCATTTCAAGTTAGAGAAATCAAGTATGTTCAATTCATTCTTCAACTTATCAAACCTTTTCTCATCAAGTGGCTTTGTAAAGATATCAGCTAGTTGATCTTCGGTGCCAATGCCTTGTATACAAATATCACCCTTTTGTTGATGGTCTCTTATGAAGTGATGCCTTATGTCAATGTGCTTGGTTCTTGAATGTTGAACCAGATTTTGTGTCATCTTGATAGCACTCTCATTATCACAAAACAAAGGCACATTCTTGAATTTGATTCCAAAGTCACTCAAAGTTGCCTTCATCCAAAGCAATTGTGCACAACAACTACCAGCACTAATGTATTCGGCCTCGGCGGTAGATAGTGCAACACTATTTTGTTTCTTTGATGACCATAAAACAAGAGACCTTCCAAGTAATTGACAAGTGCCAATTGTGCTCATTCCATCAATCTTGCAACCACCATAGTCGGAATCTGAATATCCAATCAACTCAAAGTTAGATCCCTTGGGATACCATAGTCTAACATCATGAGTGCCCTTAAGATATCTCATTATTCTCTTGGTTGCTTTCAAGTGACTTTCTCTAGGTGAAGCTTGATATCTTGCACACTTGCACACACTAAACATCACATCTGGACTAGAAGCAAACTTCCAATCATAGACCGCTATTGCTTTTGATCTACCATGTTGCCACTAGCATCAACACCCAATTGATCATTTGTGCCCATTGCTGTACTCTTTGGCTTAGCATCTTGCAATCCAAACTTCTTGATCATGTCCTTGATGTACTTCCCTTGACTTACAAAAGTACCATTCTTCATTTGGTTGATTTGATGTCCAAGAAAGTAACTAAGCTCTCCAATCATAGACATCTCAAACTCATTTGCCATCATTTTTCCAAACTCTTCACAAAAGTCTTGATTTGATGATCCAAAAATAATATCATCAACATAGATTTGCAACACAAACAAGTCAATGCCTATCTTCTTGGTGAAGAGAGTGATGTCAACCTTTCCCATCTTGAACCCTTTAGAGAGGAGAAAGTCCCTCAACCTCTCATACCATGCTCTATGATATGAACCCGCTAGGGTGAATCCTGATCTTTCGATGAGAGAAGGTGGATAACTCGATTTGGGGATGGAGATGGCGTTCACGGCCCGACTACAACCATCCAAGGATCCTGCGCCTTAGCAACCGATACACCACCTCCAACAGTCGTCGCGATCTTGTGGAACACGATCAACCAAACCACTAGGGTAATTCCTGCAAGCAATCGAGGAACAAGCAAGAACAAGTATAACAAGCAACTCAATTGCAAATATGGAAATGAAAACCAATCTGAAATCACAAAGTTGAGGTTCTGAATCGAGTAGAACGGATGGTCTAGTCGACACATGTGTCTACAAGGAAGTAGCAATGGCTAAACTTTCAACAAAACAAAACCCGATCTGTTTGTGGCGGCTCTAATCCTTATTAATACCTAGGGGAACGACCAGGGGGTGTTGGGGTCGTTCTCCAACCCTAGGACACGTCCCTAATGAACCCAACTTGATACATGGGCCATCAGCCCAAAATAGGGTGACACAGCACCAAAGGTAGAAAAGGCCCCGGCGTTGAAATGACGATTGCGGAAGCATCAGATAAGATATAGCCATGAGTCCAGATCCGTTGGAAAATAGACTTGATAAGCTTTCCAAAAAGTGCTAGAACGTCCCAATCCGAGTCCGTATGCGACCGTGGTGAACATCAAAAGTTGGAGCTGTCCTGGAGTCCGAATCCAGCCCCAAAACGTGTTGGATTTGATCTCTTTCTTTCCTTGGACCAAAATTGACGTGGTGTCCAGGTGCAGGACGTTGGGAATACTTAGATTTGGTCTCCAATCAACTTCATTAACCTTCCATGCTTTCCATATGCAATCAAACCTTTCCTTGATCCATGTAAGTAATTCTGAAAATGAAAATATACACATTTTATGGTGGAGCACCAATTCATCAAATGCATCAATGATAAGCCTCATATAGAATGGTTGCACCTTTGGTATAGAAGTGGTTGACATGGTCATATTTGAGCCAATGATGTCCTCATCATTCTCCCCTTCTTGACAGCAAACTGTCCTCGGTTTGACCTTTGTTAGAGGATGTGTTGTAGGTAAAAGTGAACCGTGCTCCCCTTCTTGATATTTATCCTGTTGCATTTGAGAAAAACTAGAAAAACTTTGCAAAACATCATTAGTGTTAGTGCAGCCCTCAATTTGATCATGGTATTGTGGCCCAAAAGGATATTTCAGATTAAAGCAAATATAAACTTTATGCACCAAATATTCTCCTTTGTTGTCATATTTGCCAATTGCATGAAGCGAACAATGATTAAAACTTGACAAAATAGAATCAAATTTAAGTTTCTCTTTTAGACAATTTAGATTACACAGAATATCAAATTCAATATAACCCAAAGTATTTAAAGAGGACAACAAATCCAGTTCATCGTGTGCACATGTAATAGGTTGAAAAAGCTTATGTTCAGCACATTTGTATGGTTCCAAACCAAAAGTATCACACTTATTTGCTACTTGTGGCATAGGAGTAAAAGAATCATCAACACACAACTCCTCTTTATCACAAGGAACCGCGAGTAATTCATTTTGTGACAAAGGAAAATCAGTAGTGGGTTCCACTATTTGTTGCTCTTCATTAGCATGCAGAGTGGACAAATTTTGGACATTATGGGTCACATCATTCTGGCAAGTATTCACAGATAATAGAATCTCTTTTTCAGCATTGAGAGCCAGACAAAACAATTGATCAATATGGCAATATGATTTGCTAATTAATAAGGTTCGAATTTCAGAATTGAGCCCTCTCATGAATCTACTCATAACATCTTCCATGCATTCATCCAATCCACCAAACATGATACAAATCTTAAAATTATGGTAGTATTGTTTCACAGTCTTGCTACCCTGCTTCAAGTTGTCTAATTTTGCAAGCAAATAATCAACATAATATGCAGGAACGAATGCATCTCTAAAAAGAAATTTGAAGTCTTTCTAAGATTCTGGAACTTTGATGTGCCTACAAATGTGTTTCCATTCGAGCAAAGCATATTCAATCAAAATATTAGAGGCAATACAAATCTTTTGTTTCTCGGATAGGTCATGCTCCTCAAATTCATTGTCTACTTTTAACTCCCAATCAATGTAAGCTTGAGGATCAAACTTACCATCATATAATGGCAAATGTTGAATGACATCCTGAATATGAGGGTCTAGTTTCAACAGCTCAAAAATCTCCATATCACCTGCCATGATTAGTAGGAAACAAGAAACACAAAAATAATATGTATCCTTCTATCAACTACTAGGATGTGTCAGATGTAATTCTCTCAAACTCAACTTGTTAAAACAAGCCCTTACAAGTTCTTACCAAGCCAAACAGGAGGTGACGGCAACCAACAAGTCTACAACCGTGGAGTGAAGTGTATCGGTGCCGCAACAACAACACCTGTCAAGCTGTAGTCGAAATATGTGGAGCTATAGGTGGGCTAAAGCAAGGAAGTACTAGAACCACGTTAGTTGCAAGCAAATTGAACAAACGCTCAACGACGTTATTATGCTGGTCCTAGGCTAGTACATGCTAGAGACGCGAGCCTGGACACAAACGAAGTCACTGAGCAGCAGCAAAGAAGGATCACAAGGACAGGAATAACAACAAAAGAAAAACTCTTCTCTTCTTCTTTCTCTTTCTTTTCTTTCTTTCTTTCTGTCTTTCTTTTCTTTCTTTCTTTTCTTTCTTTCTGTCTTTTTTTTCTTCTGTTTTTTTTCTTTCAACTAGCACAAAACTGAAATTTTGCAACAAGAAATAACAAGCTACTTACAGCAATTAAATGTTTCCTTGGGAAGGGTGATTCAGTAGCAAAGTGAAACAAGTGGTTGTTTTGCAAAACCAGCAGACGCGCAAATCTCTAGGGCAATTGCGAAGCGCTCAGAATGAATTTGGGACCAAGCTCTGATCCGTTGAAAAGAGGACAAGGTTTCTAGATTGTATTTAAACTCCCTATTCAGACTCCTGACAAAGGAAATATGGTGCTTTTGTTTTCAAGATAAAACAGGACTCCGAATCGAATTCTATCTTGATCTTGTTGGATTTCCTTTTTGTAGATGGAAATATGGACGTGGATGAAACCTCCAAGGACGTGGCTAGGATAATGGTGGTAAACAAAACAAAGGAATTTGAAAATCCACTCGGAATCCTAGAGAGAAACAAATAAACTCAAATCTGCGATGGTGACAGAAACGTGACTAGAACTCCAAACTCTAAACGACTAGATGCTAAGACCAGCAACTTGCATGACGATGCAACCGTTAATTCAATAAGCCCTAACTAAGCAGTAATAGTATTAAGCTCAAAGGGGTTTTGGGATTATGAAGAACTAATCTACTAATTTTGTTTTGGCTTTTTCTGGACCATAGGAGATTAAAAACAACAAAGAACTAGAAGTCTCTCACCGATCAACTTTGCTCTAATTACCAACTGATATGAACCCGCTAGGGTGAATCCTGATCTTTCGATGAGAGAAGGTGGATAACTCGATTTGGGGATGGAGATGACGTTCACGGCCCGACTACAACCATCCAAGGATGCTGGGCCTTAGCAACCGATACACCACCTCCAACAGCCGTCGCGATCTTGTGGAACACGATCAACCAAACCACTAGGGTAATTCCTGCAAGCAATCGAGGAACAAGCAAGAACAAGTATAACAAGCAACTCAATTGCAAATATGGAAATGAAAACCAATCGGAAATCACAGAGTTGGGGTTCTGAATCGAGTAGAACAGATGGTCTAGTCGACACACGCGTCTACAAGGAAGTAGCAATGGCTAAACTTTCAACAAAACAAAACCCGATCTGTTTGTGGCGGCTCTAATCCTTATTAATACCTAGGGGAACGACCAGGGGGTGTTGGGGTCGTTCTCCAACCCTAGGACACGTCCCTAATGAACCCAACTTGATACATGGGCCATCAGCCCAAAATAGGGTGACACAGCACCAAAGGCAGAAAAGGCCCCGGCGTTGAAACGACGATTGCGGAAGCATCAGATAAGATATAGCCATGAGTCCAGATCCGTTGGAAAATAGACTTGATAAGCTTTCCAAAAAGTGCTAGAACGTCCCAATCCGAGTCTGTATGCGACCGTGGTGAACATCACAAGTTGGAGCTGTCCTGGAGTCCGAATCCAGCCCCAAAACGTGTTGGATTTGATCTCTTTCTTTCCTTGGACCAAAAGTGACGTGGTGTCCAGGTGCAGGACGTTGAGAATACTTGGATTTGGTCCCCAATCAACTTCATTAACCTTCCATGCTTTCCATATGCAATCAAACCTTTCCTTGATCCATGTAAGTAATTCTGAAAATGAAAATATACACATTTTATGGTGGAGCACCAATTCATCAAATGCATCAATGATAAGCCTCATATAGAATGGTTGCACCTTTGGTATAGAAGTGGTTGACATGGTCATATTTGAGCCAATGATGTCCTCATCACTCTAGGTGCTTGCTTCAAACCATACAATGCCTTCTTGAGCTTGTAAACATGGTCAGGCTTCTTGTCATCTTCAAAACTGGGAGGTTGCTCAACATAGACCAACTCATTTATGTATTCATTGAGAAAAGCACTTTTCACATCCATTTGATATAACTTGATGTTGTGGGCACAAACATAGGCTAAAATAATTCTAATTGCCTCTAATCTTGCAACCGGTGCATATGTCTCACCAAAGTCAAGACCTTCAACTTGTATGTAACCTTGTGCCACCAATCTTGCTTTGTTTCTCACAACTACACCATCTTGATCTTGCTTGTTTCTAAAGACCCACTTAGTACTAATCACATTGTAGTTCCTTGGCCTTTCAACAAGTTTCCAAACTTGATTTCTAGTGAAGTTGTTTAGCTCTTCATGCATGGCATTTACCCAATCGGAATCCTTCAAGGCATCTTCTATTTTCTTAGGTTCTTCAAGTGACACAAATGAGTAGTGCTCACAAAAGGATGCTAATCTTGATCTAGTTTGAACACCACTTTGAATTCCACCAATGATTTGATCCAATGGATGATCTCTTGCAATGCTAGTAGGTTGGAGTATTGGGAGGTTGTTGCTTCCACTAGCTTGACCTTGATCTTGCACTTCATCATGAGAACCACTAGAGCTTGCTTGATTTGTATCAATTTGCACACTTTGGTTGGTCACATGGATATCATCATCATCATCATCATCAACTTGCCTTGGCCTAACATCACCAATGTCCATGTTTCTCATAGCATTTGCCAATTGGTCTCCTCTCACATCATCAAGGTTTTGAGCTTCATTTTGAGATCCTTGTGTTTCATCAAACTCAACATCATGAACTTCTTCCAAGGTGCCATTAGTGAGATTCCACACTCTATATGCCTTACTTGTGGTAGAATAACCAAGTAAGAACCCTTCATCACATTTCTTTTCAAACTTGCTCAATCTAGTGCCTTTCTTGAGAGCATTTGCAACCAAACACTCTAAAGTAAGCAATGTTGGGCTTTCTTCCATTTAATAGCTCATATGGTGTTTTCCCAAGCTTTCCATGGCAATAGAGACGGTTGCTATAATAGCATGCCGTGTTGATGGCTTCACTCCAAAATGAATGACTAACATTGTATTCACTTAGCATTGATCTAGCCATGTCAATCAAAGTTATATTCTTTATTTCAACTACACCATGGGATTGAGGTGTGTATGTTGGAGAGAATTGATGTCCAATACCAAGATCATCACACAAATCCTCAATTCTTGTGTTCTTGAACTCACTACCATTGTCACTTCTAATCTTCTTGATAGTTGTCTCAAACTCATTTTGCACTCTCTTGATAAAAGACTTGAATAGACCATAAACATCATTCTTGTCATAGAGAAAGAACACCCAAGTGTATCTAGTGTAGTCATCATCAATCACAAAACCTACTTGTTGCCACCAATGCTAGCGTATGTTGTTGGCCCAAACAAGTCCATGTGCAATAACTAAAATGCCTTTGATGTGCTCATTTCACTCTTACAAGGATGTGCATTTCCAACTTGTTTGCTGGCTTGGCAAGCACTACAAGGTTTATCTTTCTCAAAGGTGACATCCTTCAAGCCTCTAACTAAGTCATGCATCAAAAGTTTGTTCAATTGTTTCATTCCAACATAACTAAGCCTTCTATGCCACAACCAACCCATATTGTGTCTCGCTATCATTGAAGTCAACCAAGTATAAGCTACCATGTCTAAATCCTTTGAATATCAAATTTGATCCATCAACACTAATGACTTCAACATCATCACTACCAAATATGCACTTGAAGCCAAGATCACAAAGTTGTGCCACCGACAAAAGATTGAAATCCAAGCTCTCAACTAGCAATACATTAGATATGTTCATGTCATTTGAGATAGCAATTTTACCAAGCCCTTTGACCTTGCCTCTTTTGTTGTTGCCAAAAGTGATAGCATCAAAACCACCATTTTGACTTGTATCAATTGATTTGAACATACAAGAATCTCCGGTCATATGTTGAGTGCAACCACTATCAAGCACCCAATGCCTTCCTCCGGCTTTGTAATTGACCTACAAGACAAGATCAATTCTTTTTAGGTACCCAAACTTGTTTGGGTCCTCCAAGGTTAGTGACCAAGCTCTTTGGTACCCAAATGGCTTTCTTCTTTGAGCCCATCCATGGTGTACCAATGAACTTAGCATGAACACCATTAGTACCCTTGGTAAGCATATAGAAAGAATCAAGATTAATTGAGGATACATTAGCATTGGATTTCTTGTTCTACAATGTTGCTCTATGTGACCAACTTGCTTACAACTTTTGCAATAGCTACCATTGTTCTTTACAAAATGAGTCTTGTGAGGAGCAAAAGCGGCCTTGCCTTTCTTGGGGTTATAGCCCAATCCCTCTTTGTAGAGAGAAGCTCTTTGGCTACCCAAGCACATAAGCAAGCGGTCCTCACCACCATAAGCCTTAGCTAAGGTGTGATTGAGTTCTTTTACCTCCTTTTTGAGATTTTCATTCTCAACTATTAGTGTGGAGTCACAAGTGAAACCGTCACTACTAGATGAGGATGATGTAGATGAGCTACATTAAGGGTTAGTGGGAGCAACAACAATAGGCTTATGAAAAGATTCATCAATTATATTACAAAATATGCCTATGTTGCAAGTTTTAGCTTTTCTCAATATTAGTTGGCATGTTTCACATTTTTCAACTAGAGAGGAATGAGCTTCTTCAAGCTTAGTGTGAGACTTTGGAAGCTTCTTATGGTCTACCTTTAGACTCTCATAAGATGCCCTAAGCTCATCAAGTTCTTGCATAAGGTTTTTCTTTTCCTTAAGCAAGCCCTTGCACTCCTTTCTAGATTCTTTGAAATGTTGAGTGAAATCTTCTAGCATAGTGATTAGTTCATCTTTAGTTAGATCATCATCACTATCACTATCACTAGCACTATCATGATCACTCTCATCGTCGGATGATACCTTAGCGGCCTTAGCCATGAAGCATGGAGTGTCAAATATGGAGCTCTTCTCTTGAATAGCAATGCTAGCATGCCCCTTCTTCTTGTAGTCCTCATCATCACTTGAGGAATCATCACTATCCCATGTAGCAACATGTGAATCATTCTTCTTCTTATGAGAGCTCTCCTTCTTTTCTTGCTTCTTCTTTTGCTTCTTCCGCTCCTTGATAGCATCTTCATCATCACTATCATAAGGACATTTGGTGATGAGATGGTCCTTGCTATGACATCTAAAGCATCTCATAGTTTGCTCATTCTTCTTGAATGAGTTCTTCCTTATCATTGCACGATAGCCCTTCTTCTTCATGAATTTGCCAAATTGCTTGACAAAGAGAGCCATCTTCTCATCAATGTCATCACTATCACAAGAGCTTGAGTCTTCATCACTTGATGATTCAATCTTGGACTTGCCCTTGGACGTGGTGGCTTTGAATGCCACACTCTTCTTCTTCTCATCATCCTTCTTCTCACTTTCCTTCTTCTTTTTGACCAACTCCTCTTTCTCATCATCTTCTCTATATGAATCATCGGTCATCACTTCTGGGAATACTTGTTGAGGAGTTGAATCTTTCAATGTTGTCCTCACAAGTACGGTGATCAACATGTCAAACCTCTTGAGTAAGCTTCTCAAGAACTTCATGGAGAATTGATTGTCCTTGACCTCCTCACAAGTGCCTTGAGTTCATTCACAATGACTTGCAATCTATGAAACATCTCCGGCACACTCTCATCTTCTTTCATCTTGAAGCTAGAAAACTTTTCTTGGAGAATGTACGCTTTGGCGGTCTTGGTGCCTTCGGTGCCTTCATATGTTTCCTCAAGTTTTGCCCATGCATCATGAGCAATCTCAATGTTCTTCACTTGCTCAAAGGTCTTGTCATCTAGTGCCTCATGAAGAGCACTAATGGCAATGTCATTGCATTGGAGCTTCTTCTCCTCCACCGGTGTTGGTGCTTCCGGATTAGCAACCTCAAATTTGGTTTCAGTGACCTTCCACACTTCTCTATTAATTGACTTGAGGTGTGTAGTCATCTTAACCTTCCAATATGCATAATTTGTGCCATCAAAGTGAGGTGCCTTCTTGGTGTTGTTGATATACAAACTTAATTGACCCATTTCTTCTTCACCGTAGGTTGTTAAGCCTCAAATAAATGGTGTCACGGCTCTGATACCACTTGTAAGGTCCAAATAGGCTAGAGGGGGGGTGAATAACCTAATTAAAACTTCACAAGAATTACTTAACCACACGTGTTAGTACAAAAGGTGGCGAAGCAAAATGCACTAGCTCTAACTAATTAAGAAAGCCACCTACACAAGTCTAGTACAAGGCTATCCACTAAACACAACAACAACTACAAGCTAGACACAAGAAGTAACGTGAGAGAAGAGCTTCGAGTGATTATACCATCGTGTAGATATGAGAAGTACCAATCAATCAATCACACAAGAGAAATCCTCGGGAAGAGAATGACACATGAATTTATCCCGAGGTTCACTTGCTTCCCGACAAGCTACTCCCCGTTGTGGCGATACACCCACTTGTCGGTTCGTGAGCTAATCGACTATCAAGAGTCGAGCCCTCTGCGGGTGCCGCACAACCGCACACAAGATGGGGATCCTCCAAGCCACGAGCTCCACTAGAGTATCCAATTCGCGAACTCCCACGGGGAAGGATCAAGAACCCCTTACAACACTTGGTGAGGGCTCCAACAATCTCTAATTGCGAGCTCAATCACCTCTGCTGCTCCAAGCCGTCTACCGCGTTGGGAAACACAGAAGAGTAACAAGAAATCCGCAGCAACTCGAAGATCAAGTGCCTCTAGAATGCAACTCTCAAGTAATGCACTTGAATCTCACTCAAGATGTGCAACCAAGCAAAGAGATGAGTGAAGGGGTTGTTCTCTAGCTCAAAGGATGTCTCAATATCTCAAATGTGCAAGAGAGTCCTCCCCAAACTCGGTCACCATCTATTTATAGCCCCCACGAGTGAATATGGCCGTTACCCCTTTACTGGGCGAAAATTTCGGATCGACCGGACGCGCCGGTCGAATTGACTGGACGAGGAGGTCACTAGCGTGCTCCGACATCTAGTTTTCACGCGTATAAACTTGTATTGACCAGACGCGCAGGTCACTAACGGGACCGGACGCGCAGGTCATAGCGAAACAGTGAACAGAGAGGTTCCAGTAAGCTCCCAAAGCGACCGGACGCGTTCGGTCATCACTGACCGGACTCGCTGCCGCGTCCGGTCACTTTCGCCCGTGAAAAACATTGACCGGACGTGCTGACCGGACGCGCAGGTGCTGACTGGACGCGTCCGGTCACAAGTCCGGTCACAGACCACTCTTCGGTAAAACGGCGATAACTCTTAGCTTCGAACTCCGATTTCAGTGATCTTGGACATTTTGGAAAGCTTACTGAGAGGGCTACACAACCCATATGGACACTGATGAGGACATCAACACCACACCTACACCGTCGCTAGCACCACTTGGTCCTCTTACTCGTGCTCGTGCCCGTCAACTCAACCATCAAGTAAGTTTATTCTTAAACTCTTGTCCATCATATTTAGACAATGGAAACGCGTGCACTCTTGTTTTACTTAGGAATGATGGAGAGGATCAGAAGGGCAGGGGATTGGCGCCGGCTGGATTTGGACCGCAGGATAGCACCAACTTGTGATGCATGCCACGATTTCATACGGACACAGATTGGGACGTTCTAGCACTTTTTGGAAAGCTTATCAAGTCTACTTTCTAACGGATCTAGCCTCATGGATATATCTTATCAGATGCTTCTGCAGTAACTATTTTTGTACCGAGACCTTTTCTGTCAACGGTGCTGCGTCACCTTATTTTGGGCCGATGGCCCATGTATCAAGTTGGGTCCATTAGGGACGCGTCCTAGGGTTGGAGAACGACTCAAACACCCTTGTGGTCGTCCTCCCATCTACTTATATGATGAGGACATCAACACCGATCATACATCCACACCGTCCATACCGACACCTGCTGGTCCTATTACCCGTGCTCGTGCTCGAACACTTAATCATCAAGTGAGTTCCTTCTTGAGCTCTTGTCCATCCTGTTTAGATCTTGGAGACACGTGCACTCTTGTTTTGATTAGGAATCAAGGAGAAGACCGAAAGGGAAAAGGACTCGCGTAGGCTGGATTCGGACTGCAGCACACCTCCAACTTGTGACGGTCGCCACGGTTACATACGGAGTCGGATTGGGGTGATTCTGGACTTGTTGGAAAGCTAATAAAGTCTACTTTCATACGGATCTGACCTCATACTCATACCTGCTCAGAAACGGCGTCAACAGTCCAAAAATCACCGAGAGGTCTATTCTGTCCAGGGTACTGCGCCACCTTAAGTTAGCCCAATGGGCTTGTATCGTTTAGAGTCCAGTAGGGACGCATCCTAGGGTTGGAGCACGACCCAAACTCTCTTGTGGTCGTCCTCCACACATCATATACCCCTTAGCCACCACCAGGAACACTTGGGTTTTGTTTAGATCAAGTTTAGCCTTTGCTACTTGCTTGTAGGCGCGTGTGCTGATCCAGCCACCCGTCTCCTTGTCTTCGGAACTCCACTCATAATAAGATTCAGTTTGAGGCTTTCAATTTCATCTTGCAAATTCAGTGCTTGTTTCCTTGTTCTTGCTAGTTCTTCGATTGCTTGCAGGACGGGAGCCCTAGTGGCTAGTTGTCGCGCTCCACAAGATCGTGACGGCCTTTGGAGATGGTGTATCGGTTGCTAAGGCGCGGTCTTGGAAGGCTGTAGTCGGGCCATGAACGTCATCTCCATCCACCAAATCGATTGATCTCACGCCTCTCATCGAAAGATCGTCCATAAACCCTAGTGGTTTAATATCAATTGGTAATCAGAGCAAGGTTTATCGGTGAGAGACTTGTAATTCTTCGCTGTTTTTATTTTTTCCTACAGTCCAAAAAAAAGCCAAAAAAAAGTAGATTAGTTTCCAACAATCCTATAGACTTTTGGGCCGTGGCTAGTGCTACCTAGTTAGGGCTTGTTGAGTCGTCGGTTGCATCGGTTGTGTCAAGTTGCTGGTCTTAGTTTTAGTCCTTTAGAGTTTCGAGTTCTTGTCACGTTCTATCACAACACGCGCTATCATATAGTCTCTCTGTTGGCCGAATCCAAGTAGGATTTGAAGTTTGAATCGGACAAGGAATCGGCTGTTCCTCTCTATTGGCCGAATCCAAGTAGGTTTTCAAGTTTGAGTCGGATCAAGGAATCGGGTATTCCTCGCTGTTGGCCAAGTCCGAGTAGAATTTGAAGTTCCAATCAGACGAGGAATCAGTTCACCCTGTGCTACAAATATCAAACGAACCACGCAGCAAGTATTCATATCTAAACGAGTGGCTTACTCTAGAGAGAGAGTGTGTGTGTGTGCTGAGTTACCGGAATACCCCTGCCCTTTCGAAAAAAGTGTGTGTGCTGAGTTACTCTTTGGGAGTGTTCTTGTTCATATAATTAGTTTTGAGTGCCCCTGAAAAAAAAATATATTCAAAAAAAAAGAAAAAAAAAGAAAAGAAGAGAAAGGGGCTGATCTTAGAGATTCTTCGTTCACTTTGGGTGGTGTGTTGTGCTCTCCTTTGTGTCCAGGCTCACGTCTCTAGCACGGTCTAGACTAGGACCAGCACAGTACCGCCGGTTGAACGATTATTCAGCTTGCTTTTTTGTAACTAACGTGGTGCTAGTTCGTTCCTTGTTTCAGCCCACCTATAGCTCCACATATTCTACAGCTTGACAGGTCTCATGCTGCGGCACCAATACACTTCATCCATTGCTGCAGACTTGTTGGTAGATGACCCCTCCTGTCGAGCAAGGTAAGAACTGGTAAGAACTTGTGTAATAGGTGGAGAGTGAGCGACTTGCTGTAGCTACATCCTAGTAGTTGTAGGGCTTTTATTTCTTCACTTGTCTTCTTGTTGTCTTTGTCTTTGAACCATGCCAAGGACCGACGAAGATAACCAAATTCCACATTCGCCTTGCACAAAGGGCATCATACAACATTTTGAAAGGAAAGTGAAGTTGCACACGGAGGGACTTGATAATGACTTGCAGGTGACAAATGACAAACTTGGGTAGTTGGAGGCTACTCAGATTGCCGCAAACAACAAGCTTGCAGGTTTGGAGCAGTCCATTGCTAGTGTGGACAAAAGCCTTGCTGCTCTGCTGAGGCATTTTGATGACCTCCACAACAATGATAAAGACTAGCATAAAGAAGAAAAGGAGGAAGATCGAGAGGATGGTAGTTATGATGAAGAATACACAAGTGATACTGAACATGATGATCGAGACACTCGTGATCGACGTCGCCTACGTCACAACCGTAGAGGTATGGGTGGCCGCCGCCGACGCGAGGTACACAATAATGATGATGCTTTTAGTAAGATTAAATTTAAAATACCTCCTTTTGATGGTAAATATGACCCTGATGCATACATTACTTGGGAGATTGCTGTTGATCAAAAGTTTGCATGCCATGAATTTCCTGAGAACACACGTGTTAGGGCTGCTACTAGTGAGTTCACAGATTTTGCTTCTGTTTGGTGGATCGAATATGGCAAGAAAAATCCTAATAACATACCTAAAACTTGGGATGCGCTAAAACGAGCCATGAGAGCTAGATTTGTTCCATCTTACTATGCCCGTGATATGATAAATAAGTTGCAGCAATTGAGACAAGGTTCTAAATGTGTAGAAGAACACTATCAGGAATTACAAACGGGTATGTTGCGTTGTAAATTAGAGGAGAATGAGGAACCTGCTATGACTAGATTTTTAGGTGGATTAAATCAGGAAATTCAGGATATCCTCGCTTACAAAGAATACAATAACGTAACCAAACTGTTTCATCTTGCTTGTAAAGCTGAACGGGAAGTGCAGGGACGACGTGCTAGCGCAAGGACTAATGTTTCTGCAGGGAAAGCTAGTTCATGGCAGCCGCGCCCGTCTACAACTCCGTCTACACGTACTCCTACGCCATCATCTAGTGACAAGACTCGAGCTGCCCCCACCAATTCAGTAGTGAAGACAGCGCAAAAGCCGGCTGCGAGTACTTCATCCGTGGCATCGACAGGTAGAACAAGCAACATACAATGTCATCAGTGCAAGGGATATGGCCATATGATGCGTGACTGCCCAAACAAGCGTGTTATGATTGTCAAAGATGATGGTGAGTGTTCATCTGCTAGTGATTTTGATGTAGATACACTTGCATTGCTTGCGGCTGACTATGCAGGTAGTGAGGAACACATAGAAGAACACATCAATGCAGGTGACGCGGAGCACTATGAGAGCTTGATTGTACAGCGAGTGCTTAGTGCACAAATGGAGAAGGCGGAGCAAAATCAGCGACACACTTTATTCCAAACAAAGTGTGTCATCAAGGAGTGTTCGTGCCGCATGATCATTGATGGAGGTAGCTGCAACAACTTGGCAAGTAGCGACATGGTACAGAAGCTCGCCCTCACCACCAAACCACATCCCCATCCCTACTACATCCAATGGCTGAACAACAGTGGTAAGGCAAAGGTAACGAGACTGGTGCGAATCGATTTTGCCATCGGATCATACAAAGATATTGTTGAATGTGATGTTGTGCCTATGCAAGTTTGCAATATTCTGCTAGGTAGACCATGGCAATTTGATAGAGATTCGATGCATCATGGTAGATCAAATCAATATTCGTTTCTATACCATGATCGAAAAATTGTGTTGCATCCTATGTCTCCTGAAGCTATTATGCAATCTGATGTTACTAAGGCTGCAAAAGCAAAGAGCGAGAGTGACAAATCTGTTATTGATGACAAAGATGAGATAACATTGAAAGGACGTTGTATGCTTGCTACAAAATCTGATATTAATGAGTTCAATGCGTCCACCTCTGTTGCTTATGCTTTGGTATGCAAGGATGCTTTGATTTCATTTGAGGATATGCAACGTTCTTTGCCCCCTGCTGTTGCTAACATTTTGTAGGAGTATTCTGATGTGTTCCCCATTGAGATACCAGGGGCTGCCACCAATACGAGGGATTGAGCACCAAATTGATCTTATCCCTGGAGCATATTTGCCAAACCGTGCGCCATACAGGACCAATCCGGAGGAAACGAAGGAAATTCAGCGACAAGTGCAAGAACTACTAGACAAAGGTTATGTGCGTGAGTCTCTTAGTCCTTGTGCTGTTCCAGTGATTTTAGTGCCTAAGAAAGATGGAACATGGCGCATGTGTGTTGATTGTAGGGCTATTAATAATATCACCATTCGATATCGACACCCTATTCCACGATTAGATGATATGCTTGATGAATTGAGTGGTGCTGTTGTGTTTTCAAAGGTTGATTTGCGTAGTGGGTACCACAAGATTCGTATGAAATTGGGAGATGAATGGAAAACTGCTTTCAAAACAAAGTTCGGTCTATATGAGTGGTTAGTCATGCCTTTTGGGTTAACTAATGCACCTAGTACTTTCATGAGATTAATGAACGAGGTTTTGCGTGCTTTCATTGGGAAATTTGTTGTCGTCTACTTTGATGATATACTGATTTATAGCAAATCCATGGATGAACACCTTGATCACTTACGTGCTGTTTTCAATGCTCTACGTGTTGCACGTTTGTTTGGTAACCTTGAGAAGTGCACTTTCTGCACCGATCGAGTATCGTTTCTTGGCTATGTTGTCACTCCACAGGGAATTGAGTTTGATAAAGCCAAGGTGGAAGCTATACAAGGATGGCCTGTACCCACGACGGTCACACAAGTGCGGAGTTTCCTAGGACTTGCTGGTTTCTATCGCCGTTTTGTGAAGGACTTCAGCACCATTGCTGCACCATTGAGTGAGCTTACAAAGAAGGGAGTGCCCTTTTCTTGGGGCAAAGCACAAGAGCACGCCTTCCATGTGCTGAAAGATAAGTTAACACATGCACCTCTACTCCAACTCCCTGATTTTAATAAGACTTTCGAGCTTGAATGTGATGCGAGTGGAATTGGATTGGGTGGTGTTTTGTTACAAGAAGGAAAACATGTTGCATACTTTAGTGAGAAATTGAGTGGGCCTATTCTTAATTATTCTACATATGATAAGGAATTATATGCTCTAGTGCGGACATTAGAAACATGGCAGCATTATTTGTGGCCCAAAGAATTTGTTATACATTCTGATCATGAATCTTTGAAGCATATTCGTAGTCAAGGAAAACTGAATCGTAGACATGCAAAATGGGTTGAATTTATTGAATCTTTTCCTTATGTTATCAAACACAAGAAAGGGAAGGATAATATCATTGCAGATGCATTGTCTAGGAGATATACTTTGCTGAATCAACTTGATTACAAGATCTTTGGGTTAGAAACAATTAAAGACCGATATGCTCATGATGCTGATTTTAAAGAAGTGCTGCTGCATTGTAAAGATGGGAAAACGTGGAACAAATTCATCCTCAATGATGGGTTTGTGTTTAGAGCTAACAAGCTATGCATTCCAGCTAGCTCCGTTCGCTTGTTGTTGCTGCAGGAAGCGCATGGAGGTGGCTTGATGGGGCATTTTGGAGCGAAGAAGACGGCGGACATTCTTGCTGGTCATTTCTTTTGGCCAAAGATGTGACGAGACGTGGAGAGATTTGTTGCTCGCTGCACAACATGTCAAAAGGCTAAGTCCCAGTTGAATCCACACGGTTTGTATATGCCTCTTCCTGTTCCTAGTGCTCCTTGGGAGGATATTTCTATGGATTTTGTGTTGGGATTGCCACGGACCAGGAAAGGGCGAGATAGTGTTTTTGTGGTTGTGGATCGATTCTCTAAAATGGCACATTTCATACCATGTCATAAAACTGATGATGCTACAAATATTGCTGATTTGTTCTTTCGAGAAGTTGTTCGCTTGCATGGTGTGCCAAATACAATTGTTTCTGATCGTGATGCTAAATTTCTTAGCCATTTTTGGAGAACTTTATGGGCCAAATTGGGGACTAAGCTTTTATTTTCCACCACTTGTCACCCCCAAACTAATGGTCAAACTGAAGTTGTGAATAGAACTTTGTCTACTATGTTAAGGACTGTTTTAAAGAAGAATATTAAGATGTGGGAAGATTGTTTGCCTCATATTGAGTTTGCTTATAATCGTTCGCTGCATTCTACTATGAAGATGTGTCCCTTTGAGATTGTTTATGGCTTGTTACCATGTGCTCCTATTGATTTAATGTCATTGCCAAGTTCTGAAAAGTTGAATTTTGATGCTAAGCAACGTGCTGAATTGATGCTAAAACTACATGAAACCACTAAAGAAAACATAGAGCGCATGAATGCTAATTACAAATTTGCTGGAGATAAAGGTAGAAGGGAATTGATTCTTGAACCTAGAGATTTGGTATGGTTGCATTTGCGAAAGGATAGGTTTCCTGAATTAAGAAAATCTAAATTGATGCCTAGAGCGGATGGTCCTTTTAAAGTGATGCAACGATAAATGAGAATGCATATAAGCTTGATCTTCCTGCAGATTTTGGGGTTAGTCCCACATTTAACATTGCAGATTTGAAGCCTTATTTGGGTGAGGAAGATGAGCTTGAGTCGAGGACGACTCAAATTCAAGAAAGGGAGGATGATGAGGACATCAACACCGATCATACATCCACACCGTCCACACCGACACCTGCTGGTCCTATTACCCGTGCTCGTGCTCGAACACTTAATCATCAAGTGAGTTCCTTCTTGAGCTCTTGTCCATCCTGTTTAGATCTTGGAGACACGTGCACTCTTGTTTTGATTAGGAATCAAGGAGAAGACCGAAAGGGAAAAGGACTCGCGTAGGCTGGATTCGGACTGCAGCACACCTCCAACTTGTGACGGTCGCCACGGTTACATACAGAGTCGGATTGGAGTGATTCTGGACTTGTTGGAAAGCTAATAAAGTCTACTTTCATACGGATCTGACCTCATACTCATACCTACTCAGAAACAGCGTCAACAGTCCAAAAATCACCGAGAGGTCTATTCTGTCCAGGGTGCTGCGCCACCTTAAGTTAGCCCAATGGGCTTGTATCGTTTAGAGTCCAGTAGGGACGTGTCCTAGGGTTGGAGCACGACCCAAACTCTCTTGTGGTCGTCCTCCACACATCATATACCCCTTAGCCACCACCAGGAACACTTGGGTTTTGTTTAGATCAAGTTTAGCCTTTGCTACTTGCTTGTAGGCGCGTGTGCTGATCCAGCCACCCGTCTCCTTGTCTTCGAAACTCCACTCATAATAAGATTCAGTTTGAGGCTTTCAATTTCATCTTGCAAATTCAGTGCTTGTTTCCTTGTTCTTGCTAGTTCTTCGATTGCTTGCAGGACAGGAGCCCTAGTGGCTGGTTGTCGCGCTCTACAAGATCGTGACGGCCTTTGGAGGTGGTGTATCGGTTGCTAAGGTGCGGTCTTAGAAGGCTGTAGTCGGGCCGTGAACGTCATCTCCATCCACCAAATGGATTGATCTCACGCCTCTCATCGAAAGATCGTCCATAAACCCTAGCGGGTTAATATCATTATATGCCTCTAGGGCCGCCACAAACAGATTAGGTTTTGTTTCGTCGAGTTAGCTATTGCTACCGCCTTTCAGCGCGCGTGTTGGACCAACCGCCTGACTGATTGTTTTTAGAACCTCACCATCTTGTGTTTTTAGATTAAAACCTTCATATTTATTTGGCAATTAAGTGCTTGTTCTTCTTGTTCTTGCTGGTTCTTCGATTGCTTGCAGGACGAGTGCCCTAGTGGCTGGTTGTCGCGCCGCAAGATCACGGCAGCCATCGGAGGAGGTGTATCGGTTGCTAAGGCGCAGCGTCCTTGGATGGTTGTTGTCGGGCCGTGAACGTCGTCTCCATCCACAAATCGAGTTATCCACCATCTCTCATCGAAAGATCGGCCAGCGAACCCTACGGGATCTCATCAGTTGGTAATCAGAGCAAGGCTGATCGGTGAGAGACTTCCAATCCTTCACTGTTTTTAATTTCCTATAGTCCAGAAAAGCCAAAAACAATTAGTAGATTAGGGTTCTATAATCCTATAGACCTTTTGAGCCTTTGCTAGCACTGCTTAGTAGGGCTTGTTGATTCGTCGGTTGCATCGGTTGCGTCGAGTTGCTGGTCTTAGTTTTAGTCCTTTTGAGTTTCGAGTTCTTGTCACGTTATAGTCACAGCCGTGTGCTACCATATAAACCTTTTGTTAGCTAAATCTGAATACATCCTTGTGTTCATGTCCGAGTAGGAATCTGAGTTGTTTTCAGACTGAATTCCACGTGGGGTTGAGTTCGAGTTGGAATCGGTTTAGAGTCCGAATTGACAGCTGCCTTGTTGTTGTTTTGAGTCTGAATCTGAGTACATCTTTGTGCAGCAGTAGTCCTACCTATACTCAAACTCTTCACGTCTTGCGTATACATTTTGGCTTGTTTTTACTCTAGAGAGAGATAGAGTGTGCAGCAGTAGTCCTACCTATACTCAAACTCTCAACGTCTTTTTTTACCAGAATACCCCCTGTTTTTTTAGAAAAGTGTGTGTGGTGAATTGCTCATTTGATATCTCTCTGATCATATAATCAGTTTTGAGGATTCCAAAAAAAGATAAAAAAGGAAAATAAAAGAGAAAAAAAAGAAAAAAAAAGAAAAAAAAGAAAAGGGGCTGATCTTTGTGTTGTCTCATTTTGTTAGGTGGAGTTTGTGATTTCCTTTGTGTCCTCTTTTTGTTAGGTGGAGTTTGTGATTTCCTTTGTGTCCAGGCTCACGTCTCCAGCACGGTCTAGGCTAGGACCAGCACAGTACCGCCGTTGAACGATTATTCAGCTCGCTTTTGTGACTAACGTGGTGCTAGTATCTTTCCTTGTGCATAGCATTTGGCCCACCTACTGCTCCACATATACGACTACAGCTTGATAGGTGTTGTTGCTGCGGTACCGATACATTCTCTTCCAAGGTTGCAGACTTGCTGGTTGTTGACCCCTCTTGTTGAGCAAGGTAAGAACTGGTAAGAGCTTGAGAAACAGGTTGAGAGTGAGCGTCTTGCTGTAGCTACATCCTAATAGCTGTAGGGCTTTTATTTCTTCACCTGTTTTCTTGTTGTCCTTGTCTTTTAAACCATGACGGGGTCAGAGGATGAGAATAGGATGCCACAATCTCCTCGCACCAAGGGCATCATTCAACATTTCACAAGGCAAGTGCAGCTGCATACAGAAGGACTTGGTCAAGATTTACAGGTGACCAATGACAAGATTGGGCAATTGGAGGCCACCCAACTTGCCACCAACACCAAGCTTGCAGGATTGGAGGCATCTGTTGCTCGTGTGGACAGAAGCCTTGCTGCTCTTCTGCAGCGTTTTGATGACTTCCACACGAAAGACAAAGAGCAGCATAATGAAGACAACAAGGACGAAGAGCAACTCGAAGATAATTTTAATGATGACTATACTGCTAATACTGAACAGGATGATCATGACACTCGTGATCGGCGTCGTCTACGCCATAATCGTAGAGGTATGGGTGATCACCGCCGACGCGAGGTACCTAATAATAATGATGCTTTCAGTAAGATTAAATTTAAGATACCTCCTTTTGATGGTAAGTATGATCCTGATGCATACCTTTCTTGGGAAATTGCTATTGACCTGAAGTTTGCATGTCATGAATTTCCTGAGAATACACGTGTTAGGGCTGCTACTAGTGAGTTTACTGACTTTGCTACTGTTTGGTGGATAGAACATGGCAAGAAAAATCCTAATAACATACCACGAACTTGGAATGCTTTGAAACGAATCATGAGGGCTAGATTTGTTCCTTCTTACTATGCACGTGATTTGTTACATAAATTGCAACAAACTGAGACAGGGTACTAAAAGTGTAGAAGAATATTATCAAGAATTGCAAATGGGTATGTTGCGTTGTAATTTAGATGAGGATGACGAACCTGCTATGGCAAGATTTTTGGGTGGGTTAAATCAAGAAATTCAGGACATCCTTGCTTATAAAGAATACACAAACGTAACCCGTTTGTTTCATCTTGCTTGTAAAGCTGAAAGGGAAGTGCAGGGGCGATGATACATCTGGCCCAGGTGGGGTTGGCCGAGGCCCAATAAATTAAGATTGCCCGGACCCCAACAATTTTTATGCACACCCACTCGGAGAAAGACCCAATGTCCCTAAAAGACTAGTCCGATAGGGGAAGGGTGACTCTCTCTTTTAAGGTGGCTTCCTTCTCCCAAGCTAAGCAAGGTGGGATTATTCAGAGGCTCACACGGTCGCCGCCCGACTACAACTAGGCAAGGTGGGATTATTCAGAGGCTCACACGGTCGCCGCCCGACTACAACTAGGCCACTTGGCCTTTTTTTGTTGCGTCTTTGCCAACGGATAATAGTGGAGGATGTCCTCATCATTCCCACCCCCTTAAACAAGGGCCCAGCTCTGATACCAAATGATACATCTGGCCCAGGTGGGGTTGGCCGAGGCCTAATAAATTAAGGTTGCCCGGACCCCAACAATTTTTATGCACACCCACTCGGAGAAAGACCCAATGTCCCTAAAAGACTAGTCCGATAGGGGAAGGGTGACTCTCTCTTTTAAGGTGGCTTCCTTCTCCCAAGCTAAGCAAGGTGGGATTATTCAGAGGCTCACACGGTCGCCGCCCGACTACAACTAGGCAAGGTGGGATTATTCAGAGGCTCACACGGTCGCCGCCCGACTACAACTAGGCCACTTGGCCTTTTTTTGTTGCGTCTTTGCCAGCGGATAATAGTGGAGGATGTCCTCATCAGGCGACGTGCCAGTACCAAGAATAATTTTTCTGCAGGGAAGACTAATTCATGGCAGCCCCGCACGAGTACTACTCCGACTACACGTACTCCTATGCCATCTTCTAGTGACAAGCCACGTGCTACTCCCGCAAATTCAGTGGCCAAGATGATCCAGAAGCCTGCTGCAAGCGCTTCATCCATGGCATCTACTGGTAGAACAAGAGACATTCAGTGTCACCGGTGCAAGGGATATGGACATGTGATGCGTGACTGTCCAAGCAAGCATGTTATGGTCATCAAAGATGATGGTGAGTATTCCTCTGCTAGTGATTTTGATGAAGATGCATTTGCTTTGCTTGCTGCTGACCATGCAGGTAGTGACAAACAACCAGAAGAGCAGATTGGTGCAGAGAATGCAGATCATTATGAGAGCCTCATTGTGCAGCGTGTGCTTAGTGTCCAAATGGAGAAGGCGGAGCAAAATCAGCGACACACATTGTTTCAAACAAAGTGTGTCATCAAAGAACCTTCGTGCTGCATGATCATTGATGGAGGTAGTTGCAACAACTTGGCTAGTAGCGACATGGTGGAGAAGCTTGCGCTTACCACCAAACCACACCCATATCCATATTACATTCAATGGATGAACAACAGTGGTAAGGCAAAGGTAACTAGACTTGTGCGAATCAATTTTTCCACTGGATCCTATAAAGATGTTGTTGAATGTGATGTTGTGCCTATGCAAGCTTGTAATATTCTGCTAGGTAGACCTTGGCAATTTGATAGAGATTCTATGCATCATGGTAGAGCAAATCAGTATTCTTTTCTATACCATGATAGAAAAATTGTGTTGCATCCTATGTCTCCTGAAGCTATTATGCAAAATGATCTTGCTAAAGCTGCAAAAGCTAAAAGTGAGAGCGATAAAGATGCCAAATCTGTGAGTAGTAAGAAAGATGAGATAAGATTGAAAGGACATTGCTTGCTTGCTACTAAATCTGATATTAATGAATTGGTTGCTTCCACTTCTGTTGCCTATGCTTTGGTGTGCAAGGACATTTTGATTTCAATTCATGATATGCAGCATTCTTTGCCCCCTGCTGTTGCTAACATTTTGCAGGAGTATTCCGATGTTTTTCCAAGTGAGATACCAGCGGGGCTGCCACCAAAACGAGGGATTGAGCACCAAATTGATCTTATTCCTGGTGCATCTTTGCCAAATCATGTGCTATACAGGACAAATCCAGAAGAAACGAAGGAAATACAGCGACAAGTGCAAGAACTACTCGACAAAGGTTATGTGCGTGAGTCCCTTAGTCCTTGTGTTGTTCCTGTTATTTTAGTGCCTAAGAAAGATGGTACATGGCGCATGTGTGTTGATTGTAGAGCTATTAATAATATCACCATTCAATATCGACATCCTATTCCACGTTTGGATGATATGCTTGATGAACTGAGTGGTGTTGTTGTGTTTTCTAAAGTTGATTTGCGTAGTGGGTACCACCATATTCGTATGAAATTGGGAGATGAATGGAAAACTGCTTTCAAAACTAAATTTGGTTTATATGAGTGGTTAGTCATGCCTTTTGGGTTAACTAATGCACCAAGTACTTTCATGAGATTAATGAACGAGGTTCTACGTGCTTTCATTGGAAAATTTGTTGTAGTCTACTTTGATGATATATTGATTTACAGCAAATCTATGGATGAACATCTTGATCATTTATGTGCTGTTTTTAATGCTTTACGAGATGCACGTTTATTTGGTAACCTTGAGAAGTGCACCTTTTGCACCGATCGAGTGTCTTTTCTTGGCTATATTGTGACTCCACAGGGAATTGAGGTTGATCAAGCCAAGGTAGAAGCTATACAGAGATGGCCTGTACCAAAGACTATCACCCAAGTGTGAAGTTTCCTAGGACTTGCTGGTTTCTATCGCCATTTTGTGAATGACTTCAGCACCATTGCTGCACCTTTGAATGAGCTTACGAAGAAGGGAGTGCCTTTTAGTTGGGGCAAAGTACACGAGAACTCCTTCAACATGCTGAAAGATAAGTTGACACATGCACCCTCCTCCAACTTCCTGATTTTAATAAGACTTGAATGTGATGCTAGTGGAATTGGATTGGGTGGTGTTTTGTTACAAGAAGGCAAACATGTTGCGTATTTTAGTGAAAAATTGAGTGGGCCTGTTCTAAATTATTCTACTTATGATAAGGAATTGTATGCTCTTGTTCGCACATTAGAAACATGGCAGCATTACTTGTGGCCCAAAGAGTTTGTTATTCATTCTGATCATGAATCTTTGAAGCATATTCGTAGTCAAGGGAAATTGAACCATAGACATGCTAAGTGGGTTGAATTTATTGAATCTTTTCCTTATGTTATTAAGCACAAGAAAGGGAAAAAGAATATTATTGCTGATGCTTTGTCTAGGAGATATACTTTGCTGAATCAACTTGATTGCAAAATCTTTGGATTAGAAACAATTAAAGACCAATATGTTAATGATGCTGATTTTAAAGAAGTGTTGCTGCATTGTAAAGATGGGAAAGGATGGAACAAATTCATCTTTAGTGATGGACTTGTGTTTAGAGCTAACAAGCTATGCATTCCAGCTAGCTTCGTTTGTTGTTGCTACATGAGGCACATGGAGGTGGCTTGATGGGGCATTTTGGAGCCAAGAAAACAGAGGACATACTTGCTGGTCATTTCTTTTGGCCAAAGATGAGAAGAGATGTGGAGAGATTTGTTGCTCGTTGCACGACATGTCAAAAGGCTAAGTCACGGTTAAATCCACATGGTTTGTATTTGCCTCTACCTGTTCCTAGTGCCCCTTGGGAAGATATTTCTATGGATTTTGTGTTGGGTTTGCCAAGGACTAGAAAGGGACATGATAGTGTGTTTGTGGTTGTTGATAGATTTTCTAAGATGACACATTTCATACCATGTCGTAAAACTGATGATGCTACTCATATTGCTAATTTGTTCTTTCGAGAAATTGTTCGTTTGCATGGTGTACCCAACACAATTGTTTTTGATCGTGATGCTAAATTTCTTAGTCATTTTTGGAAGACTTTATGGGGAAAATTGGGAACTAAGCTTTTGTTTTCTACTACATGTCATCCCCAAACCGATGGTCAAACTGAAGTTGTCAATAGAACTTTGTCTACTATGTTAAGGGCTGTTTTAAAGAAGAACATTAAGATGTGGGAAGATTGTTTGCCTCATATTGAATTTGCTTATAATCATTCACTGCATTCTACTACAAAGATGTGCCCATTTCAGATTGTATATGGTTTCTTGCCTCGTGCTCCTATTGATTTGATGCCTTTGCCATCTTCTGAAAAACTAAATTTTGACGCTACTAAGCGTGCTGAATTGATGTTAAAACTGCATGAAACAACTAAAGAAAACATAGAGCGTATGAATGCTAAATATAAGTTTGCTGGTGATAAAGGTAGAAAGGAACTAATATTTGAACCTGGAGATTTAGTTTGGTTGCATTTGAGAAAGGATAGGTTTCCTGAATTGAGAAAGTCTAAATTGATGCCTAGGGCTGATGGACCATTCAAAGTGTTAGAGAAAATTAATGATAATGCATATAAGCTGGATCTACCTGCAGATTTTGGGGTTAGTCCCACATTCAACATTGCAGATTTAAAGCCATATTTGGGTGAGGACATTGAGCTTGAGTGAGGACGACTCAAATGCAAGAAGGGGAGGATGATGAGGACATCAACACACACCTACACCATCACTAGCACCACTTGGTCCTCTTACTCGTGCTCGTGCCCGTCAACTCAACCATCAAGTAAGTTTATTCTTAAACTCTTATCCATCATATTTAGACAATGGAAACGCGTGCACTCTTGTTTTACTTAGGAATGATGGAGAGGATCGGAAGGGCAGGGGATTGGCGCCGGCTGGATTTGGACTGTAGGATAGCACCAACTTGTGATGCATGCCATGACTTCATACGGACTCGGATTAGGACGTTCTAGCACTTTTTGGAAAGCTCATCAAGTCTACTTTCCAATGGATCTAGCCTCATGGATATATCTTATTAGATGATTCTGCAGTAACTATTTTTGTACCGAGACCTTTTCTGTCAACGGTGCTGCATCACCTTATTTTGGGCCGATGGCCCATGTATCAAGTTGGGTCCATTATGGATGCGTCCTAGGGTTGGACAACGACTCAAACACCCTTGTGGTCGTCCTCCCATCTACTTATATGCCTCTAGGGCTGCCACAAACAGATTAGGTTTTGTTTCGTCGAGTTAGCTATTGCTACCGCCTTTCAGCGCGCGTGTTGGATCAACCGCCTGACTGATTGTTTTCAGAACCTCACCATCTTGTGTTTTTAGATTGAAACCTTCATATTTATTTGGCAATTAAGTGCTTGTTCTTCTTGTTCTTGCTGGTTCTTCGATTGCTTGCAGGACGGGTGCCCTAGTGGCTGGTTGTCGCGCCGCAAGATCACGGCAGCCATCGGAGGAGGCGTATCGGTTGCTAAGGCGCAGCGTCCTTGGACGGTTGTAGTCAGGCCGTGAACGTCGTCTCCATCCATAAATCGAGTTATCCACCATCTCTCATCGAAAGATCGCCAGCGAACCCTACGGGATCTCATCAGACACTATATCCAAGTCACAATGGATCAAAGCAGTATTGCACTCCAAGAGCTATCCTAGTGTCCGGAGAACGCCGTAAAACCTTTCTCCTTTCACCAAGTTGATCAAAATTAACTCCAACACCTTCTCCTTTGCAAATGTGCCAACACCATCAAGTGTACACCACCATGTGCATGTGTGTTAGCATTTCACAAACATTTTCAAAGGGCTATGTTAGCTCTCAACTAGAACCTAATGCATATGCTCAAGACATTGATCTAGTGACACTTGATTCCCAAGCTAACCGTGATTGCCCTCTTCATAGTCGGCTATGTATCCTAAACCTAGTCAATCACTTCTCAACTCATCTTAGACCGGCAAAAGGAAAACCCTATGGTTATACCTTTGCCTTGCGCTCTTTGATCTTTCTCCTCCACTTGATCATCATCCTATGTGCATTCCTTCATGATCTTGCTCATCATTTCATGCACCAAATCATGTGGTCTTGTGGGCATCTCTCCATGCCATTTCCACCTCCATCATATGTTGCTTATGCCTAGCCTAATCACACTTGATCACATAACATTAGCAACTTTGGTGTCACTCAATTTCCAAAACAAAACTTGGGCTTTCAATCTCCCCCTTTTTAGTAATTGATGACAACCACCACAAAGATATGAAATGAAATCTATTTTCAATTTCGATAGTATTAGCTCCCCCTACATATGTGCTTCTATGAGTTTGGTTCAATTGTGCACATGTGTATGGATTTGATTTTTGGGAGAGTTACTACTATCAAATTGATGCTAAGGTTTATAGAATGGACCTTTGAAGCGTGATACCAATCGGAGTTGCCTTTATATACCATCTTGTAAAGCTACTCTCAACAAATCATCATTCAAGTTCTATTTCTAGCATACACCACACAATCATGAATATGAATTTAAACTTTGCAATGCAACAATTTATCATGTTAATGCACATACAAATGTAACAAAGTGTTCATGAGCTTGCTCCCCCTACTTGTGTGCTCAATTTTATTTGATCCCTTTTCAATGTCATATCTTTGATTTCTCTCCCCCTTATATCTTTTGCTTTCTCCCCCTTTCTATATCTTTGTGACTTACTTCTCCCCCTTTGTCAACAATCACCAAAAAGGTGTCAATTTTAGTGGGAATTAAGTCGATCAATATGAGGGAGTCTAAATTATGGTTCAATCTAGATCACTTGCCTAGAATATGTAATTCGGTTTGATCCAAGGACAAGCTTCTTCACACCTCATATAGTATAAGGGTTATCTTGACCATGTTGAATTACACATCATGAGCTCATTTTCTAGATTCAACACTAGGTTTGCAGGCCCACAAACATGTCATATGCTACCACTAGATCAAACAAACATAGAAGCAATAGTGGTACCATATATACATCAAAATCATTTGATTTTGATGAATGAGCCTATTTGTCATGCAAATATATGTTCCAAACATGTCCTTACCAAAGTATGAATGATATGCCAAACAACTTTACCTTGCACTGTCGAAGGGGAGGCATGTCATATAAGAATGTGGGGGTGCACTCATTTCAAGTTGGAGAAATCAAGTATGTTCAATTCATTCTTCAACTTATCAAACCTTTTCTCATCAAGTGGCTTTGTAAAGATATCGGCTAGTTGATCTTCGGTGCCAATGCCTTGTATACAAATATCACCCTTTTGTTGATGGTCTCTTATGAAGTGATGCCTTATGTCAATGTGCTTGGTTCTTGAATGTTGAACCATATTTTGTGTCATCTTGATAGCACTCTCATTATCACAAAACAAAGGCACATTCTTGAATTTGATTCCAAAGTCACTCAAAGTTTCCTTCATCTAGAGCAATTGTGCACAACAACTACCAGCACTAATGTATTCGGCCTCGGCGGTAGATAGTGCAACACTATTTTGTTTCTTTGATGACCATGAAACAAGAGACCTTCCAAGTAATTGACAAGTGCCACTTGTGCTCATTCTATCAATCTTGCAACCACCATAGTCGGAATCTTAATATCCAATCAACTCAAAGTTAGATCCCTTGGGATACCATAGTCCAACATCATGAGTGCCCTTAAGATATCTCATTATTCTCTTGGTTGCTTTCAAGTGACTTTCTCTAGGTGAAGCTTGATATCTTGCACACTTGCACACACTAAACATCACATCCAGCCTAGAAGCAAACTTCCAATCATAGACCGATATTGCTTTTGATCTACCATGTTGCCACTAGCATCAACACCCAATTGGTCATTTGTGCCCATTGGTGTACTCATTGGCTTAGCATCTTGCAATCCAAACTTCTTGATCATGTCCTTGATGTACTTCCCTTGACTTACAAAAGTACCATTCTTCATTTGGTTGATTCAATGTCCAAGAAAGTAACTAAGCTCTCCAATCATAGACATCTCAAACTCATTTGCCATCATTTTTCCAAACTCTTCACAATAGTCTTGATTTGTCGATCCAAAAATAATATCATCAACAAAGATTTGCAACACAAACAAGTCAATGCCTATCTTCTTGGTGAAGAGAGTGGTGTCAACCTTTCCCATCTTGAACCCTTTAGAGAGGAGAAAGTCCCACAACCTCTCATACCATGCTCTAGGTGCTTGCTTCAAACCATACAATGCCTTCTTGAGCTTGTAAACATGGTCGGGCTTCTTGTCATCTTCAAAACCGGGAGGTTGCTCAACATAGACCAACTCATTTGTGTATTCATTGAGAAAAGCACTTTTCACATCCATTTGATATAACTTGATGTTGTGGGCACAAACATAGGCTAAAATAATTCTAATTGCCTCTAATCTTGCAACCGGTGCATATGTCTCACCAAAGTCAAGACCTTCAACTTGTATGTAACCTTGTGCCACCAATCTTGCTTTGTTTCTCACAACTACACCATCTTGATCTTGCTTGTTTCTAAAGACCCACTTAGTACCAATCACATTGTAGTTCCTTGGCCTTTCAACAAGTTTCCAAACTTGATTTCTAGTGAAGTTGTTTAGCTCTTCATGCATGGCATTTACCCAATCGGAATCCTTCAAGGCATCTTCTATTTTCTTAGGTTCTTCAAGTGACACAAATGAGTAGTTCTCACAAAAGGATGCTAATCTTTATCTAGTTTGAACACCACTTTGAATTCCACCAATGATTTGATCCAATGGATGATCTCTTGCAATGCTAGTAGGTTGGAGTATTGGGAGGTTGTTGCTTCCACTAGCTTGACCTTGATCTTGCACTTCATCATGAGAACCACTAGAGCTTGCTTGATTTGTATCAATTTGCACACTTTGGTTGGTCACATGGATATCATCATCATCATCAACTTGCCTTGGCCTAACATCACCAATGTCCATGTTTCTCATAGCATTTGCTCATTGGTCTCCTCTCACATCATCAAGGTTTTGAGCTTCATTTTGAGATCCTTGTGTTTCATCAAACTCAACATCATGAACTTCTTCCAAGGTTCCATTAGTTAGATTCCACACTCTATATGCCTTGCTTGTGGTAGAATAACCAAGTAAGAACCCTTCATCACATTTCTTTTCAAACTTGCTCAATTTAGTGCCTTTCTTGAGAGCATTTGCAACCAAACACTCTAAAGTAAGCAATGTTGGGCTTTCTTCCATTTAATAGCTCATATGGTGTCTTCCCAAGCTTTCCATGGCAATAGAGATGGTTGCTATAATAGCATGCCGTGTTGATGGCTTCACTCCAAAATGAATGACTAACATTGTATTTACTTAGCATTGATCTAGCCATGTCAATCAAAGTTATATTCTTTATTTCAACTACACCATGGGATTGAGGTGTGTATGTTGGAGAGAATTGATGTCCAATACCAAGATCATCACACAAATCCTCAATTCTTGTGTTCTTGAACTCACTACCATTGTCACTTCTAATCTTCTTGATAGTTGTCTCAAACTCATTTTGCACTCTCTTGATAAAAGACTTGAATAGACCATAAACATCACTCTTGTCATAGAGAAAGAACACCCAAGTGTATCAAGTGTAGTCATCAACAATCACAAAACCATACTTGTTGCCACCAATGCTAGTGTATGTTGTTGGCCCAAACAAGTCCATGTGCAATAACTAAAATGCCTTTTATGTGCTCATTTCACTCTTACAAGGATGTGCATTTCCAACTTGTTTGCCGGCTTGACAAGCACTACAAGGTTTATCTTTCTCAAAGGTGACATCCTTCAAGCCTCTAACTAAGTCATGCTTCAAAAGTTTGTTCAATTGTTTCATTCCAACATAACTAAGCCTTCTATGCCACAACCAACCCATATTGTGTCTCACTATCATTGAAGTCAACTAAGTATAAGCTACCATGTCTAAATCCTTTGAATATCAAATTTGATCCATCAACACTAATGACTTCAACATCATCACTACCAAATATGCACTTGAAGCCAAGATCACAAAGTTGTGCCACCGACAAAAGATTGAAATCCAAGCTCTCAACTAGCAATACATTAGATATGTTCATGTCATTTGAGATAGCAATTTTACCAAGCCCTTTGACCTTGCCTCTTTTGTTGTTGCCAAAAGTGATAGCATCAAAACCACCATTTTGACTTGTATCAATTGATTTGAACATACAAGAATCTCCGGTCATATGTTGAGTGCACCCACTATCAAGCACCCAATGCCTTCCTCTGGCTTTGTAATTGACCTACAAGACAAGATCAATTCTTTTTAGGTACCCAAACTTGTTTGGGTCCTCCAAGGTTAGTGACCAAGCTCTTTGGTACCCAAATGGATTTCTTCTTTGAGCCCATCCATGGTGTACCAATGAACTTAGCATGAACACCATTAGTACCCTTGGTAAGCATATAGAAAGAATCAAGATTAATTGAGGATACATTAGCATTGGATTTCTTGTTCTGCAATGTTGCTCTATGTGACCAACTTGCTTGCAACTTTTGCAATAGCTACCATTGTTCTTTACAAAATGAGTCTTGTGAGGAGCAAAAGCGGCCTTGCCTTTCTTGGGGTTATAGCCCAATCCCTCTTTGTAGAGAGAAGCTCTTTGGCTACCCAAGCACATAAGCAAGCGGTCCTCACCACCATAAGCCTTAGCTAAGGTGTGATTGAGTTCTTTTACCTCCTTTTTGAGATTTTCATTCTCAACTATTAGTGTGGAGTCACAAGTGAAACCGTCACTACTAGATGAGGATGATGTAGATGAGCTACATTAAGGGTTAGTGGGAGCAACAACAATAGGCTTATGAAAAGATTCATCAATTATATTACAAGATATGCCTATGTTGCAAGTTTTAGCTTTTCTCAATATTAGTTGGCATGTTTCACATTTTTCAACTAGAGAGGAATGAGCTTCTTCAAGCTTAGTGTGAGACTTTGGAAGCTTCTTATGGTCTATCTTTAGACTCTCATAAGATGCCCTAAGCTCATCAAGTTCTTGCATAAGGTTTTTCTTTTCCTTAAGCAAGCCCTTGCACTCCTTTCTAGATTCTTTGAAATGTTGAGTGCAATCTTCTAGCATAGTGATTAGTTCATCTTTAGTTAGATCATCATCACTATCACTATCACTAGCACTATCATGATCACTCTCATCGTCGGATGATACCTTAGCGGCCTTAGCCATGAAGCATGATGGAGTGTCAAATATGGAGCTCTTCTCTTGAATAGCAATGCTAGCATGCCCCTTCTTCTTGTTGTCCTCATCATCACTTGAGGAATCATCACTATCCCAGGCAGCAACATGAGAATCATTCTTCTTCTTATGAGAGCTCTCCTTCTTTTCTTGCTTCTTCTTTTGCTTCTTCCGCTCCTTCTTGATAGCATCTTCATCATCACTATCATAAGGACATTTGGTGATGAGATGGTCCTTGCTATGACATCTAAAGCATCTCATAGTTTGCTCATTCTTCTTGAATGAGTTCTTCCTTCTCCTTGCACGATAGCCCTTCTTCTTCATGAATTTGCCAACTTGCTTGACAAAGAGAGCCATCTTCTCATCAATGTCATCACTATCACAAGAGCTTGAGTCTTCATCACTTGATGATTCAATCTTGGACTTGCCCTTGGATGTGGTGGCTTTGAATGCCACACTCTTCTTCTTCTTCTCATCATCCTTCTTCTCACTTTCCTTCTTCTTTTTGACCAACTCCTCTTTCTCATCATCTTCTCTATATGAATGATGTCATCACTTCTAGGAATACTTGTTGAGGAGTTGAATCTTTCAATGTTGTCCTCACAAGTACGGTGATCAACATGTCAAACCTCTTGGGTAAGCTTCTCAAGAACTTCATGGAGAATTGATTGTCCTTGACCTCCTCACAAGTGCCTTGAGTTCATTCACAATGACTTGCAATCTATGAAACATCTTCGGCACACTCTCATCTTCTTTCATCTTGAAGCTAGAAAACTTTTCTTGGAGAATGTATGCTTTGGTGGTCTTGGTGCCTTCGGTGCCTTCATATGTTTCCTCAAGTTTTGCCCATGCATCATGAGCAATCTCAATGTTCTTCACTTGCTCAAAGGTCTTGTCATCTAGTGCCTCATGAAGAGCACTAATGGTAATGTCATTGCATTGGAGCTTCTTCTCCTCCACCGGTGTTGGTGCTTCCGGATTAGCAACCTCAAATTTAGTTTCGGTGACCTTCCACACTTCTCTATTAATTTACTTGAGGTGTGTAGTCATCTTAACCTTCCAATATGCATAATTTGTGCCATCAAAGTGAGGTGCCTTCTTGGTGTTGTTGATATACAAACTTAATTGACCCATTTCTTCTTCACTGTAGGTTGTTAAGCCTCAAATAAATGGTGTCACGGCTCTGATACCACTTGTAAGGTCCAAATAGGCTAGAGGGGGGGTGAATAGCCTAATTAAAACTTCTACAAGAATTACTTAACCACACGTGTTAGTACAAAAGGTGGCGAAGCAAAATGCACTAGCTCTAACTAATTAAGCAAGCCACCTACACAAGTCTAGTACAAGGCTATCCACTAAACACAACAACAACTACAAGCTAGACACAAGAAGTAACGTGAGAGAAGAGCTTCGAGTGATTATACCATCGTGTAGATATGAGAAATACCAATCAATCAATCACACAAGAGAAATCCTCGGGAAGAGAACGACAAATGAATTTATCCCGAGGTTCACTTGCTTCTCGATAAGCTACTCCCCGTTGTGGCGATACACCCACTTATCGGTTCGTGAGCTAATCGACTATCAAGAGTCGAGCCCTCTGTAGGCGCCGCACAACCGCACACAAGATGGGGATCCTCCAAGCCATGAGCTCCACTAGAGTATCCAATTCGCGAACTCCCACAGGGAAGGATCAAGAACCCCTTACAACACTTGGTGAGGGCTCCAACAATCTCCAATTACGAGCTCAATCACCTCCGCTGCTCCAAGCTGTCTACCGCGTCGGGAAACACAGAAGAGTAACAAGAAATCCGCAGCAACTCGAAGATCAAGTGCCTCTAGAATGCAACTCTCAAGTAATGCACTTGAATCTCACTCAAGATGTGCAACCAAGCAAAGAGATGAGTGAAGGGGTTGTTCTCTAGCTCAAAGGATGTCTCAATATCTCAAATGTGCAAGAGAGTCCTCCCCAAACTCGGTCACCATCTATTTATAGCCCCCACGAGCGAATATGGCCGTTACCCCTTCACTGGGCGAAAATTTTGGATTGACCAGACGCGCCGGTCAAACTGACCGGATGAGGAGGTCACTAGCGTGCTCCGACATCTAGTTTTCGTGCGTATAAACTTGTATTGATCGGATGCGCAGGTCACTAACGGGACCGGACGCGCAGGTCACAGCGAAACAATGAACAGAGAGGTTCCAGTAAGCTCCCAGAGCGACCGGACGCGTCCGGTCATCACTGACCGGACTCGCTGCCGCGTCCGGTCACTTTCGCCCATGAAAAACATTGACCGGATGCGCTGACCGGACGCGCAGGTGCTGACCGGACGCGTCCGGTCACAAGTCCGGTCACAGACCACTCTTCGGTAAAACGGCGATAACTCTTAGCTCTGAACTCCGATTTTAGTGATCTTGGACATTTTGGAAAGCTTACTCAGAGGGCTACACAACCCATATGGACACTTTATCCAAGTCACAATGGATCAAAGCAGTATTGCACTCCAAGAGCTATCCTAGTGTCCGGAGAACGCTAAAAAACCTTTCTCCTTTCACCAAGTTGATCAAAATTAACTCCAACACCTTCTCCTTTGCAAATGAGCCAACACCATCAAGTGTACACCACCATGTGCATGTGTGTTAGCATTTCACAAACATTTTCAAAGGGTTATGTTAGCTCTCAACTAGATCCTAATGCATATGCTCAAGACATTTATCTAGTGACACTTGATTCCCGAGCTAACCGTGATTGCCCTCTTCATAGTCGGCTATGTATCCTAAACCTAGTCAATCACTTCTCTACTCATCTTAGATCGGCAAAAGGAAAACCCTATGGTTATACCTTTGCCTTGCGCTCTTTGATCTTTCTCCTCCACTTGATCATCATTTTATGTGCATTCCTTTATGATCTTGCTCATCATTTCATGCACCAAATCATGTGGTCTTGTGGGCATCTCTCCATGCCATTTCCACCTCCATCACATGTTGCTTATGCCTAGCTTAATCACACTTGATCACATAACATTAGCAACTTTGGTGTCACTCAATTTCCAAAACCAAACTTGGGCTTTCAATCTCCCCCTTTTTAGTAATTGATGACAACCACCACAAAGATATGAAATGAAATCTATTTTCAATTTCGATAGTATTAGCTCCCCCTACATATGTGCTTCTATGAGTTTGGTTCAATTGTGCACATGTGTATGGATTTGAATTTTGGGATAGTTACTACTATCAAATTGATGCTAAGGTTTATAGAATGGACCTTTGAAGCGTGATACCAATCGGAGTTGCCTTTATATACCATCTTTAGCACCAATGTAACTAGACACCACTTGTAATACATCACTTGTGAACATCACAAACACTAAATTACCCCGTGAGATCAACATTATATGCAAAGAGAGTCTAGATACCACTTGTAAAGCTACTCTCAACAAATCATCATTCAAGTTCTATTTCTAGCATACACCACACAATCATGAATATGAATTTAAACTTTGCAATGCAACAATTCATCATGTTAATGCACATACAAATGTAACAAAGTGTTCATGAGCTTGCTCCCCCTACTTGTGTGCTCAATTTTAATTGATCCCTTTTCAATGTCATATCTTTGATTTCTCTCCCCCTTATATCTTTTGCTTTCTCCCCCTTTCTATATCTTTGTGACTTACTTCTCCCCCTTTGTCAACAATCACCAAAAAGGTGTCAATTTTAGTGAGAATTAAGTCGATCAATATGAGGGAGTCTAAATTATGGTTCAATCTAGATCACTTGCCTAGAATATGTAATTCGGTTTGATCCAAGGACAAGCTTCTTCACACCTCATATAGTATAAGGGTTATCTTGACCATGTTGAATTACACATCATGAGCTCATTTTCTAGATTCAACACTAGGTTTGCAGGCCCACAAACATGTCATATGCTACCACTAGATCAAACAAACATAGAAGCAATAGTGGTACCATATATACATCAAAATCATTTATGAGCCTATTTGTCATGCAAATATATGTTCCAAACATGTCCTTACCAAAGTATGAATGATATGCCAAACAACTTTACCTTGCATTGTCGAAGGGGAGGCATGTCATATAAGAATGTGGGGGTGCACTCATTTCAAGTTGGAGAAATCAAGTATGTTCAATTCATTCTTCAACTTATCAAACCTTTTCTCATCAAGTGGCTTTGTAAAGATATCGGCTAGTTGATCTTCGGTGACAATGCCTTGTATACAAATATCACCCTTTTGTTGATGGTCTCTTATGAAGTGATGCCTTATGTCAATGTGCTTGGTTCTTGAATGTTGAATCGGATTTTGTGTTATCTTGATAGCACTCTCATTATCACAAAACAAAGGCACATTCTTGAATTTGATTCCAAAGTCACTCAAAGTTGCCTTCATCCAAAGCAATTGTGCACAACAACTACCAGCACTAATGTATTCGGCCTCGGCGGTAGATAGTGCAACACTATTTTGTTTCTTTGATGACCATGAAACAAGAGACCTTCCAAGTAATTGACAAGTGACACTTGTGCTCATTCTATCAATCTTGCAACCACCATAGTCGGAATCTGAATATCCAATCAACTCAAAGTTAGATCCCTTGGGATATCATAGTCCAACATCATGAGTGCCCTAAAGATATCTCATTATTCTCTTGGTTGCTTTCAAGTGACTTTCTCTAGGTGAAGCTTGATATCTTGCACACTTGCACACACTAAACATCACATCCGGCCTAGAAGCAAACTTCTAATCATAGACTGGCATTGCTTTTAATCTACCATGTTGCCACTAGCATCAACACCCAATTGATTATTTGTGCCCATTCGTGTACTCATTGGATTAGCATCTTGCAATCCAAACTTCTTGATCATGTCCTTGTTGTACTTCCCTTGACTTACAAAAGTGCCATTCTTCATTTGGTTGATTTGATGTCCAAGAAAGTAACTAAGCTCTCCAATCATAGACATCTCAAACTCATTTGCCATCATTTTTCCAAACTCTTCACAAAAGTCTTGATTTGTTGATCCAAAAATAATATCATCAACATAGATTTGCAACACAAACAAGTCAATGGCTATCTTCTTGGTGAAGGGAGTGGTGTCAACCTTTCCCATCTTGAACCCTTTAGAGAGGAGAAAGTCCCTCAACCTCTCATACCATGCTCTAGGTGCTTGCTTCAAACGATATAATGCCTTCTTGAGCTTGTAAACATGGTCGGGCTTCTTGTCATCTTCAAAACCAGGAGGTTGCTCAACATAGACCAACTCATTTATATACCCATTGAGAAATGCACTTTTCACATCCATTTGATATAACTTGATGTTGTGGGCACAAGCATAGGCTAAAAGAATTCTATTTTCCTCTAATCTTGCAAACGGTGCATATGTCTCACCAAAGTCAAGACCTTCAACTTGTGTGTAACCTTGTGTCACCAATCTTGCTTTGTTTCTCACAACTACACCATCTTGATCTTGCTTGTTTCTAAAGACCCACTTAGTACACCATAGGCTTAGAAAATCTTTTTGGATGCACCCGAGGGTATTCCTAGGTGATCAGGCACAAGTGGATGCTCGTTTTAGTCTGTTTGGAGATAGTGCTAATCTTAACGCAAGATAGGTGCACGGCTTGGGCCAAACATACCATAGGAACAGAAATCATTTTGGACGCATGGAATGGTACTCTTAAGTGATAAGGCTTAAGTGGATGCTCATTTCAGTCTGTTTGGAGATAGTGCTAATCCTAACGCAAGATTGGTGCACGGTTTGTGCCGAACCTACCACAAGCTCGAAAATCATTTTGGACACACCCGATAGAACACCAAGGTGACGTGGGTCATGTGGAATCTTATTTTGGTCCATTTGGAGACAGTGTTAGTATCGGTGCAAGATAGGTGCATGGTTTGCGCCAAACGTACCATAGGCTCAGAAATCATTATGGACACACCCGATGATACTCCTAGGTGACGAGGCTGAAGTGGATGCTCATTTCAGTCCATATGGAGATAGAGCTAATCTTGACGCAAGATAGGTGCACGGTTTGCATTGAACATACCATAGGCTCAGGAATCATTTTGGTCGCATCCAATGGATCTCCTAGGTGAGATTGGTCATGTGGAATCTCGTTTCAATCCATTTGGAGACATTGTTAGTGTAAGTGCAAGATAGTTGCACAGTTTGCGACAAACATACCATAGGTTTAGAAATCGTTTTTGACGCACTCGATGGTACTCCTAGGTGACGAGGCTCAAGTGGATGCTCGTTTTAGTCCATTTGGAGATAGTGCTAATCTTGACGGGAGATAGGTGCTCGGTTTGCGTCAAACATACCATATGCTCGAGAATCGTTTTGGACACACCCGATAGAATACCTAGATGACATGGGTGATGTGGAATCTCATTTCGGTCCATTTGGAGACAGTGTTAGTATCGGTGTAAAATAGGTGCATGGATTGTGCCAAGGGTACCATAGGCTCAGATATCGTTATGGACGCACCGAATGGTACTCCTAGGTGACGAGGCTCAAGTGGATGCTCGTTTTGGTCCATTTGGAGATAGAGCTAATCTTGACGCAACATAGGTGCACGGTTTGCATCGAACATACCATAGGCTCATAAATCATTTTGGTCGCACCTGATGGATCTCATAGGTGAGATTGGTCATGTGGAATCTCGTTTCAATCCATTTGGACACAGTGTTAATGTTAGTGCAAGATAGTTGCATAGTTTGTGAGAAACATACCATAGGTTCAGAAACCATTTTGGATGCACTCGTTGGTACTCCTAGGTGACGAGGCTCAAGTGGATGCTCGTTTTAGTCCATTTGGAGATAGTGCTAATCTTGACTGGAGATAGGTGCTCGGTTTGCATCAAACATACCATATGCTAGAGAATCATTTTGGACACACCCGATAGAATACCTATGTGACATGGGTGATGTGGAATCTCATTTCGGTCCGTTTGGAGACAGTGTTACTATCGGTGCAAGATAGGTGCATGGATTGTGCCAATGGTACCATAGGCTCAGAAATCGTTATGGACGCACCCAATGGTACTCCTAGGTGACGAGGCTGAAGTGGATGCTTGTTTCGGTCAATTTGGAGACAGAGCAAATCTTGTGCAAGATAGGTGCATGGTTTGCGCTGAACGTACCATCATCTCAGAAATCATTTTGGACGCACCCGATGGATCTCCTAGGTGACATTGGTCATGTGGAATCTCGTTTCAATCCATTTGAAGACAATGTTAGTGTCAGTGCAAGATAGGTTCAGAAATCATTTTGGACACACCCAATGGTCCTCCTAGGTGACGAGGCTCAAGTGGATGTTCGTTTCAATCCATTTGGTGATAGAGTTAGTGTCAGTGCAAGATAGGTGCACGGTTTGCGCCAAACGTACCATAGGCTCAAAAATCATTTTGGACGCACCCGATGGATCTTCTGCTGACATTGGTCATGCGAAATCTCGTTTCAATCCATTTGGGGATAGAGTTAGCGTCAATGCAAGATAGGTGCACGGTTTGCGCCAAATGTACTATAGGCTCAAAAATCATTTCGGACGCACCCGATCGTACTCCTAGGTGATGAGGCTCAAGTGGATGCTCGTTTCGGTCTGATTGGAGATAGAGCTAATCTTGACGCAAGATAGGTGTACGGTTTGCGCCAAACGTACCATAGGCTCAGAAATCATTTTGGACGCACCCAATTGATCTCCTAGGTGAGATTGGTCATGTTGAACCTCGTTTCAATCCATTTGGAGATAGTGTTAGTGTTAGTACAAGATAGGTTCACGGTTTGCGACAAACATACCATAGGTTCAGAAATCGTTTTGGACGCACCCGTTGGTACTCCTAGGTGACGAGGCTCAAGTGGATGCTTGTTTCGGTCCGTTTGGAGATAGTGCCAATCTTGACGTAAGGTAGGTGCATGGTTTGCGTCGAACGTACCATAGGCTTGAAAATCATTTTGGACACACCCGATAGAACACCTAGGTGACGTGGGTCATGTGGAATCTTATTTTGGTTTGTTTGGAGATAGTGTTAGTATCGGTGCATGGTTTGCGCCAAAGGTACCATAGGCTTAGAAATTGTTACAGATGCACCTAGTGGGACTCCTAGTTGACGAGGCTCAAATGGATGCTCATTTCGATCCATTGGGAGATAGTGCTAATCATGACAAAAGATTGGTGCTCGATTTGCATTGAACATACTCAGAAATCATTGTTGGACACACCCGATGGATCTCCTAGGTGACGTTCGCCATGTGAAATCTCCTTTCAGTCCATTTAGAGACAATGTTAGTGTTAGTACAAGATAGGTGCACGGTTTTGCGCCAAACATACCATAGGCTCAGAAATCATTTTGGACGCACCCGATGGTACTCCTAGGTAATGAGGACCAAGTGGATGCTCGTTTTGGTCCGTTTGGAGATAGTGCTAGTCTTGACGCAAGATAGGTGTACGGTTTGCGCCGAACGTACCATAGGCTTAGAAATCATTTTTGACGCACTCGATAGATCTCCTAGGTGATAAGGACATCACTCTTTCAGATGCACCCGCTGTTCCTCCATCCATTATGCAAGGTCCAATGACCCGAGCCCAAAGACGACAACTTAATTTAGAGGTGTGCTCATTCTTAAGTGATTCTTTTCATACTTTTGAGAATAGATTGCTACCTAATGATGTTATATTAATTAGGATCATTGGAGAGGGTCATGAGGTACATAGAGGAAGTGGTGGAGGCGATGATGACCAGCCAGGACGTCCAATAGAAGCCAGAGGCCTGGTCCAACATGATTTCGAGTCTGCTTCGGCCTCCAGACCAGTCTACCTTGAACTGATCACCCAGGACATGTCCGGACTCTATTTTCAATTATCCATATATGGTTGGAAAGCTAATTTGATAAGGAAGCCAATCCTAGTGGTCTCATGTCAAAAGCTCTTCGAAATCCACAGGAATTGTTGAAACAAGTTAGCATCCAGATTCTATCCAGGTGCTGCGTCACCATATTTGGTCCAATGGATCGTGTATCGTCTTTGAGCCCATTAGGGGGGCGCGTCCAGGGTAGGCGGTGACCCTAAGGCCTTTATATTCATGCATTGCCACCATCATTAGGTTTTGGATTTTGCTTAGATTAATCTGTCCATTGACAGTCGCCGTTTCATCGGTTTGTGAGACCCCACTTTGAGAACTTAATCATTCATCTGCAGTTTGTCCCAAATCTTTAGCTACGTTCTTTCAAGTTTTTGCTTGTGTTCTTTATTTCGTAGGCAGGGATTAGCCTTCGTGGCGAGGTCAACCGGTTGGAGACACGATTCCACATGGCCGACATCACCTAGGAGATCCATCAGGTGCGTCCAACAGCAATTTTCCAGCGTATGGTACGACGCAAACTGTGACCTATATTGCGTCAAGTTTAGAACTATCTCCAAATAGACCGAAAGAGCATCCACTTAAGCCTCGTCACCTAGGAGTACCATTAGGTATGTCCAAAATGATTTTTGAGCCTATGGTACGATTGGCGCAAAACATGCACTAATCTTGCACTGATACTAACACATATCCAAACAGACCAAAATGAGATTCCACATGACCCACGTCACCTAGGTGTTCTATTGGGTGTGTCCAATATGATTTTTGGGCCTGTGGTACATTTGGCGCAAAACGCGCACCTATCTTGTACCGATACTAATACTGTCTCAAATGGTCCGAAATGAGAATCCACATGACCCACGTTACTTAGTTGTTCTATCGGGTGTGTCGTAAATGATTTTTGAGCCTGTGGTATGTTTAGCACAAACCATGTACCTATCTTGCGTCAAGATTAGCACTATCTCCAAATAGATCGAAACAAGCATCCACTTGAGCCTCGTCACCTAGGAGTACCATTGGGTGCACCCAAAATGATTTCTGAGCTACGTTTGGCACAAACTGTGCACCTATCTTGCACTGACACTAACACTGTCTCCAAATGGATTGAATCGAGATTCCACACAACCAAGGTCACCTAGGAGATCCTTCGGGTGCGTCCAAAATGATTTCTGAGCCCATGGTACGTTCGGTGCATACCATGCAGCTATCTTATGTCTTGATAAGCACTATTTTTGAATAGACCAAAACGAGCATCCACTTGAGCCTCATCCCCTAGGAGTACCATCAGGTGCGTCCAAAATGATTTCTAAGCCTATGATACATTTGGCAGAAACCGTGCACCTATCTTGCACCGATACATACACTATCTCCAAATGGACCGAAAAGAGATTCCACATGACCCATTTTACCTAGTTGTTCTATCCGGTGTGTCCAAAATTATTTTTGATCCTATGGTACGTTCGGCGCAAACCGAGCAACTATCTTACGTCAAGATTAGCACTATCTCCAAATTGACCGAAACAAGCATCCACTTGGGCCTCACCACCTAGGAGTACCATCGGGTGCGTACAAAATGATTTCTAAGCTACGTTTGGCGCAAACCTTGCACCTATCTTGCACTGACACTAGCACTGTCTCCAAATGGATTGAAACGAGATTCCACATGACCAATGTCACCAAGGAGATCTTTCGGGTGCGTCTAATATCATTTCGAGCCTATGGTACGTTCTGTGCACATTGTGCCCTATGTCAATGATTTTCTGAGCCTATGGTACGTTTGGCGCAAACTGTGCACCTATCTTGCACTGACACTAACACTGTCTCCAAATGGACTAAAACGAGATTCCACTTGACCAACGTCATCTAGGAGATCCATCGGGTGCATCCAACAACGATTTTTGAGCGTATGGTACGTTTGACGCAATTCGTGCATCTATCTTGTGACAAGGTTAGCAGTATCTCCAAATGGATGACATGAGCATCCAGTTGTGCCTCGTCATCTAGGAGGACCATCGGGTGCGTCCAAAATGATTTTCGAGCCTATGGTTCATTTGGCGCAAAACCATGCACCTATCTTGCACTGAAACTAACACTATCTCTAAACGGACCGAAATGAGATTCCATATGACCCACGTCACCTAGGTGTTCTATCCGGTGTGTCCAAAATGATTTTCTAGCCTGTGGTACGTTCAGTGCAAACCGTGCACCTATCTTGCGTCAAGTTAGCACTATCTCCAAATGGATCAAAACGATCATCCACTTGAGCCTCGTCACCTAGGAGTACCATCGGGTTCATCCAAAACGATTTTCTGAGCCTATGGTATGTTTGACGCAAAACATGCAGCTATCTTGCATCAAGATTATCACTCTCTCCAAACAGACCAAAACGAGCATCCACATGAGCCTCGTCACCTAGGAGTACCATCGGGTGTGTCCAAAACGATTTTTGAGCCTATGGTACGTTTGTTGCAAACCATGCACCTATCTTGCACCGATACTAACACTATCTCCAAATGGATCGAAATGAGATTCCACATGACCCATGTCACCAAGGTGTTCTTCGGGTGTGTCTAAAATGATTTTCGAGCACGTGGTACGTTCGGCGCAAAAACCGTGCACCTATCTTGCACCAATACTAACACTATCTCCAAATGGACCGAAATAAGATTCCACATGACCCACATCACCTAGGTGTTCTATCGGGTGTGTCCAAAATGATTTTTGAGCCTATGGTACGTTTGACGCAAACCGTGCACCTATTTTACATCAAGTTAGCACCATCACCAAACAGACTGAAACAAGCATCCACTTGAGCCTCGTCACCTTGGAGTACCATCGGGTGCGTCCAAAATGATTTCTGAGCCTGTGGTACGTTCTGCGAAACCATGCAGCTATCTTGCGTCAAGATTAGCACTATCTCCAAACAGACCAAAACGAGCATCCACTTGAGCATCGTCACCTAGGAGTACCATCGGGTGCGTCCAAAACGATTTCTGAGCCTATGGTACGTTTCGCGCAAACCATGCACCTAACTTGCACTGAGACTAACACTATCTCCAAATGGACTGAAACGACATTCCACATGACCAACATCACCTAGGGGATCCATCGGCTACATCCAACAACGATTTCCGATCATATGGTATGTTCGACGCAAACCAAGCACCTATCTTGCATCAAGGTTAGCACTATCTCCAAATGGACCGAAACAAGCAACCACATGCGCCTCGTCACTTAGGAGTACTACCGAGTGTGTCCAAAATGATTTCTAAGCCTATGGTAAGTTTGGAGCAGACCCTGCACCTTTCTTGCACTGACACTAACACTGTCTCCAAATGGATAGAAACGAGATTCCACAAGACTAACATCAGCTTCGAGATCCATCGGGTGCATCCAACAATGATTTCTGAGCGTATGGTATGTCCAACGGAAATCGTGCACGTATCTTGCGCCAAGATTAGTACTATCTCCAAATAGACTGAAACGAGCATCCACTTGAGCCTCGTCACCTAGGAGTACCATCAGGTGCGTCAAAAATAATTTCTGAGCCTATGTTACGTTCGGCGCAAAACCATGCAGTTATCTTGCACAAGATTAGCACTATCTCCAAACAGACAAAACGAGCATCCACTTGAGCCTCGTCACCTAGGAGTACCATCGGGTGCGTCCAAAATGATTTCTAAACCATGCACCAATCTTGAACCGATACTAACACTATCTCCAAACGGATCGAAATGAGATTCCACATGACCCACATCACCAAGGTGTTCTTCAGGTGTGTCCAAAATGATACTAACACCTATGGTACGTTTGGCGCAAACCATGCACCAATCTTGAACCGATACTAACACTATCTCCAAACGGATCGAAATGAGATTCCACATGACCCACGTCACCAAGGTGTTCTTCAGGTGTGTCCAAAATGATTTTCGAGCTCATGGTACGTTCGGCGCAAACCGTGCACCTATCTTGCACCGATACTAACACTATCTCCAAATGGACCGAAATGAGATTCCACATGACCCACGTCACCTAGGTGTTCTATCTGGTGTGTCCAAAATAATTTTCAAGCCTACGGTATGTTTGACGCAAACCGTGCACCTATCTTGCGACAAGGTTAGCACTATCTCCAAATGGATGACATGAGCATCCACTTGTGCCTCGTCACCTAGGAGCACCATTGGGTGCGTCCAAAACCATTTCCGAGCCTATGGTTCATTTGGCGCAAAACCATGCACCTATCTTGCACTGAAACTAACACTATTTCTAAATGGACCGAAATGAGATTCCACATGACCCACATCAACTAGGTGTTCTATCCGGTGTGTCCAAAATGATTTTCTAGCCTGTGGTACGTTCGGTGCAAACCGTGCACCTATCTTGTGTCAAGTTAGCACTATCTCCAAATGGATCGAAACGATCATCCACTTGAGCCTCGTCTCCTAGGAGTACCATCGGGTGCATCAAAAACGACTTCTGAGCCTATGGTATGTTTGACGCAAAACATGCAGCTATCTTGCATCAAGATTATCACTATCTCCAAACAGACTAAAACGAGCATCCACTTGAGCCTCGTCACCTAGGAGTACCATCGGGTGCATCTAGAACGATTTCTGATCCTATGGTATGTTTGGAGCAGACCATGCACCTATCTTGTACTGACACTAACACTGTCTCCAAATGGACAGAAACGAGATTCCACATGACCAACGTCACCTTGGAGATCAATCAGGTGCATCCAACAATGATTTCTGAGCGTATGGGTGTTCGATGCAATCCATGCACCTATCTTACACCAAGATTAGTACTATCTCCAAATGGAGCGAAATGAGCATCCACTTGAGCCTCGTCACCTAGGAGTACAACGGGTGCATCAAAAATGATTTTTCAGCCTATGGTACGCTCGGCACAAACCATGCAGTTATCTTGCATCAAGATTAGCACTGTCTCCAAACAGACAAAACGAGCATCCACTTGAGCCTCGTCACCTAGGAGTACCATCGGGTGCGTCCAAAATGATTTCTAAACCATGCACCAATCTTGAACCGATACTAACACTATCTCCAAACGGATCGAAATAAGATTCCACATGACCCACGTCACCAAGGTGTTCTTCAGGTGTGTCCAAAATGATACTAACACCTATGGTACGTTTGGCGCAAACCATGCACCAATCTTGAACCGATACTAACACTATCTCCAAACGGATCAAAATGAGATTCCACATGACCCACGTCACCAAGGTGTTCTTCAGGTGTGTGCAAAATGATTTTCGAGCTCATGGTACGTTCGGCGCAAACCGTGCACCTATCTTGCACCGATACTAACACTATCTCCAAATGGACCGAAATGAGATTCCACATGACCCACGTCACCTAGGTGTTCTATCTGGTGTGTCCAAAATAATTTTCAAGCCTACGGTACGTTTGACGCAAACCGTGCACCTATCTTGCGACAAGGTTAGCACTATCTCCAAATGGATGACATGAGCATCCACTTGTGCCTCGTCACCTAGGAGCACCATTGGGTGCGTCCAAAACCATTTCCGAGCCTATGGTTCATTTGGCGCAAAACCATGCACCTATCTTGCACTGAAACTAACACTATTTCTAAATGGACCGAAATGAGATTCCACATGACCCACATCAACTAGGTGTTCTATCCGGTGTGTCCAAAATGATTTTCTAGCCTGTGGTACGTTCGGTGCAAACCGTGCACCTATCTTGTGTCAAGTTAGCACTATCTCCAAATGGATCGAACCGATCATCCACTTGAGCCTCGTCTCCTAGGAGTACCATCGGGTGCATCAAAAACGACTTTTGAGCCTATGGTATGTTCGACGCAAAACATGCAGCTATCTTGCATCAAGATTATCACTATCTCCAAACAGACCAAAATGAGCATCCACTTGAGCCTCGTCACCTAGGAGTACCATCGGGTGCATCTAGAACGATTTCTGATCCTATGGTATGTTTGGAGTAGACCATGCACCTATCTTGTACTGACACTAACACTGTCTCCAAATGGACAGAAACGAGATTCCACACGACCAAAGTCACCTTGGAGATCAATCAGGTGCATCCAACAATGATTTCTGACCGTATGGGTGTTCGATGCAATCCATGCACCTATCTTACACCAAGATTAGTACTATCTCCAAATGGAGCGAAACGAGCATCCACTTGAGCCTCGTCACCTAGGAGTACAACGGGTGCATCAAAAATGATTTTTCAGCCTATGGTACGTTTGGCGCAAACCATGCAGTTATCTTGCATCAAGATTAGCACTATCTCCAAACAGACAAAACGAGCATCCACTTGAGCCTCGTCACTTAGGAGTACCATCGGGTGCGTCCAAAATGATTTCTAAACCATGCACCAATCTTGAACCGATACTAACACTATCTCCAAACAGATCGAAATAAGATTCCACATGACCCACGTCACCAAGGTGTTCTTCACGTGTGTCCAAAATGATACTAACACCTATGGTACGTTTGGCGCAAACCATGCACCAATCTTGAACCGATACTAACACTATCTCCAAACGGATCGAAATGAGATTCCACATGACCCACGTCACCAAGGTGTTCTTCAGGTGTGTCCAAAATGATTTTCGAGCTCATGGTACGTTCGGCGCAAACCGTGCACCTATCTTGCACCGATACTAACACTATCTCCAAATGGACCGAAATGAGATTCCACATGACCCGCGTCACCTAGGTGTTCTCTCTAGTGTGTCCAAAATAATTTTCAAGCCTACGGTACGTTTGACGCAAACCGTGCACCTATCCTGCGACAAGGTTAGCACTATCTCCAAATGGATGACATGAGCATCCACTTGTGCCTCGTCACCTAGGAGCACCATTGGGTGCGTCCAAAACCATTTCTGAGCCTATGGTTCATTTGGCGCAAAACCATGCACCTATCTTGCACTGAAACTAACACTATTTCTAAATGGACCGAAATGAGATTCCACATGACCCACGTCACCTAGGTGTTCTATCCGGTGTGTCCAAAATGATTTTCTAGCCTGTGATACGTTCGGTGCAAACCGTGCACCTATCTTGTGTCAAGTTAGCACTATATCCAAATGGATCGAACCGATCATCCACTTGAGCCTCGTCTCCTAGGAGTACCATCGGGTGCATCAAAATTGACTTCTGAGCCTATGGTATGTTCGACGCAAAACATGCAGCTATCTTGCATCAAGATTATCACTATCTCCAAACAGACCAAAACGAGCATCCACTTGAGCCACGTCACCTAGGACTACCATCGGGTGCGTCTAGAACGATTTCTGATCCTATGGTACGTTTGGAGCAGACCATGCACCTATCTTGTACTGACACTAACACTGTCTCCAAATGGACAGAAACGAGATTCCACATGACCAACGTCACCTTGGAGATCAATCGGGTGCATCCAACAATGATTTCGGAGCGTATGGGTGTTCGATGCAATCCATGCACCTATCTTACACCAAGATTAGTACTATCTCCAAATGGAGCGAAACGAGCATCCACTTGAGCCTCGTCACCTAGGAGTACAACGGGTGCATCAAAAATGATTTTTCAGCCTATGGTACGTTCGCCGCAAACTATGCAGTTATTTTGCGTCAAGATTAGCACTATGTCCAAACAGACCAAAACGAGCATCTGCTTGAGCCTTGTCACCTGGGAGTACCATCGGGTGCGTCCAAAATGATTTCAGAGCCTCTGGTACGTTTGGCGCAAACCGTGCACCTATCTTGCACCGATACTAACACTATCTCTAAATGGACCAAAATGAGATTCCACATGACCCATGTCACCAAGCTGTTCTATGGGGTGTGTCCAAAATGATTTTCGACCCCATGGTATGTTCGACGCAAACCGTGCACCTATTTTGCATCAAGTTAGCACTATCGCCAAATAGACCGAAACGATCATCCACATGAGCCTCATCACCTAGGAGTACCATCGAGTGTGTCCAAAATGATTTCTGAGCCGATGGTATGTTCTGTGAAACCATGAAGCTATCTTGCGTCAAGATTAGCACTATCTCCAAATAGACCTAAACGAGCATCCACTTGAGCCTCGTCACCTAGGAGTACCATCGGGTGTGTCCAAAACGATTTCTAAGCCAATGGCGCAAACCATTCACCTAGCTTGCACTGAGACTAACACTATGTCCAAATGGACTAAAATGACATTCCACATGACCAACGTCACCTAGGGGATCCATCGGGTGCGTCCAACAATGATTTCCGAGTGTATGGTACGTTCGAAGGAAACCATGCACCTATCTTGCATCAATGTTAGCACTATCTCCAAATGGACCGAAACAAGCATCCACTTGTGCCTTGTCACCTAGGAGTACCACCGAGTGTGTCCACAATGATTTCTAAGCCTATGGTATGTTTGGAGCAGACGATGCACATATCTTGCACTGACACTAACACTGTCTCCAAATGGACGGAAACGAGATTCCACATGACCAACGTCACCTTGGAGATCCATCGGGTGCATCCAACAACGATTTCCATGCACCTATCTTGCACTAAGATTATACTATCTCCAAATGGACCAAAACGAGCATCCACTTGAGCCTCGTCACCTTGGAGTACCATCGGGTGCGTCAAAAACAATTTTCTGAGCCTATCGTACGTTCGGCGCAAACCATGCACCTATCTTGCACCAATACTAACACTATCTCCAAACGGATCGAAATGAGATTCCACATGACCCATGTCACCAAGGTGTTCTACGGGTGTTCCAAAATGATTTTCGAGCTCATGGTACGTTCGGCACAAACCGTGCACCTATATTGCACTTATACACGCTATATCCGAATGGACCGAAATGAGATTCCACATGACCCACATCACCTAGGTGTTCTATCGGGTGTGTCCAAAATGATATTCGAGCCTATGGTACGTTCGACACAAACCGTGCACCTATTTTGCATCAAGTTAGCACTATCTCCGAATAGACCGAAATGATCATCCACTTGAGCCTCGTACCTAGGAGTACCGTCGGGTGTATTCAAAATGATTTCTGAGCCTACAGTACGTTTGGTGCAAACCGTGCACCTATCTCCAAATAGACTGAAATGACATTCCACATGACCAACGTCACCTAGGGGATGCATCGGGTGCGACCAATACGATTTTGAGCATATGGTATGTTTGAAGCAGACCATGCACCTATCTTGCACTGACACTAACACTATCTCTAAATGGATAGAAACGAGATTCCACATAACCAACGTCACCTTGGAGATCCATCGGGTCCATCCAACAACAATTTCCGAGCGTATGGTATGTTCGACGCAAACCGTGCACCTATCTTGCACCTAGATTAGTACTATCTCCAAATGGACCGAAACAAGCATCCACTTGAGCCTCAACACCTAGGAGTACCATCGGGTGCGTCCAAAATAATTTCTGAGCCTATGGTACGTTCTGCGAAACCATGCATCTATCATGCGTCAAGATTAGCTCTATCTCCAAACCGACCAAAACGAGCATCCACTAGAGCCTCATCACCTAGGAGTACCATCAGGTGCATCCAAAATGACTTATGAGCCGATGGTACGTTTGGTGCAAATCGTGCACCTATCTTGCACCGATACTAACACTATCTCCAAACGGATTGAAATGAGATTCCACATGACCCATATCACCAAGGTGTTCTTCGGGTGTGTCCAAAATGATTTTCGAGCTCATGGTACGTTCGGCGCAAACCGTGCACCTATCTTGCACTGATACTAACACTATCTCCAAATTGACCGAAATGAGATTCCACATGACCCACATCACCTCGGTGTTCTATCGGGTGTGTCCAAAATGATTTTCGAGCCTATGGTATGTTCGACGCAAACCGTGCACCTATTTTGCATCAAGTTAGCACTATCTCCTAATAGACTGAAACGATCAACCACTGGAGCCTCGTCACCTAGGACTAGCATCTGGTGCATCCAAAACGATTTCTGATCCTATGGTACATTCTGTGAAACCATGCATCTATCTTGCGTCAAGATTAGCTCTATCTGCAAACAGACCTAAACGAGCATCCACTTGAGCCTCGTCACCTAGAAGTACCATCGGGTGCGTCCAAAACAATTTCTGAGCCTATGGTACCTTTGGCGCAAACCATGCACCTGTCTTGCAGTGAGACTAACACTATCTCCAAATGGACTGAAACAACATTCCACATGACCAACGTCACCTAGGGGATCCATCGGGTGTGTCCAACAACGATTTCTGAGCGTATGGTACGTTTGACGCAAACCATGCACCTATCTTGCGTCAAGGTTAGCACTATCTGCAAACAGATCGAAACAAGCATCCACTTGAGCCTCGTCCCATAGGAGTACCATCGGGTGCGTCCAAAATGATTTTTGAGCCTATGGTACATTTGGCGCAAACCATGCACCTATCTTGCACTGATGATAACACTATCTCCAAACGGATCAAAATGAGATTCCACATGACCCATGTCACCAAGGTGTTCTTCGGGTGTGTCCAAAATGATTTTCGTGCTCATGGTACGTTCGGCGCAAACCGTGCACCTATCTTGCACTGATACTAACACTATATCCAAATGGACCGAAATGACATTCCACATGACCCACATCACCTAGGTGTTTTATCGGGTGTGTCCAATATGATTTTCGAGCCTATGGTACGTTCGACGCAAACCGTGCACCTATTTTGCATCAAGTTAGCACTATCTCCAAATAGACCGAAACAATCATCCACTTAAGCCTCGTCACCTAGGAGTACCATCAGGTGTGTCCAAAATGATTTATGAGCCCATGGTACGTTCTGTGAAACCATGAAGCTATCTTGCATCAAGATTAGCACTATCTCCAAACAGACCTAAATGAGCATCCATTTGAGCCTCGTCACCAGGAGTACCATCGGGTGTGTCAAAAATGATTTCTAAGCCTATGGCACAAACTATGCACCTATCTTGCACAGAGACTAATACTATCTCCAAATGGATTGAAATGACATTCCACATGACCAATGTCACCTAGGGGATCCATCAGGTGCGTCCAATACGATTTTGAGCCTATGGTATGTTCTGCGAAACCATGCATCTATCTTCCGTCAAAATTAGCTCTATCTGCAAGCAGACCTAAACGAGCATCCACTTGAGCATCGTCACCTAGGAGTACCATCGGGTGCGTCCAAAATGATTTCTAAGCCTATGGCACGTTTGGCGCAAACCGTGCACGTATCTTGCACTGAGTCTAACACTCTCTCCAAATGGACTGAAATGACATTCCACATGACCAACGTCACCTAGGGGATCCATCGGGTGCGTCCAACAATGATTTCCGAGCGTATGGTACATTTGACGTAGACCATGCACCTATCTTGCGTCAAGGTTAGCACTGTCTTCAAACGGACCGAAACAGGCATCCACTTGCGCCTCGTCACCTAGGAGTACCACCGGGTGTGTCCAAAATGATTTCTAAGCCTATGGTATGTTTGGAGCAGACCATGCACATATCTTGCACTAACACTAACATTGTCTCCAAATGGACAGAAACGAGATTCCACATGACCAACGTCACCTTGGAGATCCATCAGGTGCATCCAACAACGACTTCCATGCACCTATCTTGCACTAAGATTATACTATCTCCAAATGGACCAAAACGAGCATCCACTTGAGCCTCGTCACCTAGGAGTACCATCGGGTGCGTCAAAAATAATTTCTGAGCCTATGGTACGTTCGGCGCAAACCATGCACCTATCTTGCACCAATACTAACACTATCTCAAAACGGATCGAAATGAGATTCCACATGACCCATGTCTCCAAGGTGTTCTTCGGGTGTGTCCAAAATGATTTTCGAGCTCATGGTACGTTGGGCGCAAACTGTGCACCGATCTTGCACCAATACTATCACTATCTCCAAATGGACCAAAATGAGATTCCACATGACCCACATCACCTAGGTATTCTATCGGGTGTGCCCAAAACGATTTTCGAGCCTATGGTACGTTCAACTTAAACCGTGCACCTATTTTGCATCAAGTTAGCACTATCTCCAAATAGAATGAAACGATCATACACTCAAGCCTCGTCACCTAGGAGTACCAACGGGTGTGTCCAAAACAATTTCTAAGCCTATGGCACGTTCTGTGAAACCATGCAGCTACCTTACGTCAAGATTAGCACTATCTCCAAACAGACCTAAATGAGCATCCACTTCAGCCTCGTAACGTAGGAGGACCATCGGGTAGGTCCAAAATAATTTCTGAGCCTATGGTACATTCGGCGCAAACCATGTAGTTCTCTTGCGTCAAGATTAGCACTATCTCCAAACAGACCAAAACGAGCATCCACTTGAGCCTCGTCTCCTAGGAGTACCATCGGGTGCCTGCAAAACGATTTCTGAGCCTATGTTACGTTTGGCGCAAACCATGCACCTATCTTGCATCAAGGTTAGCACTATCTCCAAACGGACCGAAACAAGCATCCACTTTCACCTCGTCACCTAGGAGTACCACCAGGTGTGTCCAAAATGATTTCTATGTTCGGAGCAGACCATGCACCTATCTTGCACTGACACTAACACTGTCTCCAAATGGACAGAAATGAGATTCCACATGACCAACGTCACCTTGGAGATCCATCGGGTACATCCAACAACGATTTCCATGCACCTATCTTGCACTAAGATTATACTATCTCCAAATGGACCAAAACGAGCATCCACTTGAGCCTCGTCACCTAGGAGTACCATCGGGTGTGTCAAAAACAATTTCTAAGCCTATGGTATGTTCAGCGCAAACCATGCACCTATCTTGCACCAATACTAACACTATCTCCAAAAGGATCGAAATGAGATTCCACATGACCCATGTCCCAATGTGTTCTTCGGGTGTGTCTAAAATGATTTTCGAGCTCATCGTACGTTCAGCGCAAAAACCGTGCACCTATCTTGCACTGATACTAACACTATCTCCAAATGGTCTGAAATGAGATTCCACATGACCAACATCACCTAGGTGTTCTATCGGGTGTGTCCAAAATGATTTTCGAGCCTATGGTACGTTCGACGCAAGCCGTGCACCTATTTTGCATCAAGTTAGCACTATCTCCTACGATACGTTTGGCGCAAACCGTGCACCTATCTTGCACTGATACTAACACTATCTCCAAATTGACCGAAATGAGATTCCACATGACCCACATCACCTCGGTCTTCTATCGGGTGTGTCCAAAATGATTTTCGAGCCTATGGTATGTTCAACGCAAACCGTGCACCTATTTTGCATCAAGTTAGCACTATCTCCTAATAGACTGAAACGATCAACCACTTGAGCCTCGTCACCTAGGACTAGCATCTGGTGCATCCAAGTACCATCGGGTGCGTCCAAAACGATTTCTGAGCCTATGGTACCTTTGGCGCAGACCATGCACCTGTCTCGCAGTGAGACTAACACTATCTCCAAATGGACTGAAACAACATTCCACATGACCAACGTCACCTATGGGATCCATCGGGTGTGTCCAACAACGATTTCTGAGCGTATGGTACGTTTGACGCAAACCATGCACCTATCTTGCGTCAAGGTTAGCACTATCTGCAAACAGACCGAAACAAGCATCCACTTGAGCCTCGTCACCTAGGAGTACCATCGGGTGCGTCAAAAACAATTTCTGAGCCTATGGTACGTTCGGCGCAAACCATGCACCTATCTTGCACCAATACTAACACTATCTCAAAACGGATCGAAATTAGATTCCACATGACCCATGTCTCCAAGGTGTTCTTCGGGTGTGTCCAAAATGATTTTCGAGCTCATGGTACGTTCGGCGCAAACTGTGCACCGATCTTGCACCAATACTATCACTATCTCCAAATGGACCAAAATGAGATTCCACATGACCCACATCACCTAGGTATTCTATCGGGTGTGCCCAAAATGATTTTCGAGCCTATGGTACGTTCAACTTAAACCGTGCACCTATTTTGCATCAAGTTAGCACTATCTCCAAATAGAATGAAACGATCATCCACTCAAGCCTCGTCACCTAGGAGTACCAACGGGTGTGTCCAAGACAATTTCTAAGCCTATGGCACGTTCTGTGAAACCATGCAGCTACCTTACGTCAAGATTAGCACTATCTCCAAACAGACCTAAATGAGCATCCACTTCAGCCTCGTAACCTAGGAGGACCGTCGGGTGCGTCCAAAATAATTTCTGAGCCTATGGTACATTCGGCGCAAACCATGTAGTTCTCTTGCGTCAAGATTAGCACTATCTCCAAATAGACCAAAACGAGCATCCACTTGAGCCTCGTCTCCTAGGAGTACCATCGGGTGCCTGCAAAACGATTTCTGAGCCTATGTTACGTTTGGCGCAAACCATGCACCTATCTTGCGTCAAGGTTAGCACTATCTCCAAACGGACCGAAATAAGCATCCACTTGCACCTCGTCACCTAGGAGTACCACCAGGTGTGTCCAAAATGATTTCTATGTTCGGAGCAGACCATGCACCTATCTTGCACTGACACTAACACTGTCTCCAAATGGACAGAAATGAGATTCCACATGACCAACGTCACCTTGGAGATCCATCGGGTACATCCAACAACGATTTCCATGCACCTATCTTACACTAAGATTATACTATCTCCAAATGGACCAAAACGAGCATCCACTTGAGCCTCGTCACCTAGGAGTACCATCGGGTGTGTCAAAAAAAAATTCTGAGCCTATGGTATGTTCAGCGCAAACCATGCACCTATCTTGCACCAATACTAACACTATCTCCAAAAGGATCGAAATGAGATTCCACATGACCCATGTCCCAATGTGTTCTTCGGGTGTGTCCAAAATGATTTTCGAGCTCATCGTACATTCAGCGCAAAAACCGTGCACCTATCTTGCACTGATACTAGCACTATCTCCAAATGGTCTGAAATGAGATTCCACATGACCAACATGACCTAGGTGTTCTATCGGGTGTGTCCAAAATGATTTTCGAGCCTATGGTACGTTCGACGCAAGCCGTGCACCTATTTTGCATCAAGTTAGCACTATCTCCTACGGTACGTTTGGCGCAAACCGTGCACCTATCTTGCACTGATACTAACACTATCTCCAAATTGACCGAAATGAGATTCCACATGACCCACATCACCTCGGTGTTCTATCGGGTGTGTCCAAAATTGCACCTATCTTGCACTGATACTAACACTATCTCCAAATTGACCGAAATGAGATTCCACATGACCCACATCACCTCGGTGTTCTATCGGGTGTGTCCAAAATGATTTTCGAGCCTATGGTATGTTCGACGCAAACCGTGCACCTATTTTGCATCAAGTTAGCACTATCTCCTAATAGACTGAAACGATCAACCACTTGAGCCTCGTCACCTAGGACTAGCATCTGGTGCATCCAAAATGATTTCTGAGCCTATGGTACGTTCTGCGAAACCATGCATCTATCTTGCGTCACGATTAGCTCTATCTGCAAACAGACCTAAACGAGCATCCACTTGAGCCTCGTCACCTAGAAGTACCATCGGGTGCGTCCAAAACGATTTCTGAGCCTATGGTACCTTTGGCGCAGACCATGCACCTGTCTCGCAGTGAGACTAACACTATCACCAAATGGACTGAAACAACATTCCACACGACCAACGTCAGCTAGGGGATCCATCGGGTGTGTCCAACAACGATTTCTGAGCGTATGGTACGTTTGACGCAAACCATGCACCTATCTTGCATCAAGGTTAGCACTATCTGCAAACAGACCGAAACAAGCATCCACTTGAGCCTGGTCCCATAGGAGTGCCATTGGGTGCGTCCAAAATGATTTTTGAGCCTATGGTACATTTGGCGCAAACCATGCACCTATCTTGCACTGATGATAACACTATCTCCAAATGGATCGAAACGAGATTCCACATGACCCATGTCACCAAGGTGTTCTTCGGGTGTGTCCAAAATGATTTTTGTGCTCATGGTACGTTCGGCGCAAACCGTGCACCTATCTTGCACTGATACTAACACTATATCCAAATGGACCGAAATGACATTCCACATGACCCACATCACCTAGGTGTTTTATCGGGTGTGTCCAATATGATTTTTGAGCCTATGGTACGTTCGACGCAAACCGTGCACCTATTTTGCATCAAGTTAGCACTATCTCCAAATAGACCGAAACGATCATCCACTTAAGCCTCGTCACCTAGGAGTACCATCGGGTGTGTCCAAAATGATTTCTGAGCCCATGGTACGTTCTATGAAACCATGAAGCTATCTTGCGTCAAGATTAGCACTATCTCCAAACAGACCTAAACGAGCATCCATTTGAGCCTCGTCACCTAGGAGTACCATCGGGTGTGTCAAAAATGATTTCTAAGCCTATGGCACAAACTATGCACCTATCTTGCACAGAGACTAATACTATCTCCAAATGGATTGAAATGACATTCCACATGACCAATGTCACCTAGGGGATCCATCAGGTGCGTCCAATACGATTTTGAGCCTTGGTATGTTCTGCGAAACCATGCATCTATCTTCCGTCAAGATTAGCTCTATCTGCAAGCAGACCGAAATGAGCATCCACTTGAGCATCGTCACCTAGGAGTACCATCGGGTGCGTCCAAAATGATTTCTAAACCTATGGCACGTTTGGCGCAAACCGTGCACCTATCTTGCACTGAGTCTAACACTATCTCGAAATGGACTGAAATGACATTCCACATGACCAACGTCACCTAGGGGATCCATCGGGTGCGTCCAACAATGATTTCCGAGCGTATGGTACATTTGACGTAGACCATGCACCTATCTTGCGTCAAGGTTAGCACTATCTTCAAACGGACCGAAACAGGCATCCACTTGCGCCTCGTCACCTAGGAGTACCACCGGGTGTGTCCAAAATGATTTCTAAGCCTATGGCACAAACTATGCACCTATCTTGCACAGAGACTAATATTATCTCCAAATGGATTGAAATGACATTCCACATGACCAATGTCACCTAGGGGATCCATCAGGTGCGTCCAAAACGATTTCTGAGCCTATGGTACGTTCTGCGAAACCATGCATCCATCTTGCGTCAAGATTAGCTCTATCTGCAAACAGACCTAAACGAGCATCCACTTGAGCCTCATCACCTAGAAGTACCATCGGGTGCGTCCAAAACGATTTCTGAGCCTATGGTACCTTTGGCGCAGACCATGCACCTGTCTCGTAGTGAGACTAACACTATCTCCAAATGGACTGAAACAACATTCCACATAACCAACGTCACCTAGGGGATCCATCGGGTGTGTCCAACAACGATTTCTGAGCATATGGTACGTTTGACGCAAACCATGCACCTATCTTGCGTCAAGGTTAGCACTATCTGCAAACAGACCGAAACAAGCATCCACTTGAGCCTCGTCCCATAGGAGTACCATTGGGTGCGTCCAAAATGATTTTTGAGCCTATGGTACATTTGGCGCAAACCATGCACCTATCTTGCACTGATGATAACACTATCTCCAAACGGATCGAAATGAGATTCCACATGACCCATGTCACCAAGGTGTTCTTCGGGTGTGTCCAAAATGATTTTCATGCTCATGGTACGTTCGGCGGAAACCGTGCACCTATCTTGCACTGATACTAACACTATATCCAAATGGACCGAAATGACATTCCACATGACCAATGTCACCTAGGGGATCCATCAGGTGCGTCGAATACGATTTTGAGCCTATGGTATGTTCTGCGAAATCATGCATCTATCTTCCGTCAAGATTAGCTCTATCTGCAAGCAGACCTAAACGAGCATCCACTTGAGCATCGTCACCTAGGAGTACCATCGGGTGCGTCCAAAATGATTTCTAAGCCTATGGCACGTTTGGCGCAAACCATGCACCTATCTTGCACTGAGTCTAACACTATCTCCAAATGGACTGAAATGACATTCCACATGACCAACGTCACCTAGGGGATCCATCGGGTGCGTCCAACAATGATTTCCGAGCGTATGGTACATTTGACGTAGACCATGCACCTATCTTGCGTCAAGGTTAGCACTATCTTCAAACGGACCGAAACAGGCATCCACTTGCGCCTCGTCACCTAGGAGTACCACCGGGTGTGTCCAAAATGATTTCTAAGCCTATGGTATGTTTGGAGCAGACCATGCACATATCTTGCACTAACACTAACATTGTCTCCAAATGGACAGAAACGAGATTCCACATGACCAACGTCACCTTGGAGATCCATCAGGTGCATCCAACAACGACTTCCATGCACCTATCTTGCACTAAGATTATACTATCTCCAAATGGACCAAAACGAGCATCCACTTGAGCCTCGTCACCTAGGAGTACCATCGGGTGCGTCAAAAACAATTTCTGAGCCTATGGTACGTTCGGCGCAAACCATGCACCTATCTTGCACCAATACTAACACTATCTCAAAACGGATCGAAATGAGATTCCACATGACCCATGTCTCCAAGGTGTTCTTCGGGTGTGTCCAAAATGATTTTCGAGCTCATGGTACGTTCGGCGCAAACTGTGCACCGATCTTGCACCAATACTATCACTATCTCCAATTGGACCAAAATGAGATTCCACATGACCCACATCACCTAGGTATTCTATCGGGTGTGCCCAAAATGATTTTCGAGCCTATGGTACGTTCAACTTAAACCGTGCACCTATTTTGCATCAAGTTAGCACTATCTCCAAATAGAATGAAACGATCATCCACTCAAGCATCGTCACCTAGGAGTACCAACGGGTGTGTCCAAAACAATTTCGAAGCCTATGGCACGTTCTGTTAAACCATGCAGCTACCTTACGTCAAGATTAGCACTATCTCCAAACAGACCTAAATGAGCATCCACTTCAGCCTCGTAACCTAGGAGGACCGTCGGGTGCGTCCAAAATAATTTCTGAGCCTATGGTACATTCGGCGCAAACCATGTAGTTCTCTTGCGTCAAGATTAGCACTATCTCCAAACAGACCAAAACGAGCATCCACTTGAGCCTCGTCTCCTAGGAGTACCATCGGGTGCCTGCAAAACGATTTCTGAGCCTATGTTACGTTTGGCGCAAACCATGCACCTATCTTGCGTCAAGGTTAGCACTATCTCCAAACGGACCGAAACAAGCATCCACTTGCACCTCGTCACCTAGGAGTACCACCAGGTGTGTCCAAAATGATTTCTATGTTCGGAGCAGACCATGCACCTATCTTGCACTGACACTAACACTGTCTCCAAATGGACAGAAATGAGATTCCACATTACCAACGTCACCTTGAAGATCCATCGGGTACATCCAACAACGATTTCCATGCACCTATCTTGCACTAAGATTATACTATCTCCAAATGGACCAAAACGAGCATCCACTTGAGTCTCGTCACCTAGGAGTACCATCGGGTGTGTCAAAAACAATTTCTGAGCCTATGGTATGTTCAGCGCAAACCATGCACCTATCTTGCACCAATACTAACACTATCTCCAAAAGGATCGAAATGAGATTCCACATGACCCATGTCCCAATGTGTTCTTCGGGTGTGTCCAAAATGATTTTTGAGCTCATCGTACGTTCAGCGCAAAAACCGTGCACCTATCTTGCACTGATACTAACACTATCTCCAAATGGTCTGAAATGAGATTCCACATGACCAACATCACCTAGGTGTTCTATCGGGTGTGTCCAAAATGATTTTCGAGCCTATGGTACGTTCGACGCAAGCCGTGCACCTATTTTGCATCAAGTTAGCACTATCTCCTACGGTACGTTTGGCGCAAACCGTGCACCTATCTTGCACTGATACTAACACTATCTCCAAATTGACCGAAATGAGATTCCACATGACCCACATCACCTCGGTGTTCTATCGGGTGTGTCCAAAATGATTTTCGAGCCTATGGTATGTTCGACGCAAACCGTGCACCTATTTTGCATCAAGTTAGCACTATCTCCTAATAGACTGAAACGATCAACCACTTGAGCCTCGTCACCTAGAAGTACCATCGGGAGCGTCCAAAACGATTTCTGAGCCTACGGTACCTTTGGCGCAGACCATGCACCTGTCTCGCAGTGAGACTAACACTATCTCCAAATGGACTGAAACAACATTCCACATGACCAACGTCACCTAGGGGATCCATCGGGTGTGTCCAACAACGATTTCTGAGCGTATGTTACGTTTGACGCAAACCATGCACCTATCTTGCGTCAAGGTTAGCACTATCTGCAAACAGACTGAAACAAGCATCCACTTGGGCCTCGTCCCATAGGAGTACCATCGGGTGCGTCCAAAATGATTTTTGAGCCTATGGTACATTTGGCGCAAACCATGCACCTATCTTGCACTGATGATAACACTATCTCCAAAACGGATCGAAATGAGATTCCACATGACTCATGTCACCAAGGTGTTCTTCGGGTGTGTCCAAAATGATTTTTGTGCTCATGGTACGTTCGGCACAAACCGTGCACCTATCTTGCACTGATACTAACACTATATCCAAATGGACCAAAATGACATTCCACATGACCCACATCACCTAGGTGTTTTATCAGGTGTGTCCAATATGATTTTCGAGCCTATGGTACGTTCGACGCAAACCGTGCACCTATTTTGCATCAAGTTAGCACTATCTCCAAATAGACCGAAACAATCATCCACTTAAGCCTCGTCACCTAGGAGTACCATCAGGTGTGTCCAAAATGATTTCTGAGCCCATGGTACGTTCTGTGAAACCATGAAGCTATCTTGCGTCAAGATTAGCACTATCTCCAAACAGACCTAAACGAGCATCCATTTGAGCCTCGTCACCTAGGAGTACCATCGGGTGTGTCAAAAATGATTTCTAAGCCTATGGCACAAACTATGCACCTATCTTGCACAGAGACTAATACTATCTCCAAATGGATTGAAATGACATTCCACATGACCAATGTCACCTAGGGGATCCATCAGGTGCGTCCAATATGATTTTGAGCCTATGGTATGTTCTGCGAAACCATGCATCCATCTTGCGTCAAGATTAGCTCTATCTGCAAACAGACCTAAATGAGCATCCACTTGAGCCTCGTCACCTAGAAGTACCATCGGGTGCGTCCAAAACGATTTCTGAACCTATGGTACCTTTGGCGCAGACCATGCACCTGTCTCGCAGTGAGACTAACACTATCTCCAAATGGACTGAAACAACATTCCACATGACCAACATCACCTAGGGGATACATCGGGTGTGTCCAACAACGATTTCTGAGCGTATGGTACGTTTGACGCAAACCATGCACCTATCTTGCGTCAAGGTTAGCACTATCTGCAAACAGACCGAAACAAGCATCCACTTGAGCCTCATCCCATAGGAGTACCATCGGGTGCGTCCAAAATGATTTTTGAGCCTATGGTACATTTGGCGCAAACCATGCACCTATCTTGCACTGATGATAACACTATCTCCAAACTGATCGAAATGAGATTCCACATGACCCATGTCACCAAGGTGTTCTTCGGGTGTGTCCAAAATGATTTTTGTGCTCATGGTACGTTCGGCGCAAACCGTGCACCTATCTTGCACTGATACTAACACTATATCCAAATGGACCGAAATGACATTCCACATGACCCACATCACCTAGGTGTTTTATCGGGTGTGTCCAATATGATTTTCGAGCCTATGGTGCGTTCGACGCAAACCATGCACCTATTTTGCATCAAGTTAGCACTATCTCCAAATAGACCGAAACAATCATCCACTTAAGCCTCGTCACCTTGGAGTACCATCAGGTGTGTCCAAAATGATTTCTGAGCCCATGGTACGTTCTGTGAAACCATGAAGCTATCTTGCGTCAAGATTAGCACTATCTCCAAACAGACCTAAACGAGCATCCATTTGAGCCTCGTCACCTAGGAGTACCATCGGGTGTGTCAAAAATGATTTCTAAGCCTATGGCACAAACTATGCACCTATCTTGCACAGAGACTAATACTATCTCCAAATGGATTGAAATGACATTCCACATGACCAATGTCAGATCCATCAGGTGCGTCCAATACGATTTTGAGCCTATGGTATGTTCTGCGAAACCATGCATCTGTCTTCCGTCAAGATTAGCTCTGATATGAACCCGCTAGGGTTTATGGACGATCTTTCGATGAGAGGCGTGAGATAACTCGATTTGGGGATGGAGATGACGTTCACGGCCCGACTACAACCATCCAAGGATGCTGCGCCTTAGCAACCGATACACCACCTCCAACAGCCGTCGTGATCTTGTGGAACACGATCAACCAAACCACTAGGGTAATTCCTGCAAGCAATCGAGGAACAAGCAAGAACAAGTAGAACAAGCAACTCAATTGCAAATATGGAGATGAAAACCAATCTGAAATCACAAAGTTGGGGTTCTGAATCGAGTAGAACGGATGGTCTAGTCGACACACGCGTCTACAAGGAAGTAGCAATGGCTAAACTTTCAACAAAACAAAACCCCATCTGTTTGTGGCGGCTCTAATCCTTATTAATACCTAGGGGAACGACCAGGGGGTGTTGGGGTCGTTCTCCAACCCTAGGACACGTCCCTAATGAACCCAACTTGATACATGGGCCATCAGCCCAAAATAGGGTGACACAGCACCAAAGGCAGAAAAGGCCCCGGCGTTGAAACGACGATTGCGGAAGCATCGGATAAGATATAGCCATGAGTCCAGATCCGTTGGAAAATAGACTTGATAAGCTTTCCAAAAAGTGCTAGAACGTCCCAATCCGAGTCCGTATGCGACCGTGGTGAACATCACAAGTTGGAGCTGTCCTGGAGTCCGAATCCAGCCCCAAAACGTGTTGGATTTGATCTCTTTCTTTCCTTGGACCAAAAGTGACGTGGTGTCCAGGTGCAGGACGTTGGGAATACTTGGATTTGGTCCCCAATGAACTTCATTAACCTTCCATGCTTTCCATATGCAATCAAACCTTTCCTTGATCCATGTAAGTAATTCTGAAAATGAAAATATACACATTTTATGGTGGAGCACCAATTCATCAAATGCATCAATGATAAGCCTCATATAGAATGGTTGCACCTTTGGTATAGAAGTGATTAACATGGTCATATTTGAGCCAATGATGTCCTCATCATTCTCCCATTCTTGACAGCAAACCGTCCTTGGTTTGACCTTTGTTGGAGGATGTGTTGTAGGTAAAAGTGAACCGTGCTCCCCTTCTTGATATTTATCCTGTTGCATTTGGGAAAAACTAGAAAAACTTTGCAAGACATCATTAGTGTTAGTGCAGCCCTCAATTTGATCATGGTATTGTGGCCCAAAAGGATATTTCAGATTAGAGCAAATATAAACTTTATGCACCAAATATTCTCCTTTGTTGTCATATTTGCCAATTGCATGAAGCGAACAATGATTAAAACTTGACAAAATAGAATCAAATTTAAGTTTCTCTTTTAGACAATTTAGATTACACAGAATATCAAATTCAATATAACCCAAAGTATTTAAAGAGGACAACAAATTCAGTTCATCTTGTGCACATGTAATAGGATGAAAAAGCTTATCTTCAGCACATTTGTATGGTTCCAAACCAAAAGTATCACACTTATTTGCTACTTGTGGCATAGGAGTAAAAGAATCATCAACACACAACTCCTCTTTATCACAAGGAACCGCGAGTAATTCATTTTGTGACAAAGGAAAATCAATAGTGGGTTCCACTATTTGTTGCTCTTCATTAGCATGCAGAGTGGACAAATTTTGGACATTATGGGTCACATCATTCTGGCAAGTATTCACAGATAATAGAATCTCTTTTTCAGCATTAAGAGCCAGACAAAACAATTGACCAATATGACAATATGATTTGCTAATTAATAAGGTTCGAATTTCAGAATTGAGCCCTTTCATGAATCTACTCATAACATCTTCCATGCATTCATCCAATCCACCAAACATGATACAAATCTTAAAATTATGGTAGTATTGTTTCACAGTCTTGCTACCCTGCTTCAAGTTGTCTAATTTTGCAAGCAAATAATCAACATAATATGCAGGAACAAATGCATCTCTAAAAAGAAATTTGAAGTCTTTCCAAGATTCTGGAACTTTGATGTGCCTACAAATGTGTTTCCATTCTAGCAAAGCATATTCAATCAAAATATTAGAGGCAATACAAATCTTTTGTTTCTCGGATAGGTCATTCTCATCAAATTCATTGTCTACTTTTAACTCCCAATCAATGTAAGCTTGAGGATCAAACTTACCATCATATAATGGCAAGTGTTGAATGACATCCTGAATATGAGGGTCTATTTTCAACAACTCAAAAATCTCTATATCACCTGCCATGATTAGTAGGAAACAAGAAACACAAAAATAATATGTATCCTCCTATCAACTACTAGGATGTGTCAGATGTAATTCTCTCAAACTCAACTTGTTAAAACAAGCCCTTACAAGTTCTTACCAAGCCAAACAGGAGGTGACGGCAACCAACAAGTCTACAACCGTGGAGTGAAGTGTATCGGTGCCGCAACAACAACACCTGTCAAGCTGTAGTCGAAATATGTGGAGCTATAGGTGGGCTAAAGCAAGGAAGTACTAGAACCACGTTAGTTGCAAGCAAATTGAACAAACGCTCAACGACGTTATTATGCTGGGTCCTAGGCTAGTACATGCTAGAGACGCGAGCCTGGACACAAACGAAGTCACTGAGCAGCAGCAAAGAAGGATCACAAGGACAGGAATAACAACAAAAGAAAAACTCTTCTCTTCTTCTTTCTCTTTCTTTTCTTTCTTTCTTTCTGTCTTTCTTTTCTTTCTTTCTTTTCTTTCTTTCTGTCTTCTTTTTTTTTCTTCTATTTTTTTTCTTTCAACTAGCACAAAACTGAAATTTTGCAACAAGAAATAACAAGCTACTTATAGCAATTAAATGTTTCCTTGGGAACATTCAGTAGCAAAGTGAAACAAGTGGTTGTTTTGCAAAACCAGCAGACGCGCAAATCTCCAGGGCAATTGCGAAGCGCTCAGAATGAATTTGGGACCAAGCTCTGATCCATTGGAAAGAGGACAAGTTAAGGTTTCCAGATTGTATTTAAACTCCCTATTCAGACTCCTGACAAAGGAAATATGGTGCTTTTGTTTTCAAGATAAAACAGGACTCCGAATAGAATTCTATCTTGATCTTGTTGGATTTCCTTTTTGTAGATGGAAATATGGACGTGGATGAAACCTCCAAGGACGTGGCTAGGATAATGGTGGTAAACAAAACAAAGGAATTTGAAAATCCACTCAGATTCCTAGAGAGAAACAAATAAACTCAAATCTGCGATGGTGACAGAAACGTGACCAGAACTCGAAACTCTAAACGACTAGACGCTAAGACCAGCAACTTGCACGACGATGCAACCGTTAATTCAATAAGCCCTAACTAAGTAGTAATAGTATTAAGCTCAAAGGGGTTTTGGGATTATGAAGAACTAATCTACTAATTTTGTTTTGGCTTTTTCTGGACCATAGGAGATTAAAAACAGCAAAGAACTAGAAGTCTCTCACCGATCAACCTTGCTTTGATACCAACTGATATGAACCCGCTAGGGTTTATGGACGATCTTTCGATGAGAGGCGTGAGATAACTCGATTTGGGGATGGAGATGACGTTCACGGCCCAACTACAACCATCCAAGGATGCTGCGCCTTAGCAACCGATACACCACCTCCAACAGCCGTCGCGATCTTGTGGAACACGATCAACCAAACCACTAGGGTAATTCCTGCAAGCAATCGAGGAACAAGCAAGAACAAGTAGAACAGGCAACTCAATTGCAAATATGGAGATGAAAACCAATCTGAAATCACAAAGTTGGGGTTCTGAATCGAGTAGAACGGATGGTCTAGTCGACACACGCGTCTACAAGGAAGTAGCAATGGCTAAACTTTCAACAAAACAAAACCCCATCTGTTTGTGGCGGCTCTAATCCTTATTAATACCTAGGGGAACGACCAGGGGGTGTTGGGGTCGTTCTCCAACCCTAGGACACGTCCCTAATGAACCCAACTTGATACATGGGCCATCAGCCCAAAATAGGGTGACACAACACCAAAGGCAGAAAAGGCCCCGGCGTTGAAACGACGATTGCGGAAGCATCGGATAAGATATAGCCATGAGTCCAGATCCGTTGGAAAATAGACTTGATAAGCTTTCCAAAAAGTGCTAGAACGTCCCAATCCGAGTCCGTATGCGACCGTGGTGAACATCACAAGTTGGAGCTGTCCTGGAGTCCGAATCCAGCCCCAAAACGTGTTGGATTTGATCTCTTTCTTTCCTTGGACCAAAAGTGACGTGGTGTCCAGGTGCAGGACGTTGGGAATACTTGGATTTGGTCCCCAATCAACTTCATTAACCTTCCATGCTTTCCATATGCAATCAAACCTTTCCTTGATCCATGTAAGTAATTCTGAAAATGAAAATATACATATTTTATGGTGGAGCACCAATTCATCAAATGCATCAATGATAAGCCTCATATAGAATGGTTGCACCTTTGGTATAGAAGTGATTGACATGGTCATATTTGAGCCAATGATGTCCTCATCAAGCTCTATCTGCAAGCAGACCTAAACAAGCATCCACTTGAGCATCGTCACCTAGGAGTACCATCGGGTGCGTCCAAAATGATTTCTAAGCCTATGGCACGTTTGGCGCAAACCGTGCACCTATCTTGCACTGAGTCTAACACTATCTCCAAATGGACTGAAATGACATTCCACATGACCAACGTCACCTAGGGGATCCATCGGGTGCATCCAACAATGATTTCCGAGTGTATGGTACATTTGACGTAGACCATGCACCTATCTTGCGTCAAGGTTAGCACTATCTTCAAACGGACCGAAACTGGCATCCACTTGCGCCTCGTCACCTAGGAGTACCACCGGGTGTGTCCAAAATGATTTCTAAGCCTATGGTATGTTTGGAGCAGACCATGCACATATCTTGCACTAACACTAACATTGTCTCCAAATGGACAGAAACGAGATTCCACATGACCAACGTCACCTTGGAGATCCATCAGGTGCATCCAACAACGACTTCCATGCACCTATCTTGCACTAAGATTATACTATCTCCAAATGGACCAAAACGAGCATCCACTTGAGCCTCATCACAAGAAGTACCATCGGGTGCGTCAAAAACAATTTCTGAGCTTATGGTACGTTCGGCGCAAACCATGCACCTATCTTGCACCAATACTAACACTATCTCAAAACGGATCGAAATGAGATTCCATATGACCCATGTCTCCAAGGTGTTCTTCGGGTGTGTCCAAAATGATTTTCGAGCTCATGGTACGTTCGGCGCAAACTGTGCACCGATCTTGCACCAATACTATCACTATCTCCAAATGGACCAAAATGAGATTCCACATGACCCACATCACCTAGGTATTCTATCGGGTGTGCCCAAAATGATTTTCGAGCCTATGGTACGTTCAACTTAAACCGTGCACCTATTTTGCATCAAGTTAGCACTATCTCCAAAATGATTTCTATGTTCGGAGCAGACCATGCACCTATCTTGCACTGACACTAACACTGTCTCCAAATGGACAGAAATGAGATTCCACATGACCAACGTCACCTTGGAGATCCATCGGGTACATCCAACAACGATTTCCATGCACCTATCTTGCACTAAGATTATACTATCTCCAAATGGACCAAAACGTGCATCCACTTGAGCCTCGTCACCTAGGAGTACCATCAGGTGTGTCAAAAACAATTTCTGAGCCTATGGTATGTTCAGCGCAAACCATGCACCTATCTTGCACCAATACTAACACTATCTCCAAAAGTATCGAAATGAGATTCCACATGACCCATGTCCCAATGTGTTCTTCGGGTGTGTCCAAAATGATTTTCGAGCTCATCGTACGTTCAGCGCAAAAACCGTGCACCTATCTTGCACTGATACTAACACTATCTCCAAATGGTCTGAAATGAGATTCCACATGACCCACATCACCTAGGTGTTCTATCGGGTGTGTCCAAAATGATTTTTGAGCCTATGGTACGTTCGACGCAAGCCGTGCACCTATTTTGCATCAAGTTAGCACTATCTCCTACGTACGTTTGGCGCAAACCGTGCACCTATCTTGCATTGGTACTAACACTATCTCTAAATTGACCGAAATGAGATTCCACATGACCCACATCACCTCGGTGTTCTATCGGGTGTGTCCAAAATGATTTTCGAGCCTATGGTATGTTCGACGCAAACCGTGCACCTATTTTGCATCAAGTTAGCACTATCTCCTAATAGACTGAAACGATCAACCACTTGAGCCTCGTCAACTAGGACTAGCATCTGGTGCATCCAAAACGATTTCTGAGCCTATGGTACTTTCTGCGAAACCATGCATCTATCTTGCGTCAAGATTAGCTCTATATGCAACCAGACCTAAACGAGCATCCACTTCAGCCTCGTCACCTAGAAGTACCATCGGGTGCGTCCAAAACGATTTCTGAGCCTATGGTACCTTTGGCGCAAACCATGCACCTGTCTCGCAGTGAGACTAACACTATCTCCAAATGGACTGAAACAACATTCCACATGACCAACGTCACCTAGGGGATCCATCGGGTGTGTCCAACAATGATTTCTGACCGTATGGTACGTTTGACGCAAACCATGCACCTATCTTGCGTCAAGGTTAGTACTATCTGCAAACAGACCGAAACAAGTATCCACTTGAGCCTCGTCCCATAGGAGTACCATCGGGTGCGTCCAAAATGATTTTTGAGCCTATGGTACATTTGGCGCAAACCATGCACCTATCTTGCACTGATGATAACACTATCTCCAAACGGATCGAAATGAGATTCCACATGACCCATGTCACCAAGGTGTTCTTCGGGTGTGTCCAAAATGATTTTTGTGCTCATGGTACGTTCGGCGCAAACCGTGCACCTATCTTGCACTGATACTAACACTATATCCAAATGGACCGAAATGACATTCCACATGATCCACATCACCTAGGTGTTTTATAGGGTGTGTCCAATATGATTTTCGAGCCTATGGTACGTTCGACGCAAACCGTGCACCTATTTTGCATCAAGTTAGCACTATCTCCAAATAGACCGAAACAATCATCCACTTAAGCCTCGTCACCTAGGAGTACCATCAGTTGTGTCCAAAATGATTTCTGAGCCCATGGTACGTTCTGTGAAACCATGAAGCTATCTTGCGTCAAGATTAGCACTATCTCCAAACAGACCTAAACGAGCATCCATTTGAGCCTCGTCACCTAGGAGTACCATCGGGTGTGTCAAAAATGATTTCTAAGCCTATGGCACAAACTATGCACCTATCTTGCACAGAGACTAATACTATCTCCAAATGGATTGAAATGACATTCCACATGACCAATGTCACCTAGGGGATCCATCAGGTGCGTCCAATACGATTTTGAGCCTATGGTATGTTCTGCGAAACCATGCATCTATCTTCCATCAAGATTAGCTCTATCTGCAAGCAGACCTAAATGAGCATCCACTTGACCATCGTCACCTAGGAGTACCATCGGGTGCGTCCAAAATGATTTCTAAGCCTATGGCACGTTTGGCGCAAACCGTGCACCTATCTTGCACTGAGTCTAACACTATCTCCAAATGGACTGAAATGACATTCCACATGACCAACGTCACCTAGGGGATCCATCGGGTGCATCCAACAATGATTTCCGAGCGTATGGTACATTTGACGTAGACCATGCACCTATCTTGCGTCAAGGTTAGCACTATCTTCAAACGGACCGAAACAGGCATCCACTTGCGCCTCGTCACCTAGGAGTACCACCGGGTGTGTCCAAAATGATTTCTAAGCCTATGGTATGTTTGGAGCAGACCATGCACATATCTTGCACTAACACTAACATTGTCTCCAAATGGACAGAAACGAGATTCCACATGACCAACGTCACCTTGTAGATCCATCAGGTGCATCCAACAACGACTTCCATGCACCTATCTTGCACTAAGATTATACTATCTCCAAATGGACCAAAATGAGCATCCACTTGAGCCTCGTCACCTAGGAGTACCATCGGGTGCGTCAAAAACAATTTCTGAGCCTATGGTACGTTCAGCGCAAACCATGCACCTATCTTGCACCAATACTAACACTATCTCAAAACGGATCGAAATGAGATTCCACATGACCCATGTCTCCAAGGTGTTCTTCGGGTGTGTCCAAAATGATTTTCGAGCTCATGGTACGTTCGGCGCAAACTGTGCATCGATCTTGCACCAATACTATCACTATCTCCAAATGGACCAAAATGAGATTCCACATGACCCACATCACCTAGGTATTCTATCGGGTGTGTCCAAAACGATTTTCGAGCCTATGGTACGTTCAACTTAAACCGTGCACCAATTTTGCATCAAGTTAGCACTATCTCCAAATAGAATGAAACGATCATCCACTCAAGCCTCGTCACCTAGGAGTACCAACGGGTGTGTCCAAAACAATTTCTAAGCCTATGGCACGTTCTGTGAAAACCATGCAGCTACCTTACGTCAAGATTAGCACTATCTCCAAACAGACCTAAATGAGCATCCACTTCAGCCTCGTAACCTAGGAGGACCGTCGGGTGCGTCCAAAATAATTTCTGAGCCTATGGTACATTCGGCGCAAACCATGTAGTTCTCTTGCGTCAAGATTAGCACTATCTCCAAACAGACCAAAACGAGCATCCACTTGAGCCTCGTCTCCTAGGAGTACCATCGGGTGCCTGCAAAACGATTTCTGAGCCTATGTTAAGTTTGGCGCAAACCATACACCTATCTTGCGTCAAGGTTAGCACTATCTCCAAACGGACCGAAACAAGCATCCACTTGCACCTCGTCACCTAGGAGTACCACCAGGTGTGTCCAAAATGATTTCTATGTTCGGAGCAGACCATGCACCTATCTTGCACTGACACTAACACTGTCTCCAAATGGACAGAAATGAGATTCCACATGACCAACGTCACCTTGGAGATCCATCGGGTACATCCAACAACGATTTCCATGCACCTATCTTGCACTAAGATTATACTATCTCCAAATGGACCAAAACGAGCATCCACTTGAGCCTCGTCACCTAGGAGTACCATCGGGTGTCTCAAAAACAATTTCTGAGCCTATGGTATGTTCAACGCAAACCATGCACCTATCTTGCACCAATACTAACACTATCTCCAAAAGGATCGAAATGAGATTCCACATGACCCATGTTCCAATGTGTTCTTCGGGTGTGTCCAAAATGATTTTCGAGCTCATCGTACGTTCAGCGCAGAAACCGTGCACCTATCTTGCACTGATACTAACACTATCTCCAAATGGTCTGAAATGAGATTCCACTTGACCAACATCACCTAGGTGTTCTATCGGGTGTGTCCAAAATGATTTTCGAGCCTATGGTACGTTCGACGCAAGCCGTGCACCTATTTTGCATCAAGTTAGCACTATCTCCTACGGTACGTTTGGCGCAAACCGTGCACCTATCTTGCACTAATACTAATACTATCTCCAAATTGACCGAAATGAGATTCCACATGACCCACATCACCTCGGTGTTCTATCGGGTGTGTCCAAAATGATTTTCGAGCCTATGGTATGTTCGACGCAAACCGTGCACCTATTTTGCATCAAGTTAGCACTATCTCCTAATAGACTGAAACGATCAACCACTTGAGCCTCGTCACCTAGGACTAGCATCTGGTGCATCCAAAACGATTTCTGAGCCTATGGTACGTTCTGCGAAACCATGCATCCATCTTGCGTCAAGATTAGCTCTATCTGCAAACAGACCTAAACGAGCATCCACTTGAGCTTCGTCACCTAGAAGTACCATCGGGTGCGTCCAAAACGATTTCTGAGCCTATGGTACCTTTGGCGCAGACCATGCACCTGTCTCGTAGTGAGACTAACACTATCTCCAAATGGACTGAAACAACATTCCACATGACCAACGTCACCTAGGGGATCCATCGGGTGTGTCCAACAACGATTTCTGAGCGTATGGTACGTTTGACGCAAACCATGCACCTATCTTGCGTCATGGTTAGCACTATCTGCAAACAAACCGAAACAAGCATCCACTTGAGCCTCGTCCCATAGGAGTACCATCGGGTGCGTCCAAAACGATTTTTGAGCCTATGGTACATTTGGCGCAAACCATGCACCTATCTTGCACTGATGATAACACTATCTCCAAACGGATCGAAATGAGATTCCACATGACCCATGTCACCAAGGTGTTCTTCGGGTGTGTCCAAAATGATTTTTGTGCTCATGGTACGTTCGGCGCAAACCGTGCAGCTATCTTGCACTGATACTAACACTACATCCAAATGGACCGAAATGACATTCCACATGACCCACATCACCTAGGTGTTTTATCGGGTGTGTCCAATATGATTTTCGAGCCTATGGTACGTTCGACGCAAACCGTGCACCTATTTTGCATCAAGTTAGCACTATCTCCAAATAGACCGAAACAATCATCCACTTAAGCCTCGTCACCTAGGAGTACCATCAGGTGTGTCCAAAATGATTTCTGAGCCCATGGTACGTTCTGTGAAACCATGAAGCTATCTTGCGTCAAGATTAGCACTATCTCCAAACAGACCTAAACGAGCATCCATTTGAGCCTCGTCACCTAGGAGTACCATCGGGTGTGTCAAAAATGATTTCTAAGCCTATGGCACAAACTATGCACCTATCTTGCACAGAGACTAATACTATCTCCAAATGGATTGAAATGACATTCCACATGACCAATGTCACCTAGGGGATCCATCAGGTGCGTCCAATACGATTTTGAGCCTATGGTATGTTCTGCGAAACCATGCATCTATCTTCCGTCAAGATTAGCTCTATCTGCAAGCAGACCTAAACGAGCATCCACTTGAGCATCGTCACCTAGGAGTACCATCGGGTGCGTCCAAAATGATTTCTAAGCCTATGGCACGTTTGGCGCAAACCGTGCACCTAGCTTGCACTGAGTCTAACACTATCTCCAAATGGACTGAAATGACATTCCACATGACCAACGTCACCTAGGGGATCCATCGGGTGCGTCCAACAATGATTTCCGAGCGTATGGTACATTTGACATAGACCATGCACCTATCTTGCGTCAAGGTTAGCACTATCTTCAAATGGACCGAAACAGGCATCCACATGCGCCTCGTCACCTAGGAGGACCACCGGGTGTGTCCAAAATGATTTCTAAGCCTATGGTATGTTTGGAGCAGACCATGCACATATCTTGCATTAACACTAACATTGTCTCCAAATGGACAGAAACGAGATTCCACATGACCAACGTCACCTTGGAGATCCATCAGGTGCATCCAACAATGACTTCCATGCACCTATCTTGCACTAAGATTATACTATCTCCAAATGGACCAAAACGAGCATCCACTTGAGCCTTGTCACCTGGGACTACTATCGGGTGCGTCAAAAACAATTTCTGAGCCTATGGTATGTTCGGCGCAAACCATGCACCTATCTCGCACCAATACTAACACTATCTCAAAACGGATCGAAATGAGATTCCACATGACCCATGTCTCCAAGGTGTTCTTCGGGTGTGTCCAAAATGATTTTTGAGCTCATGGTATGTTCGGCGCAAACTGTGCACCGATCTTGCACCAATACTATCACTATCTCCAAATGGACCAAAATGAGATTCCACATGACCCACATCACCTAGGTATTCTATCGGGTGTGCCCAAAATGATTTTCGAGCCTATGGTACGTTCAACTTAAACCGTGCACCTATTTTGCATCAAGTTAGCACTATCTCCAAATAGAATGAAACAATCATCCACTCAAGCCTCGTCACATAGGAGTACCAACGGGTGTGTCCAAAACAATTTCTAAGCCTATGGCACGTTCTGTGAAACCACGCAGCTACCTTATGTCAAGATTAGCACTATCTCCAAACAGACCTAAACGAGCATCCATTTGAGCCTCGTCACCTAGGAGTACCATCGGGTGTGTCAAAAATGATTTCTAAGCCTATGGCACAAACTATGCACCTATCTTGCACAGAGACTAATACTATCTCCAAATGGATTGAAATGACATTCCACATGACCAATGTCACCTAGGGGATCCATCAGGTGCGTCCAATACGATTTTGAGCCTATGGTATGTTCTGCGAAACCATGCATCTATCTTCCGTCAAGATTAGCTCTATCTGCAAGCAGACCTAAACGAGCATCCACTTGAGCATCGTCACCTAGGAGTACCATCGGGTGCGTCCAAAATGATTTCTAAGCCTATGGCACGTTTGGCGCAAACCGTGCACCTATCTTGCACTGAGTCTAACACTATCTCCAAATGGACTGAAATGACATTCCACATGACCAACGTCACCTAGGGGATCCATCGGGTGCGTCCAACAATGATTTCCGAGCGTATGGTACATTTGACGTAGACCATGCACCTATCTTGCGTCAAGGTTAGCACTATCTTCAAACGGACCGAAACAGGCATCCACTTGCACCTCGTCACCTAGGAGGACCACCGGGTGTGTCCAAAATGATTTCTAAGCCTGTGGTATGTTTGGAGCAGACCATGCACATATCTTGCACTAACACTAACATTGTCTCCAAATGGACAGAAACGAGATTCCACATGACCAACGTCACCTTGGAGATCCATCAGGTGCATCCAACAATGACTTCCATGCACCTATCTTGCACTAAGATTATACTATCTCCAAATGGACCAAAACGAGCATCCACTTGAGCCTCGTCACCTAGGAGTACCATCGGGTGCGTCAAAAACAATTTCTGAGCCTATGGTACGTTCGGCGCCAACCATGCACCTATCTTGCACCAATACTAACACTATCTCAAAACGGATCGAAATGAGATTCCACATGACCCATGTCTCCAAGGTGTTCTTCGGGTGTGTCCAAAATGATATTCGAGCTCATGGTACGTTCGGCGCAAACTATGCACCGATCTTGCACCAATACTATCACTATCTCCAAATGGACCAAAATGAGATTCCACATGACCCACATCACCTAGGTATTCTATCGGGTGTGCCCAAAACGATTTTTGAGCCTATGGTACGTTCAACTTAAACCGTGCACCTATTTTGCATCAAGTTAGCACTATCTCCAAATAGAATGAAACGATCATCCACTAAAGCCTCGTCACATAGGAGTACCAACGGGTGTGTCCAAAACAATTTCTAAGCCTATGGCACGTTCTGTGAAACCACGCAGCTACCTTACGTCAAGATTAGCATTATCTCCAAACAGACCTAAACGAGCATCCATTTGAGCCTCGTCACCTAGGAGTACCATCGGGTGTGTCAAAAATGATTTCTAAGCCTATGGCACAAACTATGCACCTATCTTGCACAGAGACTAATACTATCTCCAAATGGATTGAAATGACATTCCACATGACCAATGTCACCTAGGGGATCCATCAGGTGCGTCCAATACGATTTTGAGCCTATGGTATGTTCTGCGAAACCATGCATCTATCTTCCGTCAAGATTAGCTCCATCTGCAAGCAGACCTAAACGAGCATCCACTTGAGCATCGTCACCTAGGAGTACCATCGGGTGCCTCCAAAATGATTTCTAAGCCTATGGCACGTTTGGCGCAAACCGTGCACCTATCTTGCACTGAGTCTAACACTATCTCCAAATGGACTGAAATGAAATTCCACATGACCAACGTCACCTAGGAGATCCATCGGGTGCGTCCAACAATGATTTCCGACGTATGGTACATTTGACGTAGACCATGCACCTATCTTGCGTCAAGGTTAGCACTATCTTCAAACGGACCGAAACAGGCATTCACTTGCGCCTCGTCACCTAGGAGGACCACCGGGTGTGTCCAAAATGATTTCTAAGCCTGTGGTATGTTTGGAGCAGACCATGCACATATCTTGCACTAACACTAACATTGTCTCCAAATGGACAGAAACGAGATTCCACATGACCAACGTCACCTTGGAGATCCATCAGGTGCATCCAACAATGACTTCCATGCACCTATCTTGCACTAAGATTATACTATCTCCAAATGGACCAAAACGAGCATCCACTTGAGCCTCGTCACCTAGGAGTACCATCGGGTGCGTCAAAAACAATTTCTGAGCCTATGGTACGTTCGGCGCAAACCATGCACCTATCTTGCACCAATACTAACACTATCTCAAAACGGATCGAAATGAGATTCCACATTACCCATGTCTCCAAGGTGTTCGTGTGTGTGTCCAAAATGATATTCGAGCTCATGGTACGTTCGGCGCAAACTGTGCACCGATCTTGCACCAATACTATCACTATCTCCAAATGGACCAAAATGAGATTCCACATGACCCACATCACCTAGGTATTCTATCGGGTGTGCCCAAAATGATTTTCGAGCCTATGGTACGTTCAACTTAAACCGTGCACCTATTTTGCATCAAGTTAGCACTATCTCCAAATAGAATGAAACGATCATCCACTCAAGCCTCGTCACATAGGAGTACCAACGGGTGTGTCCAAAACAATTTCTAAGCCTATGGCACGTTCTGTGAAACCACGCAGCTACCTTACGTCAAGATTAGCACTATCTCCAAACAGACCTAAACGAGCATCCATTTGAGCCTCGTCACCTAGGAGTACCATCGGGTGTGTCAAAAATGATTTCTAAGCCTATGGCACAAACTATGCACCTATCTTGCACAGAGACTAATACTATCTCCAAATGGATTGAAATGACATTCCACATGACCAATGTCACCTAGGGGATCCATCAGGTGCGTCCAATACGATTTTGAGCCTATGGTATGTTCTGCGAAACCATGCATCTATCTTCTGTCAAGTTTAGCTCTATCTGCAAGCAGACCTAAACGAGCATCCACTTGAGCATCGTCACCTAGGAGTACCATCGGGTGCGTCCAAAATGATTTCTAAGCCTATGGCACGTTTGGCACAAACCGTGCACCTATCTTGCACTGAGTCTAACACTATCTCCAAATGGACTGAAATGACATTCCACATGACCAACGTCACCTAGGGGATCCATCGGGTGCGTCCAACAATGATTTCCGAGCGTATGGTACATTTGACGTAGACCATGCACCTATCTTGCGTCAAGGTTAGCACTATCTTCAACCGGACCGAAACAGGCATCCACTTGCGCCTCGTCACCTAGGAGTACCACCGGGTGTGTCCAAAATGATTTCTAAGCCTATGGTATGTTTGGAGCAGACCATGCACATATCTTGCACTAACACTGTCTCCAAATGGACAGAAACGAGATTCCACATGACCAACGTCACCTTGGAGATCCATCAGGCGCATCCAACAATGACTTCCATGCACCTATCTTGCACTAAGATTATACTATCTCCAAATGGACCAAAACGAGCATCCACTTGAGCCTCGTCACCTAGGAGTACCATCGGGTGCGTCAAAAACAATTTCTGAGCCTATGGTACGTTCGGCGCAAACCATGCACCTATCTTGCACCAATACTAACACTATCTCAAAATGGATCGAAATGAGATTCCACATGACCCATGTCTCCAAGGTGTTCTTCGGGTGTGTCCAAAATGATTTTCGAGCTCATGGTACGTTCGGCGCAAACTGTGCACCGATCTTGCACCAATACTATCACTATCTCCAAATGCACCAAAATGAGATTCCACATGACCCACATCACCTAGGTATTCTATCGGGTGTGCCCAAAATGATTTTTGAGCCTATGGTACGTTCAACTTAAACCGTGCACCTATTTTGCATCAAGTTAGCACTATCTCCAAATAGAATGAAATGATCATCCACTCAAGCCTCGTCACCTAGGAGTACCAACGGGTGTGTCCAAAACAATTTCTAAGCCTATGGCACGTTCTGTGAAACCACGCAGCTACCTTACGTCAAGATTAGCACTATCTCCAAACAGACCAAAACGAGCATCCACTTGAGCCTCGTCTCCTAGGAGTACCATCGGGTGCCTGCAAAACGATTTCTGAGCCTATATTACGTTTGGCACAAACCATGCACCTATCTTGCGCCAAGGTTAGCACTATCTCCAAACAGACCGAAACAAGCATCCACTTGCACCTCGTCACCTAGGAGTACCACCAGGTGTGTCCAAAATGATTTCTATGTTCAGAGCAGACCATGCACCTATCTTGCACTGACACTAACACTGTCTCCAAATAGACAGAAATGAGATTCCACATGACCAACGTCACCTTGGAGATCCATCGGGTACATCCAACAATGATTTCCATGCACCTATCTTGCACTAAGATTATACTATCTCCAAATGGACCAAAACGAGCATCCACTTGAGCCTCGTCACCTAGGAGTACCATCGGGTGTGTCAAAAATAATTTCTGAGCCTATGGTATGTTCAGCGCAAACCATGCACCTATCTTGCACCAATACTAACACTATCTCCAAAAGGATCGAAATGAGATTCCACATGACCCATGTCCCAATGTGTTCTTCGGGTGTGTCCAAAATGATTTTCGAGCTCATCGTACGTTCAGCGCAAAAACCGTGCACCTATCTTGCACTGATACTAACACTATCTCCAAATGGTCTGAAATGGGATTCCACATGACCCACATCACCTAGGTGTTCTATCGGGTGTGTCCAAAATGATTTTCGAGCCTATGGTACGTTCAACGCAAGCCGTGCACCTATTTTGCATCAAGTTAGCACTATCTCCTATGGTACGTTTGGCGCAAACCGTGCACCTATCTTGCACTGAGACTAATACTATCTCCAAATGGACTGAAATGACATTCCACATGACCAACGTCACCTAGGGGATCCATCGGGTGCGACCAATACGATTCTGAGCCTATGGTATGTTTTGAGCATACCATGCCCCTATCTTGCACTAACACTAACACTGTCACCTTGGAGATCCATCGGGTCCATCCAACAATGATTTTCGAGCGTATGGTATGTTCAACGCAAACAGTACACCTATCTTGCACCAAGATTAGTACTATCTCCAAATGGACCGAATCGAGCATCCACTTGAGCCTCGTCACCTAGGAGTACCATCGGTTGCGTCAAAAAGGATTTCTGAGCCTATGGTATGTTCGGTGCAAACCATGCAGTTATCTTGCGTCAAGATTAGCACTATCTCCAAACGGACTTAAACGAGCATCCACTTAAGCCTCGTCACCTAGGAGTACCATCGGGTGCGTCCAAAATGATTTCTGAGCTTATGGTATGTTTGGCGCAAATCGTGCACCAATCTTGCACTAAGACTAACACTATCACCAAATGGACTGAAATGACATTGCACATGACCAAAGTCGCGTAGGGGATCCATCAGGTGCGTCCAACTACGATTTTCGAGCGTATGGTACGTTCGACGCAAACCATGTGCCTATCTTGTGTCAAGGTTAGCACTATATCCAAACGAACCGAAACAAGCATCCAGTTGCACCTCGTCACCTAGGAGTACCATCTGGTGTGTCCAAAATGATTTCTGAGCCTATGGTACGTTCGAGGCAAACCGTGCTCCTATCTTGCACCGATACTAACACTATCTCCAAATAGACCGAAATGAGATTCCACATGACCCACGTCACCTAGTTGTTCTATCGGGTGTGTCAAAAATGATTTTCGAGCCTATGGTACGTTCGGCGCAAACCGTGCACCTATCTTGCGTCATGATTAGCACTATCTCTGAATAGACCAAAACAAGCATCCACTTGAGCCTCGTCACCTAGGAGTACCACCGGGTGCGTCTGAAAGGATCAAGATGCCCAAGAGAGGGGTGAATTAGGCTTTTCTAAAAATTAATTGCAAGAATTAAATCCTACAAGCCAAGTGCCTACTAGTGTTCCTTGTCATTCTATCGGTAAAAAGTTTTGCACCCTAAGTTCCAATCCTAGTCTAGCATGGCAATTCTAGGAAAGTAAACCAAGCAATGAAAGTAAAACAAGAAAGTAAATGCTTGAAAAGTAAGGGTTAGGAACATGGTGATGTTTTCCCGAGGTATCGGAGAGTCGCCACTCCCCACTAGTCCTCGTTGGATCACCCGCGCAAGGGTGTAGCTCCCCCTTGATCCGCGCAAGGATCAAGTGCTCTCTACAGGCTGATTCTTTGACACTCCGTCGTGGTGAATCACCCAAAACCGCTCACAAGATGAGTTGGGTCATCCACAAGCTCTACCGGATGATCACCAAACTCCCAATCACCACCAAGCCGTCTAGGTGATCAAGAGTAAGAAGCTAGAACTCTCACTTGACCACAACAAGCCTAATGAGAAGGTGGATGCACACTTGCTACTCCCTAGTCACTAATGAGGGATTTCAAACTTTTGATTCTCAAATCACTACCCTCACCAGAGCTCTTGCACTTCCTTGCACTTGAAAGGTGTTTCTCAGCTGAACAAATGAGCAAGAGACCTCTAAAAGAGGTGAAGGGGATGTATTTATACACCCCACAGTCAAATCCAACGTTACCTGCCAACTCAACAAAATACGCACTGACCGGATGCGCCGGTCGATGTGACCGGACACGCCAGTCGATTGTAACGGTCAAAAATCTAACCGACACTGCTGAGTGACCGGACGCACCGATCAGGGGTGACCAGACGCGTCCAGTCGTGCAAGGACCTTACTGTACTTTGACCTGATGATTGGTCACGTCCGATCAGTGATGATCGGACGCGTCAGGTCAACAAAGTACCTTACTGGAATGTGACCGGACGCGTCCGATCAATTTCTAGTCACGTCCGATTAGTTCTTTTACCCGTTGAGACACGTGTCAACACAACCGACGCGTCCGGTCCTCGCAAGAACCGTGTCTGGTCAACCAAGCTGAAATGCAGTGACTGTCAGCACAGACCGGACGCGTCCGGTCGAGACAGAGACTGCGTCCGGTCAAGGGTAAACGGCTTAAACGACTTCGAAACGCGACGCAACTTGAACCGAGTTGCTTCCAACTAAACTTTGAGCTTTGCCTGAGCTACCAAGTGCTAAGTTTGAAAAGTGTGCACCACACCTAAACAAAAGACTCACCTAGGTCAAGCTACTTGCTCATGCCCCCCTTTATAGTACGGCCAAAGGAAAAAAAGCGAAGATCCTAACGACTATTCCAAATGTAACTCAACACCTTGACATCTGGAGCTAACCGTCCTTAATCTTATCGTTAATCCTTTGAAAACCAAAACGATTTCCATCAAAGGGCATGAATACCATAGTGCCCAAAGCAGTTACCAATCCCATGACCTAACTTATCAAAGTTTCTGCAAAACACACGTTAGTCATGGTAATAATGCGTTGTCATCAATTGCCGAAACCAACTCTCGGGGCCTAGATGCTTTCAATCTCCCCTTTTTGGTGATTGATGACAACACTTTTATTTAGAAGATTTAAGAGTTGAGATTTTCAAACATGCTTGGTTCACATAAGCAAAAGGCAATACGCACAAGGGGTTAGGAATTGCTTATGTGCTCCAAGCCAACAGGGTGTACTCATAGGATAAAACATGAAGAGTTAGTACACAAATAACATAGCTCATATGAAATCAGAGTAAGGCACGGAAGCACAACCTTATGAGCTAGAACTAATTAAGTGACATGATATAAAATAGTAACAAGATAATCAACATATGACTCAAGTATCTCACAAGCACACATGTCACAAAATACAAGTGCGGGAATATAAACATGATGCATGAATGTAGCATGAAAGTAGCACACAAAGAGAAAAATGAAACCCTCTAACAAAACTCCCCCTGAATCTACTCTCTCTCCCCCTTTGGCATCAAACGCCAAAAAAACTAAGGATCCGATGGGGGAACAAAAGCAGTCATGTCGGGTGCCGAGGAGCGTGGAGTGATCATGAACTGTGAAGTATCCTCCTCTGACTCTGAGCTGTCAGGCTGACCCTCTGTAGATACACGTGGCAGTGAAGCAGTCTGGGTCTGTAGAGCAGGAGCAGGAACTGAAGAAGTAGTAGCAACGATAGGAGCAGTCTCTGTCACCTAGGCCTGAAACGCACCAACTGTGGGAGGATCTGTCGAGGCAACTGACGACAGCACTGTCTTTGTAGTCCCAGTCCCTGTCACTGGAGGACCACAGTCTCTGAGGCTGACATCCCTAAAGTGGTCACAACTGTGGTATGCGAGGGTGTCGGCTGTCCAGTCAACTTGCTGTAAGAAGCACTCAAGTCAGTGAAAGGAGTGCCTATCAGAAGATGAGGTCCGGGCTGAACTGGTGGAGTAAACCCCGTCTGAATAGGAGTGTAGCTCGAGGACTGAAAAGACTGAGGAACCTGCTGCTGAGGGGAGGTAAACTGAAGGCTCGGTTGTCCCTAACTCTGAGGTCCACTGGACTGTAGTGCTGGAGTAAGACAGACGGTGGTGGAGGAACCCCAATAGTGATGAGGTGTCGCAGGAGCTCAAGATACTGCTGCTGGGTGGCTGCCTGCTGCCTCTGCATCTCAAACTACTGCCTCTGAAACTCAAGCTGCTGCATCTAGAACTCGTCCTAACGAGCCTGAATCTGAGCGAATGCAGCTGCTGTGTCCTGAGCCTGTCACTGCATCTGAACCTCCTGCCTCTCTTGGGCCTGGGTCAGCCTCTCAAGGATAGCCACCATGGCTGGGTCTGAGCGGGAGGTTGAGCCTGAACCACCGGCATCATGGTTGTGAGACCGAGGAGAGCGGTACCGGGGAATGGGCTGGTAATCCTCGTCTGTGCTATCAGTGGAGTCATCCTCAACTGGATCAGCTGGCTGAGCATCTAGATCTACAAGCTCGGCCTCTGTAAGACCCTCTGATGAGGACATCATTGGCTCAAATATGACCATGTCAACCACTTCTATACCAAAGGTGCAACCATTCTATATGAGTCTTATCATTGATGCATTTGATGAATTGGTGCTCCACCATAAAATGTGTATATTTTCATTTTTAGAATTACTTACATGGATCAAGGAAAGGTTTGATTGCATATGGAAAGCATGGAAGGTTAATGAAGTTGATTGGGGACCGGATCCAAGTATTCCCAACGTCCTGCACCTGGACACCACGTCACTTTTGGTCCAAGGAAAGAAAGAGATCAAATCCAACACGTTTTGGGGCTGGATTCGGACTCCAGGACAGCTCCAACTTGTGATGTTCACCACGGTCGCATACGGACTCGGATTGAGACGTTCTAGCACTTTTTGGAAAGCTTATCAAGTCTATTTTCCAACGGATCAGAGCTTGGTCCCAAATTCATTCTGAGCGCTTCGCATTGAAACGACGATTGCGGAAGCATCGGATAAGATATAGCCATGAGTCCAGATCCGTTGGAAAATAGACTTGATAAGCTTTTCAAAAAGTGCTAGACGTTGGGAATACTTGGATCTGGTCCCCAATCAACTTCATTAACCTTCCATGCTTTCCATATGCAATCAAACCTTTCCTTGATCCATGTAAGTAATTCTAAAAATGAAAATATACACATTTTATGGTGGAGCACCAATTCATCAAATGCATCAATGATAAGACTCATATAGAATGGTTGCACCTTTGGTATAGAAGTGGTTGACATGGTCATATTTGAGCCAATGATGTCCTCATCACCCTCAACGGTCTCGTCCTGCTCAGCTGCTGTCTCTGGAACCTCTGTCCGCTGACGTTGTCTCGGCCTAGGTGTCTGCTCTCTAGTAACTGAAGCCCACAACTATCGAATGTCGTACTCTGGGAATGCAGTAGTGGTATCTGAGATCTCAGCCCTAATCTCTACAGGCAGGTCACACACAAATCGAATGATGAAGCAAATCCAGTGCGCATACGGAAACTGACGGTGACCCTTGAAGCCCTCTGCCAAAGTGTCCTCCATCTCACATAGCTTCAGATCCCAAATATCAAACGGTGTCTGAGAGATGAGGTGATGGACAACCCATAGCTGCATACGTGTCAGGCCCTCTCTGTATCCCAGCCTCGGAAGAAGAGTCCATCTCACAATAGCATCTAGCACTCTAGAAGGGGTGTCAAGCTGGCAGGTGTACGTCTGGACCCCTCGCCGAACGGCTCACGGAAGCAAGGTCTGATCAGGTCTGTAGGTGGCACTGAACCTCCATGAGGACGTCTCGGTGGTGAAGTCTGACCAAAGCACAACTGGTGAATCTTCGTCTCTGAAGCAGGGAGTCTAAGAATCTCCCGTACCCTGGTGTTGTATAATCTGCGGTCATGGCCTCGGAATGCAAAGTGTATGAACTCGTGAGCAGGGTCAATCCAAAGTGAGGAGTAGAAGTCTCTGACCCAAGTCCCACAGTAAGCTCCAGTCCATCCTAGAAAGTCTGACAAACCAGGTAAAAAGGACAAGTGTGGACGGAGCTGCTCACCAACAACATCAACTAAAGCCTCGAGCCGACAAACTCTCTGAGGTCTGAAAGCAATCCCGCTGTCAACATAGGCTCTGTAGAAGTCCTTCTGCAGAGGTATGTAGAAGCCCTCTGAGGCTCGGGGGTCCCGCTGAGGTGGGAACCACCGACCAACCTCGACAAACCGAAGAGCCTGAACCTGTCGTGCTGCAGCTCCCCTCAAGTCAAAGTGCTCGACTAAGGGGTGACCTCGAGCCCTGGGAGGTGGACGACCTCCACGTCACTGGCCCTCTGGCCTAGGAGTCACCTGAGCACGCGTACGTCCTGAGCGACGACGCGGTGGAGTCTGAACGGTCTGCTCCTCTGTCTCCTCTGTGTCCTCTGTGGGCTGCTCTACAGGTGGATCCTCTATCTCCTCTGTGGCATCTGTACCAAGCTGTCTACCTTCAAGATGAAAGCGACGCTCACCAATATGAATCCCACTGCCTCTGCCACCTCTCTCTGCAAGCTCTGCTGCATGAGCGACTGTCTGAGCTATCTCTGCCTCAGTGAGTGTCCTCTTTCGCTTCTTGATGGCAGTCTTCTTGCATTTGCCACGGGCAACTTTTGTCAACCTGGGAGGACTTTCATCCCCGTCACTTGGTGCACCACCAGCATTCTTACAGCGAACCATACTGACCAACCTCTGTGACTGAGAAAACCCTGACAGTGAAAGATGCTGAACTGACTCTTGTGAGGCTTGGCCTCAATCTGTATCCGCAGGATTGGCCTCGGATTCAAGTCTGACCAACTCCCACACACAAAGCACCGACAGGACTCTCTATAAAAATGGAATAGATAGAGCTACTATTAAGCATTATATTTTGACTAATAGATAAGCGAGGTCCTTATGAAAGCAAGCATACGAGATAAGAAAAGAATAGATCGCGATAGCTACCTCAGATGAGCGAGACTCCGGTGAAAAGATGAGGGTCCTTGATGCGCGAGGGTTCCATGGAAACGCCGGATGAGCGCTGAGGTGCCGAGACATGCAATAGATGAACTAGAATTTCAACGGAAGTTCATCGGCAAACCAATGAGAGGATCAAGGTAATGTGAAATAACCTCGCAGAGACGAAATCACGTGAAGAGACCTCGATGAAGAATGGTCGGAGTGAAGTCGCAACTCATTGCGCCGAGTTAGGGTTAGGTCAAAGCTAGAGGATCAACAGAGGCGACGATCGGAGGCGGTCCAGGTGGCGAGACTTGGCTGGAGGCGGTGCGCGCGGCTGCGGCTGTCACAGCGGTGGCGGCGCGCGTGGCTGTAGCAGTCAATGACGGCGCACGGACGGTGCGGTTGACCGAGAGGCACGGCGGCGTGGGTGACCGAGAACAGCGGTGGCACGGTGCGGCAGCGAAGAATGATGGAGGCACGGTGGCCCACTGAGCTGCGGAGGAGGGAGGAGGCACGTGCGGCGCAGCGCGAAATGGCGAGGCAAGCTAGGGCAAGGCGATGGCGGCAGCAGAAAGAACCGAAGACAGAAAAAAGATATCGGGACGAACGGTTAAAAAAACGTAGATCCGCTTTTCACGTGGTGACTGGACGTGCTGGTCGCTTGACAGGACGCGGTGGAGCAGCGTCCGGTCAGAGTCCAGTAAGCTCCTAGTGCGACCGGACGCGTCCGGTTAGAGCTGACCGGACACGGACAGAGTCCGGTCAGAGATCACCCGGGAACTCATCGCGCTTGACCGGACGCGGTGGTGGGGTCCGGGACCGGACGCAGTGGTCACAGCGTCGCGTCCGGTCCAGCGTTCGGTCATAGATCCTTGAGATTTGTCTTCAGGATGACCAGACGCGCTGGTGGTCGCCGGGACCGGACGCAGTGATGAAGCAGCATTGCGTCCGGTCCAGCATCCGGTCGCTGTTAAACGCCTTTCTTCAAACCGATCTTTGACGCGACTTCTCCCAATCAAGTTCCAATTCAAAGAGACTCAAATAAACACCAATTGGAACCTGATATGAGTGACCTCACTCAAACCCTCAAGATTTTCAAAATAATTTGCCTTAGGCTAGTATTATTTTTAGGAAAATATGCAATAAATACCCGAGGAGCAACATATGGCCATGCAATAGAGTTTATGAACCCTTGGGAGCGTCAAATGCTCTCTCTATTCATGGACAAACATAGAGGTTGCTCAAAGCCAAACCGAAAAGAAATGACAAAGCAACATCCATGCAAATGCAATGCAAAGCGAGAAAGTAAGACTAGGTTGCTTGTCAAGTTTGATCCACGGTTAGGCTTCTTCACTCCTCCAAAGGAGGGTTATCGTAACCGTGTTAGACAAGTCCTAGATGCATTGCGGAGAAATAAACATGACATAATATACAATGCAATGCAAGGGACAACACAAGCTCATTTTTTAAAGTTACTAGAATCAAGCACATTTAGTTCACTTCTCAACCTACAAAAGGTAGTCTCATCCAAAGGTTTAGTGAAGATATCCGCTAATTGATTTTCACTTCTTACACCTTCTAGTGATATATCATTTTTAGCAACATGATCTCTTAGAAAGTGGTGGCGGATATCAATGTGCTTGGTGCGTGAGTGTTGTACCGGATTATTAGCAAGTTTAACAGCACTTTCATTATCACATAAAAGTGGCACCTTATCAAGAACAACTCCATAGTCTAGGAGGGTTTGTTTCATGTATAAGATTTGTGCACAACAAGCCCCCGCGGCAATGTATTCCGCCTCGGTGGTGGACAAAGCCACACTATTTTGCTTTTTAGATGACCAAGATACTAAGGACCTCCCAAGCAAATGGCATCCTCCGGATGTACTTTTTCTATCAATTTTGCAACTGACATAATCTGAGTCGGAGTAGCCAACTAGTTGGAATCTAGCTCCTTTGGGATACCAAAGACCAATACTTGGGGTGAGCTTGAGATATCTTAAAATTCTTTTTATGGCACTTAGGTGAGGTTCTTTAGGGCACGCTTGAAAGCGAGCACACATGCACACACTAAACATGATATCGGGCCTAGATGTGGTAAGGTATAACAAGCTACCAATCATAGAATGGTAGAGAGTTTGATCAACCGGTTTACCTCCCTCATCTAGGTCGAGATGTCCATTAGATGGCATTGGGGTCTTGATTGGCTTATAATCTTCCATCTTGAATCTCTTGAGAAGATCCTTGGTATACTTTCCTTGAGAGATGAAAATCCCTTCTCCCATTTGCTTGACTTGAAAGCCAAGGAAGAAAGTAAGTTCACCAATCATGGACATTTCGAACTCCTCGACATCAATTCACCAAATTCCTTGCAATAATCTTCATTTGTTGATCCGAAGATAATATCATCAACATAGACTTGACAAATGAAGATCTCTCCATTGAGCTTCTTGGTGAATAGTGTGGTGTCAACCTTCCCAATAGTGAAGCCCTTCTCAATGAGGAAGTCCCAGAGGCACTCATACCACGCTCTAGGGCTTGCTTGAGCCCATATAGCGCCTTGGACAACCTATAAACATGATTAGGATATCTAGGGTATTCAAACCGGAGAGGTTGATTAACATAGACTAGTTCATTTATGAAGCCATTTAAAAATGCACTTTTCACATCCATTTGATATAGTTTCATTTCATGATGCGATGCATATGCAAGAAGGATACGAATGGCTTCAAGTCTTGCAACGGGTGCAAAGGTCTCTCCAAAATCAAGACCTTCAACTTGAGAAAACCCCTTTGCAACTAGTCTTGCCTTGTTCCTCACTACTACACCTTGGTCATCTTGCTTGTTGCGGAACACCCACTTGGTTCCAATGACTCTTGCACCTTTTGGATGCTCTTCAAGTGTCCAAACTTGATTGCGGGTGAAGTTGTTCAATTCTTCGTGCATAGCATTCACCCAATCCGGATCTTGAAGAGCTTCTTCTACATTCTTAGGTTCAAGACAAGAGACAAAAGAGTGATGTTCAACAAAAGAAGCAAGCTTTTGAGATCGAGTCATTACACCCTTTGTAGGACTCCCTATGATGAGATCTTGTGGATGTGCTTGAAGTAGAGGTGAGTTTCTTCTTTCAACCACTTGAGGAGAGGGTTGGGGAGCATCAACATCTTGAGCTTGTGCCTCGGTTTGTTCATGAGAGACATGAGTGTCTTCATTTTCAACTCTCTCATTCTTATCATCATTTTGAGGCACATGTGATGAAGATGGTGGATTGACAATTTGTACATCGTCTTCATCATCTTTAGGCTTGATGTCTCCCACCGGCATGTTCTTCATTACCTCCCTCAATGGTTCATCACCTACATCATCATAATTCTCAATTGCTCCTTGGGAGCCATTAGATTCATCAAATTCCACATCATATGTTTCTTCAACCAAACCGGTGGCATGGTTAAATACTCTATATGCTTTGGACTTTGATGAGTAACCAACAAGAAAACCAATATCACAACGTCTTTGAAACTTCCCTAGGTGTTGATGCTTTTTGTAGATGTAGCATTTGCACCCAAACACCCGGAAGAATGAGACATCCGGCCTCTTCCCATTTAGCAACTCATAGGGGGTCTTGCCAAGAAACTTTTGTAGGAAGAGGCGATTTGAAGCATAGCATGCGGTGTTGATTGCCTCGGCCCACAATTTTTCCGGTGTGTTGTACTCATCTAGCATTGTTCTTGCAAGGGTAATCAATGTCCAGTTCTTCCTTTCAACTACACCATTTTGTTGAGGAGTATAGGTTGATGAAACTTCATGCTTGATTCCAATCTCATCACAATAAGCTTCAATGTTTGTGTTGTCAAACTCTTTGCCATTGTCACTTCTAATCTTCTTTATCTTGACTTCAAATTCATTTTTGAGCTCTATTTGCAAACTTCTTGAAGCAATTTGCCACTTTGGATTTGTCATGAAGAAAGAAAGTCCAAGTGTATCTTGAGTAGTCATCCACAATCACAAGACAATAGAGATTTCCACCCAAGCTCTTGTACATTGTAGAACCAAACAAATCCATGTGTAGAAGCTCTAACACTCTTGATGTTGACATGTAAGCTTTTGTTGGATGAGTATTTGTAACTTGTTTGCCGGCTTGACATGCACTACAAGGTTTGTCCTTCTCAAATTTTACATCCTTCAAGCCTCTCACTAATTCTTTCTTCAATAGCTTGTTGAGAGTGTTCATTCTAACATGAGCAAGCCTCCTATGCCAAAGCCACCCAAGTGAAGTTTTGGTGAACAAGCATGTCATCAAGTTTGCATCTTCAGAGGTAAAATCAACAAGATATAGATTGTTGTATCTAAAGCCTTTGAAAATCATTTTCTTGTCATCTATCTTTGAAACTACCACTTCATTTGGTGTGAATAAGCATTGGTAGCCAAGGTCACAAAGTTGCCCAACGGATAGTAAGTTGAAACTCAAGGAAGCAACATAGAGCACATTTGAAAGAGAATGATCATTTGATATTGCAATCTTGCCTATAACCTTGACTTTGCTCTTAGAATTATCCCCAAATGTGATCTTCTCTTGACATACCCCATTCTCTTCAAGTGAGGTGAACATACGAGGGTCACAGTCATATGTTGAGTGCAGCCACTATCAATAACCCAATGAGATCCACCGGTCTTGTAGTTCACCTACACACAAGAGATCAAGCTTTTTGTTTAGGGACCCAAACTTGAGAGGGACCCTTGACTTTCTCAACTAGTGACTTGGCAACCCAAATTTTCTTAGGCCTCTTCTTGTTTGGGGGACCCAAGAACATGACTTTCATCTTTCCATTAGAATATTTTCTAAGCATATAGTGAGCATTGAAAGCAAAGGGTCTAGCATGCTTGGGCAAGGGTTGTGGTGGTGGAGTTTTGCACTCATAAGCAAAATGGCCCTCTTGTCCACACTCAACACATCTCTTTGGCTTGGGCTTTGACTTGCTTTATTGTTGTTGAGTTTTAGCCTTCTTCTCTTGATTTGCTAAGTAACCAATGCCATTTCTATCCATCTTCATTACAGTGTTCATGAGTAGCTCACTTTGCAAATATTGGCCTCTTGTGAACTTGCTTAGACCGGTCTTGAGATGCTCTTTCTCTTGCTTGAGCTTTTTGTTCTCTTCAATAAGTGACTCATTTGATGTTTGCTTTTCAAGAGCCATCAACCATTTTAGCTTCTTGTTCTCATCTCTAAGCATCTCATTTTCACTCTTGAGCTTGACATAATCATCATAGTTGTCAGACTCAACCACATTCTTGCCTTTGCCACTAGAGCCTTACTCAATGCTTTCAACAATCAAGTCATCACATGATGTAGCTATATCAATCTTAACAACTTGGTTAGTAGCATCATGTATCTCAAGAGAAAGTTCATTAGCAACAACATGACTATCATAATTGATTTTTAATGTAGTATATTTGTCTTTTAGCGAGTTGTGCCTAGTGTTGAGCTCATCATGCTTCTTCTCAAGTTTATCATGTTCATCTCTAAGCTCTTTGTTAGAAGTTTTGAGCTCCTTGAGAGTAGAAGACATAATTTCATTTTGATCTTTAAGCTCATCACTAGTCTTTTGTGCATTCTCAAGCTTAGATGAAAGTGAGTCATTTTCATTTTGGAGCTCATCATTTTCATTTCTAGTTCTTCTTATGACTTTAGAGTATTTGTTCAATAATTTTACAAGTTCATCATAAGAAGGTGCATCATATTCATCATCACTATCACTATCATCATCATCACTCTCATTGTTTTGTACCTTTCGTTCACCCTTGGCCATAAGGCATAGGTGAGTAGTGGATGATGATGGTGAAGGTGGCGGTGAAGGTGGTGATGAAGATGTTAGTGAAGATGATGATGGCCCAATCACAAATGCGGTGACCTTCTCTTTCTCATCGTCGCTCTCATCACTGGAGGACTCACATGATGACTCAATGTTGGTGAGCCAATCACCAACAATGTAGGCTTTGCCTCCCTTCTTCTTCTTCTTGTGAAACTCTTTCCTCTTGCCATCCTTCTTCTTGTATGGCTTGTTCTTCTTCTCATCTTCTTCATCACTTGAATCATTTTTCTTGCCCTTGTTCTTGTTCTTGTACTTGTCTTTTCGAGGCTTAGGGCATTGATGAGCTAAGTGGCTAAGTTCACCATAATTGTAGCAATCCATCTCGAATATAGGCTTCCTTTTGCTACTTGTGAAGAACTTCTTCTTCTTGCCATCGAACTTGATGCCACTCTTGTTGAGCTTCTTTAGCATCTTGGTGGTCTTTCTCACCATGAGTGCAAGTGATGCATCATCAATATCACTTTCACTTAGTTTCAAAAAATATCACTTTCACTTGAGCTTTCTTGCACCATCATGGCTTGGCCCTTCTTCTTTTTCTTGTCATGGCTAGCTTTGAAGGCCAAGTCCTTCTTGGAAGATGATGAGCCCTCTTCCGGAGTGATATGCATGTACATCTCATGTGCATTGATCTTTCTCAATAATGTGACCATACATCTCAATGGGAAGAACACTCAAGATCCTCCTTGCAACATTCGATTGACTCATTTGTGTGAGTCCAAGAGCATTGAGATCCTCTACAAGAACATTCAAACAAGTGTACATGTCATTAGCACTTTCTTTGGGAAGCATCTCAAAATAATTAATTTTCTTCAAGGCAATATGATATCGTTCCTCACGCTCACTCTTAGTTCCCTCATAGAGAGCACAAAGGTTTTCCCACAATTCATGAGCATTTTTTTGCATTACGCACACGATTGAAGATATCCTTGCCTAGGCCCTGGTAGAGTGCATTTTTTGCCTTTGCATTCCACCGGTCATACTTCTCCTCGTCACCACTTGGGTTGGCAGGATCCTTGATAGCGGGAAGCCCTTCGGTGGCGGCTCTAAGACACCCAACATCTATGGCTTCGAGGTACGCCTCCATGCGGATTTTCTAATATGGAAAATCATCTCCCTCAAAGATGGGAGGTGGTCCTTCCCCATTAGACATCTCGCTCTAGGCGGTGAAGCCTAATTTAGGAGCAACTCGGCTCCGATACCAATTGAAAGGATCAAGATGCCCAAGAGGGGGTGAATTGGGCTTTTCTAAAAATTAATTGCAAGAATTAAATCCTACAAGCCAAAGTTCACCCCTAGTGCCTACTAGTGTTCCTTGTGATTCTACCGGTAAAAAGTTTTGCACCCTAAGTTCCAATCCTAGTCTAGCATGGCAATTCTAGGAAAGTAAACCAAGCAATGAAAGTAAAAACAAGAAAGTAAATGCTTGAAAGTAAGGGTTAGGAACACGGTGATGTTTTACCGAGGTATCGGAGAGTTGGCACTCCCCACTAGTCCTCGTTGGAGAACCCGCGCAAGGGTGTAGCTCCCCCTTGATCTGCATAAGGATCAAGTACTCTCTACGGGCTGATTCTTTGACACTCCTTCGTGGTGAATCGCCCAAAACTGCTCACAAGATGAGTTGGGTCATCCACAAGCTCCACCGGATGATCACCAAACTCCCAATCACCACCAAGCCGTCTAGGTGATGGCGATCACCAAGAGTAACAAGCTAGAACTCTCACTTGCCCACAACAAGCCTAATGGGAAGGTGGATGCACACTTGCTACTCCCTAGTCACTAATGAGGGATTTCAAACTTTTGATTCTCAAATCACTAACCTCACTAGAGCTCTTGCACTTCCTTGCACTTGAAAGGTGTTTCTTAGCTGAACAAATGAGCAAGAGACCTCTACAAGAGGTGGAGGGGATGTATGTATACACCCCACAGTCAAATCCAACCATTACCTGCCAACTCAGCAAAATACGCACTGACTGGATGCACAGGTCGACGTGACCAGATGCGTTGGTCGATTGTAACGGTCGAAAATCTAACCGACACTGCTGAGTGACTAGACGCACCGATTAGGGGTGACCGGACACGTCTGGTCATGCAAGGACCTTACTGTACTTTGACCTGATGCTTGGTCGCGTCCGATCAGTGATAACCAGACACGTCAGGTTTGCAAAGTAGCTTACTAGAACGTGACCGGACGCGTCCGATCAATTTCCAGTCGCGTCCGATTAGTTCTTTTACCCGCTGAGACACTTGTCAACACGACCGACGTGTCCAGTCCTCGCAAGAACCGCGTCCAGTCAACCAAGCTGAAACGCAGTGACTGTCAGCACTAACCAGAGCATCTGGTCGAGACAGAGACCGCGTCCGGTCAAGGGTAAACGGCTTAAACGACTTCGAAACGCGACGCAACTTGAACCGATTTGCTTCCAACTGAACTTTGAGCTTTGCCTGAGCTACCTAGTGCTAAGTTTGATAGGTGTGCACCACACCTAAACAAAAGACTCACCTTGATCAAGCTACTTGCTCATGCCCCCCTTTATAGTACGGCCAAAGGAAAAAAAAGTGAAGATCCTAACGACTATTCTAAATGTAACTCAACACCTTGACATTCGGAACTAACCATCCTTAATCTTGTCGTTAATCCTTTGAAAACCGAAATGATTTCCATCAAAGGGCATGAATACCACAGTGCCCAAAGCAGTTACCAATCCCATGACCTAACTTATCAAAGTTTCTGCAAAACACATGTTAGTCATGGTAATAATGCGTTGTCATCAATTGCCGAAACCAACTCTCGAGGCCTAGATGCTTTCAACGTCCAAAATGATTTTTGAGCCTATGGTATGTTTGGCGTAAACCATGCACCTATCTTGCACCGATACTAACACTATCTCCAAATGTACCGAAATGAGATTCCACATGACCCACGTCACCTAGGTGTTCTATCGGGTGTGTCCAAAATGATTTTTGGGCCTGTGGTATATTTGACGCAAAACGTGCACCTAGCTTGCATCGATACTAATACTTTCTCCAAACGGACCGTAATGAGATTCCACATGACACACGTCACCTCGTTGCTCTATCGGGTGTGTCCATAATAATTTTTTAGCCTGCGGTACGTTCAACTTATACAGTGCACCTATCCTGCGTCAAGGTTAGCACTATCTCCAAACGGACCAAAACAAGCATCCACTCGAGCCCCATCACCTAGGAGCACCATCGGGTGCGTCCAGAATAATTTCTGAGCCTATGGTACATTTGGCGCAAACCATGCACCTATCTTGCACTGATACTAACCCTATCTCCAAATGTACTGAAATGAGATTCCACATGACCCACATCACCAAGGTGTTCTATTAGGTGTGTCCAAAATGATTTTTGAGCCTATGGTACGTTTGACGCAAATCGTGCACCTACTTTGCCTCAAGTTAGCACTATCTCCAAATAGACCAAAACGATCATCCACTTGAGCCTCGTCACCAAGGAGTACCATCGGGTGCATCAAAAATGATTTCTAAGCCTATGGTACATTCGGCGCAAACCATGCAGTTCTCTTGCATCAAGATTAGCACTATCTCCAAACATACCAAAACGAGCATCCACTTGAGCCTCGTCTCCTAGGAGTACAATTGGATGCATCAAAAATGATTTTCGAGCTCATGGTACGTTCAGCGCAAACCGTGCACCTATCTTGCACTTATACTAACACTATATCCAAATGGACCGAAATGAGATTCCACATGACCCACATGACCTAGGTGTTCTATCGGGTGTGTCCAAAATGATTTTCGAGCCTATGGTACGTTCGACGCAAACCGTGCACCTATTTTGCATCAAGTTAGCACTATCTCCAAATAGACCGAAACGATCATCCACTTGAGCCTCGTCACCTAGGAGTACCATCGGGTGCGTCCAAAACAATTTCTGAGCCTATGGTGCGTTCTGCGAAACCATGCATCTATCTTGCGTCCAGATTAGCTCTACCCGCAAACAGACCTAAACGAGCATCCACTTGAGCCTCATCCCCAAGGAGTACCATCAGGTGCGTCTAAAACGATTTCTAAGCCTATGGTACGTTTGGCGCAAACCATGCACCTATCTTGCACTGAGACTAACACTATCTCTAAATGGACTGAAACAATATTCCACATGAACAACGTCACCTAGGGGATCCATCGGGTGCGTCCAACAACGATTTTTGAGCATATGGTACGTTCGACGCAAACCATGCACCTATCTTGCGTCAAGGTTAGCACTATCTGCAAACAGACCGAAACAAGCACCCACTTGCGCCTGGTCACCTGGGAGTACAATCAGGTGCGTCCAAAATGATTTCTAAGCCTATGATATGTTTGGAGCAGACCATGCACCTATCTGGCACTGACACTAACACTGTCTCCAAATGGACAGAGATGAGATTCCACATGACCAATGTCACCTTGGAGATCCATCGGGTGCATCTAACAACGATTTTCGAGCGTATGGTTTGTTCGACGCAAACCGTGTACCTATCTTGCACCAAGATTAGTACTATCTCCAAATGGACCGAAACGAGCATCCACTTGAGCCTCAACACCTAGGAGTACCATCGGGTGCGTCCAAAATGATTTTTGAGCCTATGGTATGTTCTACGAAACCATGCATCTATCTTGCGTCAAGATTAGCTCTATCTCCAAACAGACCATAACGAGCATCCACTTGAGCCTCGTCACCTAGGAGTACCATCGGGTGCATCCAAAACAATATATGAGCCTATGGTACGTTCGACGCAAACCGTGCACCTATTTTGCATCAAGTTAGCACTATCTCCAAATAGACCGAAATGATCATCCACTTGAGCCTTGTAACCTAGGAGTACCATCGGGTGCGTCCAAAACAATTTCTGAGCCTATGGTACGTTCTACGAAACCATGCAGCTATCTTGTGTTAACATTAGCACCATCTCTAAATAGACCAAAATGAGCATCCACTTGAGCCTCGTCCCCTAGGAGTACCATCGGGTGCGTCCAAAATGATTTCTGAGTCTATGGTATGTTCGGCGCAAACCATGCACCTATCTTGCACTGAGGCTAACACTATCTCCAAATGGACTGAAACAAAATTTCACATGACCAACGTCACCTAGGGGATCCATCTGGTGCAAACAATGATTTCTGAGCGTATGGTACGTTCGACAAAAACCATGCACTTATCTTGCGTCAAGGTTTGCACTATCTGCAAACGGACCGAAACAAGCATCCACATGAGCCTTGTCCCCTTGGAGTACCATCGGGTGCGTCCAAAATGATTTCTGAGCCTATGGTACGTTTGGCGCAAACCATGCACCTATCTTGCACCGATGCTAACAATATCTCCAAACGGATCGAAATGAGTTTCCACATGACCCATGTCACCAAGGTGTTCTTCGGGTGTGTCCAAAATGATTTTTGAGCTCATGGTACATTCGGCGCAAACCGTGCACCTATCTTGCACTTATAATAACACTATATCCAAATGGACCAAAATAAGATTCCACATGACCCACATCACCTACGTGTCCTATTGGGTGGGCCCAAAATTATTTTCGAGATTATGGTACGTTCGACGCAAACCGTGCACCTATTTTGCATCAAGTTAGCAGTATCTCCAAATAGACTGAAACGATCATCCACTTGAGCCTTGTCACCTAGGAGTAACATCGGGTGCGTCCAAAACAATTTCTGAGCCTATGGTACGTTCTGCGAAACCATGCAGCTATCTTACGTCAAGATTAGCACCATCTCCAAACAGACCAAAATGATCATCCAGTTGAGCCTTGTCACCTAGGAGTACCATCGGGTGCGTCCAAAACGATTTCTGAGCCTATGGTACATTTGTCGCAAACCATGCACCTATCTTGCACTTAGACTAACACTACCTCCAAATGGACTGAAACAACATTCCGTATGACCAAAGTCACCTAGGGGATCCACCGGGTGCGTCCAACAATGATTTCTGAGCGTATAGTACGTTCGACGCAAACCATGCACATATCTTGCGTGAAGGTTAGCACTATCTGCAAACGGACCGAAACAAGCATCCACTTGAGCCTCATCCCCTAGGAGTACCATCGGGTGCGTCCAAAACGATTTCCGAGCCTATAGTACGTTTGGCGCAAACCGTGCACCTTTCTTGCACCGATGCTAACACTATCTCCAAACGGATCGAAAGGAGATTCGACATGACCCATGTCACCAAGGTGTTCTTCGGGTGTGTCCAAAATGATTTTCGAGCTCATGGTACGTTCGGCGCAAACCGTGCACCTATCTTGCACTTATACTAGCACTATTACCAAACGGACCGAAATGAGATTCCACATGATCCACATCACCTAGGTGTTCTATCGGGTGTGTCCAAAATGATTTTTAAGCCTATGGTACGTTCGACGCAAACCGTGCACCTATTTTGCATCAAGTTAGCACTATCTCCAAATAGACCGAAACGATCATCCACTTGAGCCTCGTCACCTAGAAGTACCATTGGGTGCGTCCAAAATGATTTTTGAGCCTATGGTACGTTCTGCGAAACCATGCATCTATCTTGCGTCAAGATTAGCTTTATCTGCAAATAGACCTAAATGAGCATCCACTTGAGCCTCGTCACCTAGGAGTACCATCGGGTGCGTCCAAAACGATTTCTGAGCCTATGGTACGTTTGGCGCAAACCGTGCACCTATCTTGCACCGATGCTAACACTATCTCCAAACAGATCGAAATGAGATTTGATGAGGACATCCTCCACTATTACCCGCTGGCAAAGATGCAACAAAAAAAGGCCAAGTGGGCCTAGTTGTAGTCTGGCGGCGATCGTGTGAGCCTCTAAATAATCCCACCTTGCTTAGCTTGGGAGGAGGAAGCCACCTTAAAAGAGAGTCACCCTTCCCCTATCAGACTAGTCTTTTAGGGACATTGGGCCTTTCCCTGAGTGGGTGTGCATAAGAACTGTTGGGGTTCGGGCAACCTTAATTTATTGGGCCTCGGCCAACCCCACCTAGGCCGGATGCATCAAGATTTCACATGACCCATGTCACCAAGGTGTTCTTCGGGTGTGTCCAAAATGATTTTCGAGCTCATGGTACGTTCGGCGCAAACCATGCACCTATCTTGCACTTATACTAGCACTATATCCAAATGGACCAAAATGAGATTCCACATGACCCACATCACCTAGGTGTTCTATCCGGTGTGTCCAAAATGATTTTCAAGCCTATGGTACGTTCGACGCAAACCGTGCATCTATTTTGCATCAAGTTAGCACTATCTCCAAATAGACCAAAACGATCATCCACTTGAGCCTACGGTACGTTCTGCGAAACCATGCAGCTATCTTGCGTCAAGAATAGCTTTATCTGCAAATAGACCTAAATGAGCATCCACTTGAGCCTCGTCACCTAGGAGTACCATCGGGTGCGTCCAAAGTGATTTCTGAGCCTAGGGTACGTTTCGCGCAAACCGTGCACCTATCTTGCAGTGAGACTAACACTATCTCCAAATGGACTGAAACAACATGCCACATGACCAACGTCACCTAGGGGATCCATCGGGTGTGTCCAACAACGATTTCTGGGCGTAGGGCACGTTCGACGCAAACCATGCAACTATCTTGCGTCACAAGGTTAGCACTATCTGCAAACGGACCGAAACAAGCATCCACTTGAGCCTCATCCCCTAGGAGTACCATCGGGTGCGTCCAAAATGATTTCTAAGCCTATAGTACGTTTGGCGCAAACCGTGCACCTATCTTGCACCGATGCTAACACTATCTCCAAACGGATCGAAATGAGATTTGACATGACCCATGTCACCAAGGTGTTCTTCGGGTGTGTCCAAAATGATTTTCGAGCTCATGGTACGTTCGGCGCAAACCATGCACCTATCTTGCACTTATACTAGCACTATATCCAAACGGACCGAAATGAGATTCCACATGACCCACATCACCTAGGTGTTCTATCGGGTGTGTCCAAAATGATTTTTGAGCCTTTGGTACGTTCGACGCAAACCGTGCACCTATTTTGCATCAAGTTAGCACTATCTCCAAATAGACCGAAACGATCATCCACTTGAGCTTCGTCACCTAGGAGTAGCATTGGGTGCGTCCAAAACGATTTTTGTGCCTATGGTACGTTCTGCGAAACCATGCATCTATCTTGCGTCAAGATTAGCTTTATCTGCAAATAGACCTAAACGAGCATCCACTTGAGCCTCGTCACCTAGGAGTACCATCGGGTGTGTCCAAAATTATTTTTGAGCTCATGGTACGTTCGGCGCAAACCGTGCTCCTATCTTGCACTTATACTAACACTATATCCAAATGGACCGAAATGAGATTCCACATGACCCACATCACCTAGGTGTTCTATCGGGTGTGCCCAAAATTATTTTCGAGCCTATGTTACATTCGACGCAAACCGTGCACCTATTTTGCATCAAGTAACAGTATCTCCAAATAGACCGAAACGATCATCCACTTGAGCCATGTCACCTAGGAGTAACATCGGGTGCGTCCAAAATAATTTCTGAGCCTATGGTACGTTCTGCGAAACCATACAGCTATCTTGTGTCAAGATTAGCACCATCTCCAAACAGACCAAAACGATCATCCAGTTGAGCCTTGTCACCTAGGAGTACCATCGGGTGCGTCCAAAATGATTTCTAAGCCTATGGTACGTTTGTCGCAAACCATGCACCTATCTTGCACTTAGACTAACACTACCTCCAAAAGGACTGAAATAACATTCCGTATGACCAAAGTCACCTAGGGGATCCACCGGGTGCGTCCAACAACGATTTCTGAGCGTATAGTACGTTCGACGCAAACCATGCACATATCTTGCGTGAAGGTTAGCACTATCTGCAAACGGACCGAAACAAGCATCCACTTGAGCCTCATCCCATAGGAGTACCATCGGGTGCGTCCAAAACGATTTCTGAGCCTATAGTACGTTTGGCGCAAACCGTGCACCTATCTTGCACCGATGATAACACTATCTCCAAACGGATCAAAATGAGATTCGACATGACCCATGTCACCAAGGTGTTCTTCGGGTGTGTCCAAAATGATTTTCGAGCTCATGGTACGTTCGGCGCAAACCGTGCACCTATCTTGCACTTATACTAGCACTATATCCAAACGGACCAAAATGAGATTCCACATGACCCACATCACCTAGGTGTTCTATCGGGTGTGTCCAAAATGATTTTTGAGCCTTTGGTACGTTCGACGCAAACCGTGCACCTATTTTGCATCAAGTTAGCATTATCTCCAAATAGACCGAAACGATCATCCACTTGAGCTTCGTCACCTAGGAGTAGCATCGGGTGCGTCCAAAACGATTTTTGTGCCTATGGTACGTTCTGCGAAACCATGCATCTATCTTGCGTCAAGATTAGCTTTATCTGCAAATAGACCTAAACGAGCATCCACTTGAGCCTCGTCACCTAGGAGTACCATCGGGTGTGTCCAAAATTATTTTTGAGCTCATGGTACGTTCGGCGCAAACCGTGCTCCTATCTTGCACTTATACTAACACTATATCCAAATGGACCGAAATGAGATTCCACATGACCCACATCACCTAGGTGTTCTATCGGGTGTGCCCAAAATTATTTTCGAGCCTATGTTACATTCGACGCAAACCGTGCACCTATTTTGCATCAAGTAACAGTATCTCCAAATAGACCGAAACGATCATCCACTTGAGCCATGTCACCTAGGAGTAACATCGGGTGCGTCCAAAACAATTTCTGAGCCTATGGTACGTTCTGCGAAACCATACAGCTATCTTGTGTCAAGATTAGCACCATCTCCAAACAGACCAAAACGATCATCCAGTTGAGCCTTGTCACCTAGGAGTACCATCGGGTGCGTCCAAAATGATTTCTGAGCCTATGGTACGTTTGTCGCAAACCATGCACCTATCTTGCACTTAACACTACCTCCAAATGGACTGCAATAACATTCCGTATGACCAAAGTCACCTAGGGGATCCACCGGGTGCGTCCAACAACGATTTCTGAGCGTATAGTACGTTCGACGCAAACCATGCACATATCTTGCGTGAAGGTTAGCACTATCTACAAACGGACCGAAACAAGCATCCACTTGAGCCTCATCCCGTAGGAGTACCATCGGGTGCGTCCAAAACGATTTCTGAGCCTATAGTACGTTTGGCGCAAACCGTGCACCTATCTTGCACCGATGATAACACTATCTCCAAACGGATCAAAATGAGATTCGACATGACCCATGTCACAAAGGTGTTCTTCGGGTGTGTCCAAAATGATTTTCAAGCTCATGGTACGTTCGGGCAAACCGTGCACCTATCTTGCACTTATACTAGCACTATATCCAAACGGACCAAAATGAGATTCCACATGATCCACATCACCTAGGTGTTCTATCGGGTGTGTCCAAAATGATTTTTGAGCCTATGGTACGTTCGACGCAAACCGTGCACCTATTTTGCATCAAGTTAGCACTATCTCCAAATAGACCGAAACGATCATCCACTTGAGCCTCGTCACCTAGAAGTACCATTGGGTGCGTCCAAAACGATTTTTGAGCCTATGGTACGTTCTGCGAAACCATGCATCTATCTTGCGTCAAGATTAGCTTTATCTGCAAATAGACCTAAACGAGCATCCACTTGAGCCTCGTCACCTAGGAGTACCATCGGGTGCGTCTAAAACGATTTCTGAGCCTATGGTACGTTTGGCGCAAACCGTGCACCTATCTTGCACCGATGCTAACACTATCTCCAAACAGATCGAAATGAGATTTGATGAGGACATCCTCCACTATTACCCGCTGGCAAAGACGCAACAAAAAAAGGCCAAGTGGGACTAGTTGTAGTCTGGCGGTGATCGTGTGAGCCTCTGAATAATCCCACCTTGCTTAGCTTGGGAGGAGGAAGCCACCTTAAAAGAGAGTCACCCTTCCCCTATCAGACTAGTCTTTTAGGGACATTGGGCCTTTCCCTGAGTGGGTGTGCATAAGAACTGTTGGGGTTCGGGCAACCTTAATTTATTGGGCCTCGGCCAACCCCACCTAGGCCGGATGCATCAAGATTTCACATGACCCATGTCACCAAGGTGTTCTTCGGGTGTGTCCAAAATGATTTTTGAGCTCATGGTACGTTCGGCGCAAACCGTGCACCTATCTTGCACTTATACTAGCACTATATCCAAATGGACCAAAATGAGATTCCACATGACCCACATCACCTAGGTGTTATATCCGGTGTGTCCAAAATGATTTTCAAGCCTATGGTATGTTCGACGCAAACCGTACACCTATTTTGCATCAAGTTAGCACTATCTCCAAATAGACAAAAACGATCATCCACTTAAGCCTATGGCACGTTCTGCGAAACCATGCAGCTATCTTGCGTCAAGAATAGCTTTATCTGCAAATAGACCTAAACGAGCATCCACTTGAGCCTCGTCACCTAGGAGTACCATCGGGTGCGTCCAAAGTGATTTCTGAGCCTATGGTACGTTTCGCGCAAACCGTGCACCTATCTTGCAGTGAGGCTAACACTATCTCCAAATGGACTGAAATAACATGCCACATGACCAACGTCACCTAGGGGATCCATCGGGTGCGTCCAACAACGATTTCTGGGCGTATGGTACGTTCGACGCAAACCATGCAACTATCTTGCGTCAAGGTTAGCACTATCTGCAATCAGACCGAAACATGCATCCACTTGAGCCTCGTCCCCTAGGAGTACCATCGGATGCGTCCAAAACGATTTTTGAGCCTATAGTACGTTTGGCGCAAACCGTGCACCTATCTTGCACCGATGATAACACTATCTCCAAACAGATCGAAATGAGATTCCAGATGACCCATGTCACCAAGGTGTTCTTCGGGTGTGTCCAAAATGATTTTCGAGCTCATGGTACATTCGGCGCAAACCATGCACCTATCTTGCACCTATACTAACACTATATCCAAACGGACCAAAATGAGATTCCACATGACCCACATCACCTAGGTGTTCTATCGGGTGTGTACAAAATGATTTTCGAGCCTATGGTACGTTCGACGCAAACCGTGCACCTATTTTGCATCAAGTTAGCACTATCTCCAAATAGACCGAAACGATCATCAACTTGAGCCTCGTCACCTAAAAGTACCATCGGGTGCGTCCAAAACGATTTGTGAGCCTATGGTATGTTCTATGAAACCATGGATCTATCTTGCGTCAAGATTAGCTTTATCTGCAAATAGACCTAAACGAGCATCCACTTGAGCCTCGTCACCTAGGAGTACCATCGGGTGCGTACAAAACGATTTCTGAGCCTATGGTACGTTTGGCGCAAACCGTGCACCTATCTTGCAGTGATGCTAACACTATCTCCAAACGGATCGAAATGAGATTACACATGACCCATGTCACCAAGGTGTTCTACGGGTGTGTCCAAAATGATTTTCGAGCTCATGGTACGTTCGGCGCAAACCGTGCACCTATCTTGCACTTATACACGCTATATCCAAATGGACCGAAATGAGATTCCACATGACCCACATCACCTAGGTGTTCTATCGGGTGTGTCCAAAATGATTTTCGAGCCTATGGTACGTTCGACGCAAACCGTGCACCTATTTTGCATCAAGTTAGCACTATCTCCAAATAGACCAAAACGACCATCCACTTGAGCCTTGTCACCAAGGAGTACCATTGGGTGCGTCCAAAACAATTTCTGAGCCTATGGTACGTTCTGCGAAACCAGGCAGCTATCTTGTGTCAAGATTAGCACCATCTCCAAATAGACCAAAATGAGCATGCACTTGAGCCTCGTCACCTACGAGTACCATCGGATGCATCCAAAACGATTTCTGAGCCTATGGTACATTTGGCGCAAACCGTGCACCTACCTTGCACCAACACTAATACTGTCTCTAAATGGACTGAAACAACATTCCATATGACCAACGTCACCTAGGGGATCCACCGGGTGCGTCCAATAATGATTTCTAAGCGTATGGTACGTTCGACGCAAACCATGCACCTATCTTGCGTCAAGGTTAGCACTATCTGCAAACGGACCGAAACAAGCATCCACTTGAGCCTCGTCCCCTAGGAGTACCATCGGGTGCGTCCAAAACGATTTCTGAGCCTATAGTACGTTTGGCGCAAACCATGCACCTATCTTGCACCGATGCTAACACTATCTCCAAACAGATCGAAATGAGATTCCACATGACCCACATCACCTAGGTGTTCTATCAGGTGTGTCCAAAATGATTTTCGAGCCTATGGTACGTTCGACGTAAACCGTGCACCTATTTTGCATCAAGTTAGCACTATCTTCAAATAGACCGAAACGATCATCCACTTGAGCCTCGTCCCCTAGGAGTACCATCGGGTGCGTCCAAAACGATTTCTGAGCCTATAGTACGTTTGGCGCAAACCATGCACCTATCTTGCACCGATGCTAACACTATCTCCAAACAGATCGAAATGAGATTCCACATGACCCACATCACCTAGGTGTTCTATCAGGTGTGTCCAAAATGATTTTCGAGCCTATGGTACGTTCGACGCAAACCGTGCACCTATTTTGCATCAAGTTAGCGCTATCTTCAAATAGACCGAAACGATCATCCACTTGAGCCTCGTCCCCTAGGAGTACCATCGGGTGTGTCCAAAATGATTTTTGAGCCTATGGTACGTTCTGCAAAACCATGCATCTATCTTGCGTCAAGATTAGCTTTATGTGCAAATAGACCTAAACGAGCATCCACTTGGGCCTCATCACCTAGGAGTACCATCGGGTGCGTCCAAAATGATTTCTGAGCCTATGGTACGTTTGGCGCAAACCGTGCACCTATCTTGCACTGATGCTAACACTATCTCCAAACGGATCGAAATGAGATTACACATGACCCATGTCACCAAGGTGTTCTTCGTGTATGTTCGGTGCAAATCGTGCACCTATCTTGCGTCAAGGTTAGCACTATCTGCAAACAGACCGAAACAAGCATCCACTTGCGCCTCATCACCTAGGAGTACAATCAGGTGCGTCCAAAATGATTTCTGAGCCTATGGTTTGTTTGGAGCATAACATGCACCTATCTTGCACTGACACTAACACTATCTCCAAATGAACAGAGACGAGATTCCACATGACCAATGTCACCATGGAGATCCATCGGGTTCATCCGACAACGATTTTTGAGCGTGTGGTAGGTTCGATGCAAACCGTGCACCTATCTTGCGCCAAGATTAGTGCTATCTCCAAATGGACCGAAACGAGCATCCACTTGAGCCTCAACACCTAGGAGTACCATCGGGTGCGTCCAAAATGATTTCTGATCCTATGGCACATTCTGCGAAAATATGCATCCATCTTGCATCAAGATTAGCTCTATCTCCAAACAGACCAAAACGAGCATCCACTTGAGCCTTGTCACCTAGGAGTACCATCAGGTGCATCCAAAACGATTTATGAGCCTATGGTACGTTTCGCGCAAACCGTGCACCTATCTGGCCCCGATACTAACACTATCTCCAAACGGATCGAAATGAGATTCCACATGATCTATGTCACAAGTTGTTATTCGGGTGTGTCGAAAATGACTTTCAAGCTCATGGTAGGTTCGGCGCAAACCATGCAGCTATCTTGCACCGATACTAACACTATCTCCAAATGGTCTGAAATGAGATTCCACATGACCCACATCACCTAGGAGTTCTATCGGGTGTGTCCAAAATGATTTTTGAGCCTATGGTACGTTCGACGCAAACCGTACACCTATTTTGCATCAAGTCAGCACTATCTCTGAATAGACCAAAACGATCATCCACTAGAGCCTCGTCACCTAGGAGTACCACCAGGTGCGTCCAAACACAATTTCTGAGCCTATGGTACGTTCTGCGAAATCATGCAGCTATCTTGCGTCAAGATTAGCTCTATCTGCAAACAGACCAAAATGAGCATCCACTTGAGCCTCGTCTCCTAGGAGTACCATCGGGTGCGTCCTAAATGATTTCTGAGCCTATGGTACGTTTGGCGCAAACCGTGCACCTATCTTGCACTGAGGCTAGCACTATCTCCAAATGGACTGAAACAACATTCCATATGACCAACGTCACCTAGGGGATCCATCGGGTGCGTCCAACAACGATTTCTGAGCGTATGGTACGTTCGACGCAAACCAAGCACCTATCTTGCGTCAAGGTTAGCACTATCTGCAAACGGACCGAAACAAGCATCCACTTGAGCCTCGTCCCCTAGGAGTACCATCGGGTGCATCCAAAACGATTTCTAAGCCTATAGTACGTTTGGCGCAAACCATGCACCTATCTTGCACCGATGCTAACACTATCTCCAAACAGATCGAAATGAGATTCCACATGACCCACATCACCTAGGTGTTCTATCAGGTGTGTCCAAAATGATTTTCGAGCCTATGGTACGTTCGACGCAAACCGTGCACCTATTTTGCATCAAGTTAGCACTATCTTCAAATAGACCGAAACGATCATCCACTTGAGCCTCGTCCCCTAGGAGTACCATCGGGTGTGTCCAAAATGATTTTCGAGCCTATGGTACGTTCTGCGAAACCATGCATCTATCTTGCGTCAAGATTAGCTTTATGTGCAAATAGACCTAAACGAGCATCCAATTGGGCCTCGTCACCTAGGAGTACCATCGGGTGCGTCCAAAATGATTTCTGAGCCTATGGTACGTTTGGCGCAAACCGTGCACCTATCTTGCACTGATGCTAACACTATCTCCAAACGGATCGAAATGAGATTACACATGACCCATGTCACCAAGGTGTTCTTCGGGTACGTTCGGTGCAAATCGTGCACCTATCTTGCGTCAAGGTTAGCACTATCTGCAAACAGACCGAAACAAGCATCCACTTGCGCCTCATCACCTAGGAGTACAATCAGGTGCGTCCAAAATGATTTCTGAGCCTATGGTTTGTTTGGAGCATAACATGCACCTATCTTGCACTGACACTAACACTATCTCCAAATGAACAGAGACGAGATTCCACATGACCAATGTCACCATGGAGATCCATCGGGTTCATCCGACAACGATTTTTTAGCGTGTGGTAGGTTCGATGCAAACCGTGCACCTATCTTGCGCCAAGATTAGTGCTATCTCCAAATGGACCGAAACGAGCATCCACTTGAGCCTCAACACCTAGGAGTACCATCGGGTGCATCCAAAATGATTTCTGATCCTATGGCACATTCTGCGAAAATATGCATCCATCTTGCATCAAGATTAGCTCTATCTCCAAACAGACCAAAACGAGCATCCACTTGAGCCTTGTCACCTAGGAGTACCATCAGGTGCATCCAAAACGATTTATGAGCCTATGGTACGTTTCGCGCAAACCGTGCACCTATCTGGCCCCGATACTAACACTATCTCCAAACGGATCGAAATGAGATTCCACATGATCTATGTCACAAGTTGTTATTCGGGTGTGTCGAAAATGACTTTCAAGCTCATGGTAGGTTCGGCGCAAACCATGCAGCTATCTTGCACCGATACTAACACTATCTCCAAATGGTCTGAAATGAGATTCCACATGACCCACATCACCTAGGAGTTCTATCGGGTGTGTCCAAAATGATTTTTGAGCCTATGGTACGTTCGACGCAAACCGTACACCTATTTTGCATCAAGTCAGCACTATCTCTGAATAGACCAAAACGATCATCCACTAGAGCCTCGTCACCTAGGAGTACCACCAGGTGCGTCCAAACACAATTTCTGAGCCTATGGTACGTTCTGCGAAATCATGCAGCTATCTTGCGTCAAGATTAGCTCTATCTGCAAACAGACCAAAATGAGCATCCACTTGAGCCTCGTCTCCTAGGAGTACCATCGGGTGCGTCCTAAATGATTTCTGAGCCTATGGTACGTTTGGCGCAAACCGTGCACCTATCTTGCACTGAGGCTAGCACTATCTCCAAATGGACTGAAACAACATTCCATATGACCAACGTCACCTAGGGGATCCATCGGGTGCGTCCAACAACGATTTCTGAGCGTATGGTACGTTCGACGCAAACCAAGCACCTATCTTGCGTCAAGGTTAGCACTATCTGCAAACGGACCGAAACAAGCATCCACTTGAGCCTCGTCCCCTAGGAGTACCATCGGGTGCATCCAAAACGATTTCTAAGCCTATAGTACGTTTGGCGCAAACCATGCACCTATCTTGCACCGATGCTAACACTATCTCCAAACAGATCGAAATGAGATTCCACATGACCCACATCACCTAGGTGTTCTATCAGGTGTGTCCAAAATGATTTTCGAGCCTATGGTACGTTCGACGCAAACCGTGCACCTATTTTGCATCAAGTTAGCACTATCTTCAAATAGACCGAAACGATCATCCACTTGAGCCTCGTCCCCTAGGAGTACCATCGGGTGTGTCCAAAATGATTTTCGAGCCTATGGTACGTTCTGCGAAACCATGCATCTATCTTGCGTCAAGATTAGCTTTATGTGCAAATAGACCTAAACGAGCATCCAATTGGGCCTCGTCACCTAGGAGTACCATCGGGTGCGTCCAAAATGATTTCTGAGCCTATGGTACGTTTGGCGCAAACCGTGCACCTATCTTGCGTCAAGGTTAGCACTATCTGCAAACAGACCGAAACAAGCATCCACTTGCGCCTCGTCACCTAGGAGTACCATCAGGTGCGTCCAAAATGATTTCTGAGCCTGTGGTACGTTTGGCGCAAACCGTGCACCTATCTTGCACTAATACTAACACTATCTCCAAATGGATCGAAATGAGATTCCATATGACCCATGTCACCAAGATGTTCTCCGGGTGTGTCCAAAATGATTTTTAGCTCATGGTATGTTCAGCACAAACCATGCACCTATCTTGCACCGATACTAACACTATCTCCAAATAGTCCGAAATGAGATTCCACATGACCCACATCACCTAGGTGTTCTATCGGGTGTGTCCAAAATGATTCTCGAGCCTATGGTACGTTCGACGCAAACCGTGTACCTGTTTTGCATCAAGTTAGCACTATCTCCAAATAAATCGAAACGATCATCCACTTGAGCCTCGTCACCTAGGAGTAGCATCGGGTGCGTCCAAAACGATTTCTGAGCCTATGCTACGTTCTACGAAACCATGCATCTATCTTGCGTCAAGATTAGCTCTATCTGCAAACAGACTTAAACGAGCATCCACTTGAGCCTCGTCACCTAGGAGTACCATCGGGTGCGTCTAAAACGATTTTTTAGCCTATGGTACGTTTGGCGCAAACCGTGCACCTATCTTGCAGTGAGGCTTACACTATCTCCAAATGGACTTAAACAACATTCCACATGACCAACGTCACCTTGGGGATCCATCGGGTGCGTCCAACAATGATTTCTGAGCGTATGGTACGTTTGTCACAAACCATGCACCTATCTTGCATCAAGGTTAGCACTATCTGCAAACAGACCGAAACAAGCATCCACTTGCGCCTTGTCACCTAGGTGTACCATCAGGTGCGTCCAAAATGATTTCTGAGCCTATGGTTTGTTTGGAGCAGAAGACACTAACACTATCTCCAAATGAACAGAGACGAGCTTCCACATGACCAATGTCACCATGGAGATCCATTGGGTGCATCTGACAATGATTTTTGAGCATATGATATGTTCGACACAAACTGTGCACCTATCTTGCACCAAGATAAGTGCTATCTCCAAATGGACCGAAACGAGCATCCACTTGAGCCTCAACACCTAGGAGTACCATCGGGTGCATCCAAAACAATTTCTGAGCCTATGGTACGTTCTGCGAAACCATGCATCCATCTTGCGTCAAGATTAGCTCTATCTCCAAACAGACCAAAACAAGCATCCACTTGAGCCTCGTCTCCTAGGAGTACCATGGGGTGCATCCAAAACGATTTATAAGCCTATGGTATGCTTGGCGCAAACCGTGCACCTATCTTACACCGATACTAACACTATCTCCAAACGGATCGAAATGAGATTGCACATGACCCGTGTCACCAAGGTGTTATTCGGGTGTGTCCAAAATGACTTTCAAGCTCATGGTACGTTCGGCGCAAACCATGCACCTATCTAGCACCGATACTAACACTATCCTCAAATGGTCCGAAATGAGATTCCACATGACCCACATCACCTAGGTGTTCTATCGGGTGTGTCCAAAATGATTTTTGAGCCTATGGTACATTCGACGCAAACCGTGCACCTATTTTGCATCAAGTTAGCACTATCTCCAAATAGACCAAAACGATCATCCACTAGAGCCTCGTCACCTAGGAGTACCATCGGGTGCGTCCAAAACAATTTCTGAGCCTTTGGTACATTCTGTGAAACCATGCAGCTATCTTACGTCAAGATTAGCACCATTTCCAAATAGACCAAAATGAGCATCCACTTGAGCTTCGTCCCCTAGGAGTACCATCGGGTGCGTCCAAAATGATTTATGAGCCTATGGTACGTTTGGCGCAAACCATGCACCTATCTTGCACCGATGCTAACACTATCTCCAAACGGATCGAAATGGGATTCCACATGACCCATGTCATGAAGGTGTTCTTCGAGTGTGTCCGAAATGATTTTCGAGCTCATGGTACATTCGGTGCAAACCGTGCACCTATCTTGCACTGATACTAACACTATATCCAAATGGACCGAAATGAGATTCCACATGACCCACATCACCTAGGTGTTCTATCAGGTGTGTCCAAAATCATTTTCGAGCCTATGGTATGTTCGACGCAAACCATGCACCTATCTTGCGTCAAGGTTAGCACTATCTGCAAACGGACCGAAACAAGCATCCACTTGAGCCTCGTCCCCTAGGAGTATAATGGGGTGCGTCCAAAACGATTTTTGAGCCTATGGTACATTTGACACAAACCATGCACCCATCTTACACCAATGCTAACACTATCTCCAAACGAATTGAAATGGGATTCCACATGACCCATGTCACGAAGGTGTTCTTCGGGTGTGTCCAAAACAATTACCTAGGCGCAAACCGAGCACCTATCTTGCACTAATACTAACACTATATCCAAACAGACCAAAATGAGATTCCACATGACCCACATCACCTAGGTGTTCTATCGGGTGTGTCCAAAATGATTTTCGAGCCTATGGTACGTTCGATGCAAACCGTGCACCAATTTTGCATCAAGTTAGCACTATCTCCAAAGAGACTAAAACGATCTTCCACTTGAGCCTCGTCACCTCGGAGTACCATCGGGTGCATCCAAAACGATTTTTGTGCCTATGGTACGTTTGGTGCAAACCGTGCACCTATCTTGCAGTGAGACTAACACTATCTCCAAATGGACTGAAATAACATTCCACATGACCAATGTCACCTAGGGCATCCATCGGGTGCGTCCAACAACGATTCCTGAGCATATGGTACGTTTGACGCAAACCATGCTCCTATCTTGTACCAAGATTAGTGCGATCTCCAAATGGACCGAAACGAGCATCCACTTGAGCCTCAACACCTAGGTGTATCATCGGATGCGTCCAAAATGATTTCTGAGCCTATGGTACGTTCTGTGAAACCATGCATCCATCTTGCGTCAAGATTAGCTCTATCTCCAAACAGACCAAAACGAGCATCCACTTGAGCCTCGTCACCTAGGAGTACCATCGGGTGCATCCAAAACGATTTATGAGCCTATGGTACATTTGGCGCAAACCGTGCACCTATCTTGCACCGATACTAACACTGTCTCCAAATGGATCGAAATGGGATTTCACATGACCCATGTCACCAAGGTGTTATTCGGGTGTGTCCAAAATGACTTTCAAGCTCATGGTACGTTTGGCCCAAACCATGCACCTATCTTGCACCGATACTAACACTATCTCCAAATGGTCCGAAATGAGATTCCACATGACCCCATCACATAGGTGTTCTATCGGTTATGTCCAAAATGATTTTTGAGCCTATGGTACGTTTGACGCAAACCGTGCACCTATTTTGCATCAAGTTAGCACTATCTCCAAATAGACCGAAACAATCATGCACTAGAGCCTCGTCACCTAGGAGTACCATCGGGTGCGTCCAAAACAATTTCTGAGCCTTTGGTACGTTCTGTGAAACCATGCAGCAATCTTGCGTCAAGATTAGCACTGATATGAACCCACTAGGGTTTATGGACGATCTTTCGATGAGAGGCGTGAGATCACTCGATTTGGTGGATGGAGATGACGTTCACGGCCTGACTACAGCCTTCCAAGACCGCGCCTTAGCAACCGATACACCACCTCCAAAGGCCGTCATGATCTTGTGGAGCGCGACAACCAGCCACTAGGGCTCCCGTCCTGCAAACAATCGAAGAACTAGCAAGAACAAGGAAACAAGCACTGAATTTGCAAGATTAAATTGAAAGCCTCAAACTGAATCTTATTATGAGTGGAGTTCCGAAGACAAGGAGACGGGTGGCTGGATCAGCACACGCGCCTACAAGCAAGTAGCAAAGGCTAAACTTGATCTAAACAAAACCCAAGTGTTCCTGGTGGCGGCTAAGGGGTATATGATGTGTGGAGGACGACCACAAGAGAGTTTGGGTCGTGCTCCAACCCTAGGACGCGTCCCTACTGGACTCTAAACGATACAAGCCCATTGGGCTAACTTAAGGTGGCGCAGCACCCTGGACAGAATAGACCTCTCGGTGATTTTTGGACTGTTGACGCCGTTTCTGAGCAGGTATGAGTATGAGGTCAGATCCGTATGAAAGTAGACTTTATTAGCTTTCCAACAAGTCCAGAATCACCCCAATCCAACTCCGTATGTAACCGTGGCGACCGTCACAAGTTGGAGGTGTGCTGCAGTCCGAATCCAGCCTACGCGAGTCCTTTTCCCTTTCGGTCTTCTCCTTGATTCCTAATCAAAACAAGAGTGCACATGTCTCCAAGATCTAAATAGGATGGATAAGAGCTCAAGAAGGAACTCAGTTGATGATTAAGTGTTCGAGCACGAGCACGGGTAATAGGACCAGCAGGTGTCGGCGTGGACGGTGTGGATGTATGATCGGTGTTGATGTCCTCATCATCCTCCCTTTCTTGAATTTGAGTCGTCCTCGACTCAAGCTCATCTTCCTCACCCAAATAAGGCTTCAAATCTGCAATGTTAAATGTGGGAATAACCCCAAAATCTGCAGGAAGATAAAGCTTATATGCATTCTCATTTATTCGTTGCATCACTTTAAAAGGACCATCCGCTCTAGGCATCAATTTAGATTTTCTTAATTCAGGAAACCTATCCTTTCGCAAATGCAACCAAACCAAATCTCCAGGTTCAAGAATCAATTCCCTTCTACCTTTATCTCCAGCAAATTTGTACTTAGCATTCATGCGCTCTATGTTTTCTTTAGTGGTTCATGTAGTTTTAGCATCAATTCAGCACGTTGCTTAGCATCAAAATTCAACTTTTCAGAACTTGGCAATGGCATTAAATCAATAGGAGCACGTGGTAACAAGCCATAAACAATCTCAGAGGGACACATCTTCGTACTAGAATGCAGCGAACGATTATAAGCAAACTCAATATGAGGCAAACAATCTTCCCACATCTTAATATTCTTCTTTAAAACAGTCCTTAACATAGTAGACAAAGTTCTATTCACAACTTCAGTTTGACCATCAGTTTGGGGGTGACAAGTGGTGGAAAATAAAAGCTTAGTCCCCAATTTGGCCCATAAAGTTCTCCAAAAACGGCTAAGAAATTTAGCATCACGATCAGAAACAATTCTATTTGGTACGCCATGCAAGCGAACAACTTCTCGAAAGAACAAATCAGCAATATTTGTAGCATCATCAGTTTTATGACATGGTATAAAATGTGCCATTTTAGAGAATCAATCCACAACCACAAAAGCACTATCTCACCCTTTCCTAGTCCGTGGCAATCCCAACACAAAATCCATAGAAATATCCTCCCAAGGAGCACTAGGAACAGGAAGAGGCATATACAAACCATGTGGATTCAACCGGGACTTAGCCTTTTGACATGTTGTGTAGCGAGCAACAAATCTCTCCACGTCTCGTCACATCTTTGGCCAAAAGAAATGACCAGCAAGAATGTCCTCCGTCTTCTTCACTCCAAAATGCCCCATCAAGCCACCTCCATGCGCTTACTGCAGCAACAACAAGCGAACGGAGCTAGCTGGAATGCATAGCTTGTTAGCTCTAAATACAAACCCATCATTGAGGATGAATTTGTTCCACGTTTTCCCATCTTTACAATGCAGCAGCACTTCTTTAAAATCAGCATCATGAGCATATCGGTCTTTAATTGTTTCTAACCCAAAGATCTTGTAATCAAGTTGATTCAGCAAAGTATATCTCCTAGACAATGCATCTGCAATGATATTATCCTTCCCTTTCTCGTGTTTGATAACATAAGGAAAAGATTCAATAAATTCAACCCATTTTGCATGTCTACGATTCAGTTTTCCTTGACTACGAATATGCTTCAAAGATTCATGATCAGAATGTATAACAAATTCTTTGGGCCACAAATAATGCTCCCATGTTTCTAATGTCCGCACTAGAGCATATAATTCCTTATCATATGTAGAATAATTAAGAATAGGCCCGCTCAATTTCTCACTAAAGTATGCAACAGGTTTTCCTTCTTGTAACAAAACACCACCCAATCCAATTCCACTCGCATCACATTCAAGCTCGAAAGTCTTATTAAAATCAGGGAGTTGGAGTAGAGGTGCATGTGTTAACTTATCTTTCAGCACATGGAAGGCGTGCTCTTGTGCTTTGCCCCAAGAAAAGGGCACTCCCTTCTTTGTAAGCTCATTCAATGGTGCAGCAATGGTGCTGAAGTCCTTCACAAAACGGCAATAGAAACCAGCAATGATGAGGACATCAACACCGATCATACATCCACGCCGTCCACGCCGACACCTGCTGGTCCTATTACCCGTGCTCGTGCTCGAACACTTAATCATCAAGTGAGTTCCTTCTTGAGCTCTTGTCCATCCTGTTTAGATCTTGGAGACACGTGCACTCTTGTTTTGATTAGGAATCAAGGAGAAGACCGAAAGGGAAAAGAACTCGTGTAGGCTGGATTCGGACTGCAGCACACCTCCAACTTGTGACGGTCGCCACGGTTACATACGGAGTCGGATTGGGGTGATTCTGGACTTGTTGGAAAGCAAATAAAGTCTACTTTCATACGGATCTGACCTCATATTCATACCTGCTCAGAAACGGCGTCAACAGTCCAAAAATCACCGAGAGGTCTATTCTGTCCAGGGTGCTGCGCCACCTAAAGTTAGCCCAATGGGCTTGTATCTTTTAGAGTCCAGTAGGGATGCGTCCTAGGGTTGGAGCACGACCCAAACTCTCTTGTGGTCGTCCTCCACACATCATATACCCCTTAGCCACCACCAGGAACACTTGGGTTTTGTTTAGATCAAGTTTAGCCTTTGCTACTTGCTTGTAGGCTCGTGTGCTGATCCAGCCACCCGTCTCCTTGTCTTCAGAACTCCACTCATAATAAGATTTAGTTTGAGGTTTTCAATTTCATCTTGCAAATTCAGTGCTTGTTTCCTTGTTCTTGCTAGTTCTTCGATTGCTTGCAGGACGGGAGCCCTAGTGGCTGGTTGTCGCGCTCCACAAGATCGTGACAGCCTTTGGAGGTGGTGTATCGGTTGCTAAGGCGCGGTCTTGGAAGGCTGTAGTCGGGCCGTGAACGTCATCTCCATCCACCAAATCGAGTGATCTAGCCTCTCATCGAAAGATCGTCCATAAACCCTAGCGGGTTCATATCAATTGGTAATCAGAGCAAGGTTTATCGGTGAGAGACTTGTAATTCTTCGCTGTTTTTATTTTTCCTACAGTCCAAAAAAAAGCCAAAAAAAAGTAGATTAGTTTCCTACAATCCTATAGACTTTTGGGCCGTGGCTAGTGCTACCTAGTTAGGGCTTGTTGAGTCGTCGGTTGCATCGGTTGTGTCAAGTTGCTGGTCTTAGTTTTAGTCCTTTAGAGTTTCGAGTTCTTGTCACGTTCTATCACAACACACGCTATCATATAGTCTCTCTGTTGGCCGAATCCAAGTAGGGTTTGAAGTTTGAATCGGACAAGGAATCGGCTGTTCCTCTCTGTTGGCCGAATCCAAGTAGGTTTTCAAGTTTGAGTCGGATAAAGTGCTGCTGCATTGTAAAGATGGGAAAACATGGAACAAATTCATCCTCAATGATGGGTTTGTGTTTAGAGCTAACAAGCTATGCATTCCAGCTAGCTCCGTTCGCTTGTTGTTGCTGCAGGAAGCGCATGGAGGTGGCTTGATGGGGCATTTTGGACCGAAGAAGACGGAGGACATTCTTGCTGGTCATTTCTTTTGGCCAAAGATGCGACGAGATGTGGAGAGATTTGTCGCTCGCTGCACAACATGTCAAAAGGCTAAGTCCCGGTTGAATCCACACGGTTTGTATATGCCTCTTCCTATTCCTAGTGCTCCTTGGGAGGATATTTCTATGGATTTTGTGTTGGGATTGCCACGGACTAGGAAAGGGCGAGATAGTGTTTTTGTGGTTGTGGATCGATTCTCTAAAATGGCACATTTCATACCAAGTCATAAAACTGATGATGCTACAAATATTGCTGATTTGTTCTTTCGAGAAGTTGTTCGCTTGCATGGTGTGCCAAATACAATTGTTTCTGATAGTGATGCTAAATTTCTTAGCCATTTTTGGAGAACTTTATGGGCCAAATTGGGGACTAAGCTTTTATTTTCCACCACTTGTCACCCCCAAACTGATGGTCAAACTGAAGTTGTGAATAGAACTTTGTCTACTATGTTAAGGACTGTTTTAAAGAAGAATATTAAGATGTGGGAAGATTGTTTGCCTCATATTGAGTTTGCTTATAATCGTTCGCTGCATTCTACTACGAAGATGTGTCCCTTTGAGATTGTTTATGGCTTGTTACCACGTGCTCCTATTGATTTAATGCCATTGCCAAGTTCTGAAAAGTTGAATTTTGATGCTAAGCAACGTGCTGAATTGATGCTAAAACTACATGAAACCACTAAAGAAAACATAGAGCGCATGAATGCTAAGTACAAATTTGCTGTAGATAAAGGTAGAAGGGAATTGATTCTTGAACCTGGAGATTGGGTTTGGTTGCATTTGCGAAAGGATAGGTTTCCTGAATTAAGAAAATCTAAATTGATGCCTAGAGCGGATGGTCCTTTTAAAGTGATGCAACGAATAAATGAGAATGCATATAAGCTTGATCTTCCTGCAGATTTTGGGGTTAGTCCCACATTTAACATTGCAGATTTGAAGCCTTATTTGGGTGAGGAAGATGAGCTTGAGTCGAGGACGACTCAAATTCAAGAAAGGGAGGATGATGAGGACATCAACACCGATCATACATCCACGCCGTCCACGCCGACACCTGCTGGTCCTATTACCCGTGCTCGTGCTCGAACACTTAATCATCAAGTGAGTTCCTTCTTGAGCTCTTGTCCATCCTGTTTAGATCTTGGAGACACGTGCACTCTTGTTTTGATTAGGAATCAAGGAGAAGACCGAAAGGGAAAAGAACTCGCGTAGGCTGGATTCGGACTGCAGCACACCTCCAACTTGTGACGGTCGCCACGGTTACATACGGAGTCGGATTGGGGTGATTCTGGACTTGTTGGAAAGCAAATAAAGTCTACTTTCATACGGATCTGACCTCATATTCATACCTGCTCAGAAACGGCATCAACAGTCCAAAAATCACCGAGAGGTCTATTCTGTCCAGGGTGCTGCGCCACCTAAAGTTAGCCCAATGGGCTTGTATCTTTTAGAGTCCAGTAGGGATGCGTCCTAGGGTTGGAGCACGACCCAAACTCTCTTGTGGTCGTCCTCCACACATCATATACCCCTTAGCCGCCACCAGGAACACTTGGGTTTTGTTTAGATCAAGTTTAGCCTTTGCTACTTGCTTGTAGGCGCGTGTGCTGATCCAGCCACCCGTCTCCTTGTCTTCAGAACTCCACTCATAATAAGATTTAGTTTGAGGTTTTCAATTTCATCTTGCAAATTCAGTGCTTGTTTCCTTGTTCTTGCTAGTTCTTCGATTGCTTGCAGGACGGGAGCCCTAGTGGCTGGTTGTCGCGCTCCACAAGATCGTGACAGCCTTTGGAGGTGGTGTATCGGTTGCTAAGGCGCGGTCTTGGAAGGCTGTAGTCGGGCCGTGAACGTCATCTCCATCCACCAAATCGAGTGATCTCACGCCTCTCATCGAAAGATCGTCCATAAACCCTAGCGGGTTCATATCAAGCAAGTCCTAGGAAACTCCGCACTTGTGTGACCGTCGTGGGTACAGGCCATCCTTGTATAGCTTCCACCTTGGCTTTATCAACCTCAATTCCCTATTGAGTGACAACATAGCCAAGAAACGATACTCGATCGGTGCAGAAAGTGCACTTCTCAAGGTTACCAAACAAACGTGCATCACGTAGAGCATTGAAAACAGCATATAAGTGATCAAGGTGTTCATCCATGGATTTGCTATAAATCAGTATATCATCAAAGTAGACGACAACAAATTTCCCAATGAAAGCATGCAAAACCTCGTTCATTAATCTCATGAAAGTACTAGGTGCATTAGTTAACCCAAAAGGCATGACTAACCACTCATATAGACCGAACTTGGTTTTGAAAGCAGTTTTCCATTCATCTCCCAATTTCATACGAATCTGGTGGTACCCACTACGCAAATCAACCTTTGAAAACACAACAGCACCACTCAATTTATCAAGCATATCATCTAATCGTGGAATAGGGTGTCGATATCGAATGGTGATATTATTAATAGCCCTACAATCAACACACATGCGCCATGTTCCATCTTTCTTAGGCACTAAAATTACTGGAACAGCACAAGGACTAAGAGACTCACGCACATAACCTTTGTCTAGTAGTTCTTGCACTTGTCGCTGAATTTCCTTCGTTTCCTCCGGATTGGTCCTGTATGGCGCACGGTTTGGCAAAGATGCTCCAGGGATAAGATCAATTTGGTGCTCAATCCCTCGTATTGGTGTCAGCCCCGCTGGTATCTCAATGGGGAACACATCAGAATACTCCTGCAAAATGTTAGCAACAGCAGGGGGCAAAGAACGTTGCATATCCTCAAATGAAATCAAAGCATCTTTGCATACCAAAGCATAAGCAACAGAGGTGGATGCATTGAACTCATTAATATCAGATTTTGTAGCAAGCATACAACGTCCTTTCAATGTTATCTCATCTTTGTCATCAACAACAGATCTGTCACTCTCGCTCTTTGCTTTTGCAGCCTTAGTAACATCAGATTGCATAATAGCTTCAGGAGACATAGGATGCAACACAATTTTTCGATCATGGTATAGAAACGAATATTGATTTGATCTACCATGATGCATCGAATCTCTATCAAATTGCCATGGTCTACCTAGCAGAATATTACAAGCTTGCATAGGCACAACATCACATTCAACAATATCTTTGTATGATCCGATGGCAAAATCGATTCGCACCAGTCTCGTTACCTTTGCCTTACCACTGTTGTTCAGCCATTGGATGTAGTAGGGATGGGGATGTGGTTTGGTGGTGAGGGCGAGCTTCTGTACCATGTCGCTACTTGCCAAGTTGTTGCAGCTACCTCCATCAATGATCATGCGGCACGAACGCTCCTTGATGACACACTTTGTTTGGAATAAAGTGTCGCTGATTTTGCTCCGCCTTCTCCATTTGTGCACTAAGCACTCGCTGTACAATCAAGCTCTCATAGTGCTCCGCGTCACCTGCATTGATGTGTTCTTCTATGTGTTCCTCACTACCTGCATAGTCAGCCGCAAGCAATGCAAGTGTATCTCATCAAAATCACTAGCAGATGAACACTCACCATCATCTTTGACAATCATAACACGCTTGTTTGGGCAGTCACGCATCATATGGCCATATCCCTTGCACCGTTGACATTGTATGTTGCTTGTTCTACCTGTCGATGCCACGGATGAAGTACTCGCAGCCGGCTTTTGCGCTGTCTTCACTACTGAATTGGTGGGGGCAGCTCGAGTCTTGTCACTAGATGATGGCGTAGGAGTACATGTAGACGGAGTTGTAGACGGGCGCGGCTGCCATGAACTAGCTTTCCCTGCAGAAACATTAGTCCTTGCGCTAGTACGTCGTCCCTGCACTTCCCGTTCAGCTTTACAAGCAAGATGAAACAGTTTGGTTACGTTATTGTATTCTTTGTAAGCGAGGATATCCTGAATTTCCTGATTTAATCCACCTAAAAATCTAGCCATAGCAGGTTCCTCATCCTCCTCTAATTTACAACGCAACATACCCGTTTGTAATTCCTGATAGTATTCTTCTACACATTTAGAACCTTGTCTCAATTGCTGCAACTTATTTATCATATCACGGGCATAGTAAGATGGAACAAATCTAGCTCTCATGGCTCATTTCAGTGCATCCCAAGTTTTAGGTATGTTATTAGGATTTTTCTTGCCATATTCGATCCACCAAACAGAAGCAAAATCTGTGAACTCACTAGTAGCAGCCCTAACACGTGTGTTCTCAGGAAATTCATGGCATGCAAACTTTTGATCAACAGCAATCTCCCAAGTAATGTATGCATCAGGGTCATATTTACCATCAAAAGGAGGTATTTTAAATTTAATCTTACTGAAAGCATCATCATTATTGTGTACCTCGCGTCGGCGGCGGCCACCCATACCTCTACGGTTGTGACGTAGGCGACGTCGATCACGAGTGTCTCGATCATTATGTTCAGTATCACCTGTGTATTCTTCATCATAACTACCATCCTCTCAATCTTCCTCCTTCTTTTCTTCTTTATGCTGGTCTTTATCATTGTTGTGGAGGTCATCAAAACGCCTTAGCAGAGCAGCAAGGCTTCTGTCCACACTAGCAATGGACTGCTTGTTGTTTGCGGCAATCTGAGTAGCCTCCAACTGCCCAAGTTTGTCATTTGTCACCTGCAAGTCATTATCAAGTCCCTCCGTGTGCAACTTCACTTTCCTTTCAAAATGTTGTATGATGCCCTTTGTGCGAGGCAAATGTGGAATTTGGTTATCTTCGTCGGTCCCTGGCATGGTTCAAAGACAAAGACAACAAGAAGACAAGTGAAGAAATAAAAGCCCTACAACTACTAGGATGTAGCTACAACAAGTCGCTCACTCTCCACCTATTACACAAGTTCTTACCAGTTCTTACCTTGCTCGACAGGAGGGGTCATCTACCAACAAGTCTGTAGCAATGGATGAAGTGTATCGGTGCCGCAGCACGAGACCTGTCAAGCTGTAGAATATGTGGAGCTATAGGTGGGCTGAAACAAGGAACGAACTAGCACCACGTTAGTTACAAAAAGCAAGCTGAATAATCGTTCAACTGGCGGTACTGTGCTGGTCCTAGTCTAGACCGTGCTAGAGACGCGAGCCTGGACACAAAGGAGAGCACAACACACCACCCAAAGTGAACGAAGAATCTCTAAGATCAGCCCCTTTCTCTTCTTTTCTTTTGCTTCTTTCTCTTTTTTTTCTTTTTTTTTGAATATATATATATATTTTTTAGGGGCACTCAAAACTGATTATATGAACAAGAACACTCCCAAAGAGTAACTCAGCACACACACTTTTTCCGAAAGGGCAGGGGTATTCCGGTAAAAAAAAGATACTCTCTCTCTCTAGAGTAAGCCACTCGTTTAGACATGAATACTTGCTGCGTGGTTCGTTTGATATTTGTAGCACAGGGTGAACTGATTCCTCGTCTGATTGGAACTTCCAATTCTACTCGGACTTGGCCAACAGCGAGGAATACCCGATTCCTTGATCCGACTCAAACTTGAAAACCTACTTGGATTCGGCCAACAGAGAGGAACAGCCGATTCCATGTCCGATTCAAACTTCAAACCATACTTGGATTCGGCCAACAGAGAGACTATATGATAGCGCGTGTTGTGATAGAACGTGATAAGAACTCGAAACTCTAAAGGACTAAAACTAAGACTAGCAACTTGACACAACCGATGCAACCAATGACTCAACAAGCCCTAACTAGGTAGCACTAGCCACGGCCCAAAAGTCTACAGGATTGTAGGAAACTAATCTACTTTTTTTTGGCTTTTTTGGACTGTAGGAAAAATAAAAACAGCGAAGAATTACAAGTCTCTCACCGATAAACCTTGCTCTGATTACCAATTGATATGAACCCGCTAGGGTTTATGGACGATCTTTCGATGAGAGGCGTGAGATCACTTGATTTGGTGGATGGAGATGGCGTTCACGGCCCGACTACAGCCTTCCAAGACCGCGCCTTAGCAACCGATACACCACCTCCAAAGGCCGTCACGATCTTGTGGAGCGCGACAACCGGCCACTAGGGCTCCCGTCCTGCAAACAATCGAAGAACTAGCAAGAACAAGGAAACAAGCACTGAATTTGCAAGATGAAATTGAAAGCCTCAAACTGAATCTTATTATGAGTGGAGTTCCGAAGACAAGGAGACGGGTGGCTGGATCAGCACACGCGCCTACAAGCAAGTAGCAAAGGCTAAACTTGATCTAAACAAAACCCAAGTGTTCCTGGTGGCGGCTAAGGGGTATATGATGTGTGGAGGACGATCACAAGAGAGTTTGGGTCGTGCTCCAACCCTAGGACGCGTCCCTACTGGACTCTAAACGATACAAGCCCATTGGGCTAACTTAAGGTGGCGCAGCACCCTGGACAGAATAGACCTCTCGGTGATTTTTGGACTGTTGACGCCGTTTCTGAGCAGGTATGAGTATGAGGTCAGATCCGTATGAAAGTAGACTTTATTAGCTTTCCAACAAGTCCAGAATCACCCCAATCCGACTCCGTATGTAACCGCGGCGACCGTCACAAGTTGGAGGTGTGCTGCAGTCCGAATCCAGCCTACGCGAGTCCTTTTCCCTTTCGGTCTTCTCCTTGATTCTTAATCAAAACAAGAGTGCACGTGTCTCCAAGATCTAAACAGGATGGACAAGAGCTCAAGAAGGAACTCACTTGATGATTAAGTGTTCGAGCACGAGCACGGGTAATAGGACCAGCAGGTGTCAGTGTGGACGGCGTGGATGTATGATCGGTGTTGATGTCCTCATCAAGGACCATCTCCAAACAGACCAAAATGAGCATCCACTTGAGCCTCGTCCCCTAGGAGTACCATCGGGTGCGTCCAAAATGATTTTTGAGCCTATGGTACCTTTGGCACAAACCGTGCACCTATCTTGCACTGAGACTAGCACTATCTCCAAATGGACTGAAACAACATTCCATAAGACCAACGTCACCTAGGGGATCCATCGGGTGCGTCCAACAACGATTTCTGAGCGTATGGTACGTTCGACGCAAACCATGCATCCATCTTGCGTCAAGGTTAGTACTATCTGCAAACAGACCGAAACAAGCATCCATTTGAGCCTCGTCCCCTAGGAGTACTATCGGGTGCGTCCAAAATGATTTCTGAGCCTATGGTACGTTTCGCGCAAACCATGCACCTATCTTGCACCGATGCTAACACTATCTCCAAACAGATCGAAATGAGATTCCACATGACCCATGTCATGAAGGTGTTCTTCGGGTGTGTCCAAAACGATTTTCGAGCTTATGGTACGTTCGGCGCAAACCGTGCACCTATATAGCACTGATACTAACACTATATCCAAATGGATCGAAATGAGATTCCACATGACCCACATCACCTAGGTGTTCTATCGGGTGTGTCCAAAATGATTTTTGAGCGTATGGTACGTTCGACGCAAACTGTGCATCTATTTAGCATCAAGTTAGCACTATCTCCAAATAGACCAAAACAAGCATCCACTTGCGCCTCGTCACCTAGGAGTACCATCAGGTGCGTCCAAAATGATTTCTAAGCCGATGGTATGTTTGGAGCAGACCATGCAACTATCTTGCACAGACACTAACACTGTCTCCAAATGGACAGAGACGAGATTCCACATGACCAATGTCACCATGGAGATCCATCGGGTGCATCCAACAACGATTTTCGAGCGTATAGAATGTTCGATGCAAACCGTGCACCTATCTTGCACCAAGATTAGTGCTATCTCCAAATGGACTGAAACGAGCATCCACTTGAGCCTCAACACCTAGGAGTACCATCGGGTGCGTCCAAAATGATTTCTGAGCCTATGGTATGTTCTGCAAAAACCATGCATCCATCTTGCGTCAAGATTAGCTCTATCTCCAAACAGACCAAAACGAGCATTCACTTGAGCCTCGTCACCTAGGAGTACCATCGGGTGCATCCAAAGCGATTTATAAGCCTGTGGTACATTTGGCGCAAACCGTGCACCTATCTTGCACCGATACTAACACTATCTCCAAACGGATCGAAATGAGATTCCACATGACCCATGTCACCAAGGTGTTATTCGGGTGTGCCGAAAATGACTTTCAAGCTCAGGGTACATTCGGCGCAAACCATACACCTATCTTGCACCGATACTAACACTATCTCCAAATGGTCCGACATGATATTCCACATGACCCACATCACCTAGGTGTTCTATCTGGTGTGTCCAAAATGATTTTTGAGCCTATGGTACGTTCGACGCAAACCGTGCACCTATTTTGCATCAAGTTAGCACTATCTCCAAATAGACCGAAACGATCATCCACTAGAACCTCGTCACCTAGGAGTACCATCGGGTGCGTCCAAAACAATTTCTAAGCCTTTGGTACGTTCTGCGAAACCATGCAGCTATCTTGCGTCAAGATTAGCACCATCTCCAAACAGACCAAAATGAGCATCCACTTGAGCCTCGTGCCCTAGGAGTACCATCGGGTGCGTCCACAATGATTTCTGAGCCTATGGTACGTTTGGCGCAAACCATGCACCAATCTTGCACTGAGACTAGCACTATCTCCAAATGGATTGAAACAACATTCCATATTACCAATGTCACCTAGGGGATCCATTGGGTGCGTCCAACAACGATTTCTGAGCGTATGGTACGTTCGACGCAAACCATGCACCTATCTTGCATCAAGGTTAGCACTATCTGCAAACGGACCGAAACAAGCATCCACTTGAGCCTCGTCCCCTATGAGTACCGTCGGGTGCGTCCAAAACGATTTCTGAGCCTATGGTACGTTTGGCACAAACCATGCACCTATCTTGCACCGATGCTAACAATATATCCAAACGGATCGAAATGAGATTCCACATGACCCATGTCACCAAGGTGTTCTTCGGGTGTGTCTAAAATGATTTTCGAGCTCCTGGTACGTTCGGCGCAAACCGTGCACCTATCTTGCACTGATAATAACACAATATCCAAACGGACCGAAATGAGATTCCACATGGCCCACATCACCTAGGTGTTCTATCGGGGTGTGTCCAAAATGATTTTCGAGCCTATGGTACGTTCGACGCAAACCGTGCACCTATTTTGCATCAAGTTAGCACTATCTCCAAATAGACGTAAACGAGCATCCACTTGAGCCTCATCACCTAGGAGTACCATCGGGTGTGTCCAAAATGATTTCTGAGCCTATGGTATGTTTGGCGCAAACCATGCACCTATCTTGCAGTGAGACTAACACTATCTCCTAATGGACTGAAACAACATTCCACATGACCAACGTAACCTAGGGGATCCATCGGGTGTGTCCAACAGCGATTTCTGAGCGTATGGTATGTTTGACGCAAACCATGCACCTATCTTGCGTCAAGGGTAGCACTATCTGCAAATGGACCGAAACAAGCATCCACTTGAGCCTCGTCCCCTAGGAGTATCGTCGGGTGCGTCCAAAATGATTTCTGAGCCTATGGTACGTTTGGCGCAAACCATGCACCTATCTTGCACTGATGCTAACACTATCTGCAAATGGAACGAAATGAGATTCCACATGACCCACATCACCTAGGTGTTCTATCGGGTGTGTCCAAAATGATTTTCGAGCCTATGGTACGTTCGACGCAACCTGTGCATCTATTTAGCATCAAGTTAGCACTATCTCCAATTAGACCGCAACAAGCATCCACTTGCGCCTCGTCACCTAGGAGTACCATCAGGTGCGTCCAAAATGATTTCTAAGCCTATGGTATGTTTGGAGCAGACCATGCAACTATCTTGCACTGACACTAACACTGTCTCCAAATGGATAGAGACGAGATTCCACATGACCAATGTCACCATCGAGATCCATCGGGTGCATCCAACAACGATTTTCGAGCATATGGAATGTTCGATGCAAACCGTGCACCTATCTTGCACCAAGATTAGTGCTATCTCCAAATGGACCGAAACGAGCATCCACTTGAGCCTCAACACCTAGGAGTACCATCGGGTGCGTCCAAAATGATTGCTGAGCCTATGGTACGTTCTACGAAACCATGCATCCATCTTGCGTCAAGATTAGCTCTATCTCCAAACAGACCAGAACGAGCATCCACTTGAGCCTCGCCACCTAGGAGTACCATCGGGTGCATCCAAAACGATTTATGAGCCTATGGTACGTTTGGCGCAAACCGTGCACCTATCTTGCACGATACTAACACTATCTCCAAATGGTCTGACATGATATTCCACATGACCCACATCACCTAGGTGTTCTATCGGGTGTGTCCAAAATTATTTTTGAGCCTATGGTACGTTCGACGCAAACCGTGCACCTATTTTGCATCAAGTTAGCACTATCTCCAAATAGACCGAAACGATCATCCACTAGAGCCTCGTCACCTAGGAGTACCATCGGGTGCGTCCAAAACAATTTATGAGCCTATGGTACGTTCTGCGAAACCATGCAGCTATCTTGCGTCAAGATTAGCACCGTCTCCAAACAGACCAAAATGAGCATCCACTTGAGCCTCGTGCCCTAGGAGTACCATCGGGTTCGTCCACAATGATTTCTGAGCACATGGTATGTTTGGCGCAAACCGTGCACCAATCTTGCACTGAGACTAGCACTATCTCCAAATGGACTGAAACAACATTCCATATGACCAACGTCACCTAGGGGATCCATCGGGTGCGTCCAACAACGATTTCTGAGTGTATGGTACGTTCGACGCAAACCATGCACCTATCTTGCGTCAAGGTTAGCACTATCTACAAACGGACCGAAACAAGCATCCACTTGAGCCTCGTCCCCTATGAGTACCGTCGGGTGCGTCCAAAACGATTTCTGAGCATATGGTATGTTTGGCACAAACCATGCACCCATCTTGCACCGATGCTAACACTATTTCCAAACGGATCGAAATGAGATTCCACATGACCCATGTCACCAAGGTGCTCTTCGGGTGTGTCCAAAATGATTTTGGAGCTCATGGTACATTCGGCACAAACAGTGCACCTATCTTGCACTGATACTAACACTATATCCAAACGGACCGAAATGAGATTCCACATGGCCCACATCACCAAGGTGTTCTATCGGGGTGTGTCCAAAATGATTTTTGAGCCTATGGTACGTTCGACGCAAACCGTGCATCTATTTTGCATCAAGTTAGCACTATCTCCAAATAGACCGAAACGATCATCCACTTGAGCCTCGTCACCTAGGAGTACCATCAGGTGTGTCCAAAATGATTTTTGAGCCTATGGTACGTTCTGTGAAACCATGCATCTATCTTGCATCAAGATTAGCTCTATCTGCAAACAGACCTAAACGAGCATCCACTTGAGCCTCATCACCTAAGAGTACCATCGGGTGTGTCCATAACGATTTCTGAGCCTATGGTACGTTTGGCGCAAACCGTGCACCTATCTTGCAGTGAGACTAACACTATCTCCTAATGGACTGAAACAACATTCCACATGACCAACTTAACCTAGGGGATCCATCGGGTGCGTCCAACAACAATTTCGGAGCGTAAGGTACGTTTGACGCAAACCATGCACCTATCTTGCGTGAAGGTTAGCACTATCTGCAAACGGACCGAAACAAGCATCCACTTGAGCCTCGTCCCCTAGGAGTACCGTCGGGTGCGTCCAAAACAATTTCTGAGCCTATGGTACGTTTGGCGCAAACCATGCACCTATCTTGCACTGATGCTAACACTATCTCCAAACGGATCGAAATGAGATTCCACATGACCCATGTCACCAATGTGTTCTTCGGGTGTGTCCAAAATTATTTTTGAGCTCATGGTACGTTCGGTGCAAACCGTGCACCTATCTTGCACTGATACTAACACTATATCCAAACGGACCGAAATGAGATTCCACATGACCCACATCACCTAGGTGTTCTATCGGGTGTGTCCAAAATGATTTTTGACCCTATGGTACTTTCGACGCAAACTATGCATCTATTTAGCATCAAGTTAGCACTATCTCCAAATAGACCGAAACAAGCATTCACTTGCGCCTCATCACCTAGGAGTACCATCAGGTGCGTCCAAAATGATTTCTAAGCCTATGGTATGTTTGGAGCAGACCATGCAACTATCTTGCACTGACACTAACACTGTCTCCAAATGGACAGAAACGAGATTGCACATGACCAATGTCACCATGGAGATCCATTGGGTGCATGCAACAACAATTTTCGAGCGTATGGAATGTTCGATGCAAACCGTGCACCTATCTTGCACCAAGATTAGTGCTATCTCCAAATGGACCGAAACGAGCATCCACTTGAGCCTCAACACCTAGGAGTACCATCGGGTGCGTCCAAAATGATTTCTGAGCCTATGGTACATTCTATGAAACCATGCATCCATCTTGCGTCAAGATTAGCTCTATCTCCAAACAGACCAAAACGAGCATCCACTTGAGCCTCGTCACCTAGGAGTACCATCGGGTGCATCCAAAACGATTTATGAGCCTATGGTACGTTTGGCGGAAACCGTGCACCTATCTTACACTGATACTAACACTATCTCTAAATGGATCGAAATGAGATTCCACATGACCCATGTCACCAAGGTGTTATTCGTGTGTGTCCAAATGACTTTCAAGCTCATGGTACGTTCGGCGCAAACCATGCACCTATCTTGCACCGATACTAACAGTATCTGCAAATGGTCCGAAATGATATTCCACATGACCCATATCACCTAGGTGTTCTATCGGGTGTGTCCAAAATGATTTTTGAGCTATGGTACGTTCGACGCAAACCGTGCACCTATTTTGCATCAAGTTAGCACTATCTCCAAATAGACCGAAACGATCATCCACAAGAGCCTCGTCATCTAGGAGTACCATCGGGTGCGTCAAAAACAATTTCTGAGCCTATGGTACGTTCTGCGAAACCATTCAGCTATCTTGCGTCAAGATTAGCACCATCTCCAAACAGACCAAAATGAGCATCCACTTGAGCCTCGTGCCCTAGGAGTACCATCGGGTTCGTCCACAATGATTTCTGAGCATATGGTATGTTTGGCGCAAACCGTGCACCAATCTTGCACTGAGACTAGCACTATCTCCAAATGGACTGTAACAACATTCCATATGACCAACGTCACCTAGGGGATCCATCGGGTGCGTCCAACAACGATTTTCTGAGCGTATGGTACGTTCGACGCAAACCATGCACCTATCTTGCGTCAAGGTTAGCACTATCTGCAAATGGACCGAAACAAGCATCCACTTGAGCCTCGTCCCCTATGAGTACCATCGGGTGCGTCCAAAACGATTTCTGAGCATATGGTACGTTTGGCACAAACCATGCACCTATCTTGCACCGATGCTAACACTATCTCCAAACGGATCGAAATGAGATTCCGCATGACCCATGTCACCAAGGTGCTCTTCGGGTGTGTCCAAAATGATTTTCGAGCTCATGGTACATTCGGCGCAAACAGTGCACCTATCTTGCACTGATACTAACACTATATCCAAACGGACCGAAATGAGATTCCACATGGCCCACATCACCTAGGTGTTCTATCGGGGTGTGTCCAAAATTATTTTTGAGCCTATGGTACGTTCGACGCAAACCGTGCACCTATTTTGCATCAAGTTAGCACTATCACCAAATAGACTGAAACGATCATCCACTTGAGCCTCGTCACCTAGGAGTACCATCAGGTGTGTCCAAAATGATTTTTGAGCCTATGGTACGTTCTGTGAAACCATGCATCTATCTTGCATCAAGATTAGCTCTATTTGCAAACAGACCTAAACGAGCATCCACTTGAGCCTCATCACCTAAGAGTACCATCGGGTGTGTCCATAACGATTTCTGAGCCTATGGTACGTTTGGCGCAAACCGTGCACCTATCTTGCAGTGAGACTAACACTATCTCCTAATGGACTGAAACAACATTCCACATGACCAACTTAACCTAGGGGATCCATCGGGTGCGTCCAACAACAATTTCGGAGCGTATGGTACGTTTGACGCAAACCATGCTCCTATCTTGCGTGAAGGTTAGCACTATCTGCAAACGGACCGAAACAAGCATCCACTTGAGCCTCGTCCCCTAGGAGTACCGTCGGGTGCATCCAAAATAATTTCTGAGCCTATGGTACGTTTGGCGCAAACCATGCACCTATCTTGCACTGATGCTAACACTATCTCCAAACGGATCGAAATGAGATTCCACATGACCCATGTCACCAATGTGTTCTTCGGGTGTGTCCAAAATTATTTTTGAGCTCATGGTACGTTCGGTGCAAACCGTGCACCTATCTTGCACTGATACTAACACTATATCCAAATGGACCGAAATGAGATTCCACATGACCCACATCACCTAGGTGTTCTTTCGGGTGTGTCCAAAATGATTTTTGACCCTATGGTACTTTCGACGTAAACTATGCATCTATTTAGCATCAAGTTAGCACTATCTCCAAATAGACCGAAACAAGCATTCACTTGCGCCTCATCACCTAGGAGTACCATCAGGTGCGTCCAAAATGATTTCTAAGCCTATGGTATGTTTGGAGCAGACCATGCAACTATCTTGCACTGACACTAACACTGTCTCCAAATGGACAGAAACGAGATTGCACATGACCAATGTCACCATGGAGATCCATTGGGTGCATGCAACAACAATTTTCGAGCGTATGGAATGTTCGATGCAAACCGTGCACCTATCTTGCACCAAGATTAGTGCTATCTCCAAATGGACCGAAACGAGCATCCACTTGAGCCTCAACAGCTAGGAGTACCATCGGGTGCGTCCAAAATGATTTCTGAGCCTATGGTACATTCTGTGAAACCATGCATCCATCTTGCGTCAAGATTAGTTCTATCTCCAAACTGACCAAAACGAGCATCCACTTGAGCCTCGTCACCTAGGAGTACCATCGGGTGCATCCAAAACGATTTATGAGCCTATGGTACGTTTGGCGCAAACCGTGCACCTATCTTGCATAGATACTAGCAATATATCCAAACGGACCGAAATGAGATTCCACATGGCCCACATCACCTAGGTGTTCTATCGGGGTGTGTCTAAAATGATTTTCGAGCCTATGGTACGTTCGACGCAAACTGTGCATCTTTTTAGCATCAAGTTAGCACTATCTCCAAATAGACCGAACCAAGCATCCACTTGCGCCTCGTCACCTAGGAGTACCATCAGGTGCGTCCAAAATGATTTCTAAGCCTATGGTATGTTTGGAGCAGACCATGCAACTATCTTGCACTGACACTAAGACTGTCTCCAAAAGGACAGAGACGAGATTCCACATGACCAATGTCACCATGGAGACCCATCGGGTGCATCCAACAACGATTTTCGAGCGTATGGAATGTTCGATGCAAACCATGCACCTATCTTGCACCAAGATTAGTGCTATCTCCAAATGGACCGAAACCAGCATCCACTTGAGCCTCAACACCTAGGAGTACCATCGGGTGCTTCCAAAATGATTTCTGAGCCTATGGTATGTTCTACGAAACCATGCATCCATCTTGCGTCAAGATTAGCTCTATCTCCATACAGACCAAAACAAGCATCCACTTGAGCCTCGTCACCTAGGAGTACCATCGGGTTCATCCAAAATGATTTATGAGCCTATGGTATGTTTGGCGCAAACCGTTCACCTATCTTGCACTGATACTAACACTATCTCCAAACGGATCGAAATGAAATTCCACATGACCCATGTCACCAAGGTGTTATTCGAGTGTGTCCAAAATGACATTCAAGCTCATGGTATGTTCGGCGCAAACCATGCACCTATCTTGCACCGATACTAACACTATCTCCAAATGGTCCGAAATGATATTCCACATGACCCACATCACCTAAGTGTTCTATCAGGTGTGTCCAAAATGATTTTTGAGCCTATGGTACGTTCGATGCAAACCGTGCACCTATTTTGCATCAAGTTAGCACTATCTCCAAATAGACCGAAACGATCATCCACAAGAGCCTCGTCACCTAGGAGTACCATCGGGTGCGTCAAAAACAATTTCTGAGCCTATGGTACGTTCTGCGAAACCATGCAGCTATCTTGCGCAAGATTAGCACCATCTCCAAACAGACCAAAATGAGCATCCACTTGAGCCTCGTGCCCTAGGAGTACCATCGGGTGCGTCCACAATGATTTCTGAGCATATGGTACGTTTGGCGCAAACCATGCATATCTTGCACTGAGACTAGCACTATCTCCAAATAGACTGAAACAACATTCCATATGACCAACGTCACTTAGGGGATCCATCGGGTGCGTCCAACAATGATTTCTGAGCGTATGGTACATTCGATGCAAACCATGCACCTATCTTGTGTCAAGGTTCGCACTATCTACAAACGGAACGAAACAAGCATCCACTTGAGCCTCGTCCCCTAGGAGTACCATCGGGTGCGTCCAAAATGATTTCTGAGCCTATGTTACCTTTGGCGCAAACCATGCACCTATCTTGCACCGATGCTAACACTATCTCCAAACAGATCGAAATGAGATTCCACATGACCCACATCACCTAGGTGTTCTATCAGGTGTGTCCAAAATGATTTTCGAGCCTATGGTACGTTCGACGCAAACTGTGCATCTATTTATCATCAAGTTAGCACTATCTCCAAATAGACCGAAACAAGCATCCACTTGCGCATTGTCACCTAGGAGTACCATCAGGTGCGTCCAAAATGATTTCTAAGCCTATGGTATCTTTGGAGCAGACCATGCAACTATCTTGAACTGACACTAACACTGTCTCCAAATGGATAGAGATGAGATTCCACATGACCAATGTCACCATGGAGATCCATCGGGTGCATCCAACAATGATTTTCGAGCATATGGAATGTTCGATGCAAACCATGCACCTATCTTGCACCAAGATTAGTGCTATCTCCAAATAGACTAAAACGAGCATCCACTTGAGCCTCAACACCTAGGAGTACCATCGGGTGCATCCAAAATGATTTCTGAGCCTATGGTACGTTCTGTGAAACCATGCATCCACCTTGCGTCAAGATTAGCTCTATCTCCAAACAGACCAAAACGAGCATCCACTTGAGCCTCGTCACCTAGGAGTACCATCGGGTGCATCCAAAACGATTTATGAGCCTGTGGTACGTTTGGCGCAAACCGTGCACCTATCTTGCACTGATACTAACACTATCTCTAAACGGATCGAAATGAGATTCCACATGACCCATGTCACCAAGGTGTTATTCGGGTGTGTCCAAAATGACTTTCAAGCTCAGGGTACATTCGGCGCAAACCATACACCTATCTTGCACCGATACTAACACTATCTCCAAATGGTCCGACATGATATTCCACATGACCCACATCACCTAGGTGTTCTATCTGGTGTGTCCAAAATGATTTTTGAGCCTATGGTACGTTCGACGCAAACCGTGCACCTATTTTGCATCAAGTTAGCACTATCTCCAAATAGACCGAAACGATCATCCACTAGAACCTCGTCACCTAGGAGTACCATCGGGTGCGTCCAAAACAATTTCTAAGCCTTTGGTACGTTCTGCGAAACCATGCAGCTATCTTGCGTCAAGATTAGCACCGTCTCCAAACAGACCAAAATGAGCATCCACTTGAGCCTCGTGCCCTAGGAGTACCATCGGGTTCGTCCACAATGATTTCTGAGCATATGGTATGTTTGGCGCAAACCGTGCACCAATCTTGCACTGAGACTAGCACTATCTCCAAATGGACTGAAACAACATTCCATATGACCAACGTCACCTAGGGGATCCATCGGCTGCGTCCAACAATGATTTCTGAGCGTATGGTACGTTCGACGCAAACCATGCACCTATCTTGCGTCAAGGTTAGCACTATCTGCAAATGGACCGAAACAATCATCCACTTGAGCCTCGTCCCCTATGAGTACCGTCGGGTGCGTCCAAAACAATTTCTGAGCCTATGGTACGTTTGGCACAAACCATGCACCTATCTTGCACCGATGCTAACACTATCTCCAAACGGATCGAAATGAGATTCCACATGACCCATGTCACCAAGGTGTTCTTCGGGTGTGTCCAAAATGATTTTCGAGCTCATGGTACGTTCGGCGCAAACCGTGCACCTATCTTGCACTGATACTAACACTATATCCAAACGGACCGAAAAGAGATTCCACATGGCCCACATCACCTAAGTGTTCTATCGGGGTGTGTGCAAAATGATTTTCGAGCCTATGGTACGTTCGACGCAAACCGTGCACCTATTTTGCATCAAGTTAGCACTATCTCCAAATAGACCGCAACGATCATCCACTTGAGCCTCGTCACCTAGGAGTACCATCGGGTGTGTCCAAAATGATTTCTGAGCCTATGCTACGTTCTGTGAAACCATGCATCTATCTTGCATCAAGATTAGCTCTATCTGCAAACAGACCTAAACGAGCATCCACTTGAGCCTCATCACCTAGGAGTACCATCGGGTGTGTCCAAAACGATTTCTGAGCCTATGGTACGTTTGGCGCAAACTGTGCACCTATCTTGCAGTGAGACTAACACTATCTCCTAATGGACTAAAACAACATTCCACATGACCAATGTAACGTAGGGGATCCATCAGGTGCATCCAACAACGATTTTCGAGCGTATGGAATGTTCGATGCAAACCGTGCACCTATCTTGCACCAAGATTAGTGCTATCTCCAAATGGACCAAAACCAGCATCCACTTGAGCCTCAACACCTAGGAGTACCATCGGGTGCGTCCAAAATGATTTCTGAGCCTATGGTACGTTCTGCGAAACCATGCATCCATCTTGCGTCAAGATTAGCTCTATCTCCAAACAGACCAAAACAAGCATCCACTTGAGCCTCGTCACCTAGGAGTACCATCGGGTGCATCCAAAATGATTTATGAGCCTATGGTATGTTTGGTGCAAACCGTGCACCTATCTTGCACTGATACTAACACTATCTCCAAACGGATCGAAATGAAATTCCACATGACCCATGTCACCAAGGTGTTATTCGAGTGTGTCCAAAATGACATTCAAGCTCATGGTATGTTCGGCGCAAACCATGCACCTATCTTGCACCGATACTAACACTATCTCCAAATGGTCCGAAATGATATTCCACATGACCCACATCACCTAAGTGTTCTATCAGGTGTGTCCAAAATGATTTTTGAGCCTATGGTACGTTCGATGCAAACCGTGCACCTATTTTGCATCAAGTTAGCACTATCTCCAAATAGACCGAAACGATCATCCACAAGAGCCTCGTCACCTAGGAGTACCATCGGGTGCGTCAAAAACAATTTCTGAGCCTATGGTATGTTCTGCGAAACCATGCAGCTATCTTGCGCAAGATTAGCACCATCTCCAAACAGACCAAAATGAGCATCCACTTGAGCCTCGTGCCCTAGGAGTACCATCGGGTGCGTCCACAATGATTTCTGAGCATATGGTACGTTTGGCGCAAACCATGCATATCTTGCACTGAGACTAGCACTATCTCCAAATAGACTGAAACAACATTCCATATGACCAACGTCACCTAGGGGATCCATCGGGTGCGTCCAACAATGATTTCTGAGCGTATGGTACATTCGATGCAAACCATACACCTATCTTGCGTCAAGGTTAGCACTATCTGCAAACGGACCGAAACAAGCATCCACTTGAGCCTCGTCCCCTAGGAGTACCGTCGGGTGCGTCAAAACAATTTCTGAGCCTATGGAACGTTTGGCGTAAACCATGCACCTATCTTGCACTGATGCTAACACTATCTCCAAACGGATCGAAATGAGATTCCACATGACCCATGTCACCAAGGTGTTCTTCGGGTGTGTCCAAAATTATTTTGGAGCTCATGGTACGTTCGGTGCAAACCGTGCACCTATCTTGCACTGATACAAACACTATATCCAAACGGACCGAAATGAGATTCCACATGACCCACATCACCTAGGTGTTCTATCGGGTGTGTCCAAAATGATTTTCGACCCTATGGTACGTTCGACGCAAACTATGCATCTATTTAGCATCAAGTTAGCACTATCTCCAAATAGACCGAAACAAGCACCCACTTAAGCCTCGTCACCTAGGAGTACCATCATGTGCGTCCAAAATGATTTCTAAGCCTATGGTATGTTTGGAGCAGACCATGCAACTAGCTTGCACTGACACTAACACTGTCTCCAAATGGACAGAGACGAGATTCCACATGACCAATGTCACCATGGAGATCCATCAGGTGCGTCCAACAACGATTTTCGAGCGTATGGAATGTTCGATGCAAACCGTGCACCTATCTTGCACCAAGATTAGTGCTATCTCCAAATGGACCGAAACGAGCATCTACTTGAGCCTCAACACCTAGGAGTACCATCGGGTGCGTCCAAAATGATTTCTGATCCTATGGTACGTTCTGCGAAACCATGCGGATATCTTGCGTCAAGATTAGCTCTATCTCCAAACAGACCAAAACGAGCATCCACTTGAGCCTCGTCACCTAGGAGTACCATCGGGTGCATCCAAAATGATTTATGAGCCTATGGTACGTTTGGCGCAAACCGTGCACCTATGTTGCACTGATACTAACACTATCTCCAAATGGATCGAAATGAGATTCCACATGACCCATGTCACCAAGGTGTTATTCGAGTGTGTCCAAAATGACATTCAAGCTCATGGTACGTTCGGCGCAAACCAGGCACCTATCTTGCACCGATACACTATCTCCAAATGGTCTGAAATGATATTCCACATGACCCACATCACCTAGGTGTTCTATCGGGTGTGTCCAAAATGATTTTTGAGCCTATGGTACGTTCGACGCAAACCGTGCACCTATTTTGCATCAAGTTAGCACTATCTCCAAATAGACCGAAACGATCATCCACTAGAGCCTCGTCACCTAGGAGTACCATCGGGTGTGTCCAAAACAATTTCTGAGCCTATGGTACGTTCTGCGAAACCATGCAGCTATCTTGCGTCAAGATTAGCACCATCTCCAAACAGACCAAAATGAGCATCCACTTGAGCCTCGTGCCCTAGGAGTACCATCGGGTTCGTCGACAATGATTTCTGAGCATATGGTACGTTTGGCGCAAACCGTGCACCTATCTTGCACTGATACTAACACTATCTCCAAACGGATCGAAATGAAATTCCACAAGACCCATGTCACCAAGGTGTTATTCGAGTGTGTCCAAAATGACATTCAAGCTCATGGTATGTTCGGCGCAAACCATGCACCTATCTTGCACCGATACTAACACTATCTCCAAATGGTCCGAAATGATATTCCACATGACCCACATCACCTAAGTGTTCTATCAGGTGTGTCCAAAATGATTTTTGAGCCTATGGTACGTTCGATGCAAACCGTGCACCTATTTTGCATCAAGTTAGCACTATCTCCAAATAGACCGAAACGATCATCCACAAGAGCCTCGTCACCTAGGAGTACCATCGGGTGCGTCAAAAACAATTTCTGAGCCTATGGTACGTTCTGCGAAACCATGCAGCTATCTTGCGCAAGATTAGCACCATCTCCAAACAGACCAAAATGAGCATCCACTTGAGCCTCGTGCCCTAGGAGTACCATCGGGTGCGTCCACAATGATTTCTGAGCATATGGTACGTTTGGCGCAAACCATGCATATCTTGCACTGAGACTAGCACTATCTCCAAATAGACTGAAACAACATTCCATATGACCAACGTCACCTAGGGGATCCATCGGGTGCGTCCAACAATGATTTCTGAGCGTATGGTACATTCGATGCAAACCATACACCTATCTTGCGTTAAGGTTAGCACTATCTGCAAACGGACCGAAACAAGCATCCACTTGAGCCTCGTCCCCTAGGAGTACCGTCGGGTGCGTCAAAACAATTTCTGAGCCTATGGAACGTTTGGCGTAAACCATGCACCTATCTTGCACTGATGCTAACACTATCTCCAAACGGATCGAAATGAGATTCCACATGACCCATGTCACCAAGGTGTTCTTCGGGTGTGTCCAAAATTATTTTGGAGCTCATGGTACGTTCGGTGCAAACCGTGCACCTATCTTGCACTGATACAAACACTATATCCAAACGGACCGAAATGAGATTCCACATGACCCACATCACCTAGGTGTTCTATCGGGTGTGTCCAAAATGATTCTCGACCCTATGGTACGTTCGACGCAAACTATGCATCTATTTAGCATCAAGTTAGCACTATCTCCAAATAGACCGAAACAAGCACCCACTTAAGCCTCGTCACCTAGGAGTACCATCATGTGCGTCCAAAATGATTTCTAAGCCTATGGTATGTTTGGAGCAGACCATGCAACTATCTTGCACTGACACTAACACTGTCTCCAAATGGACAGAGACGAGATTCCACATGACCAATGTCACCATGGAGATCCATTAGGTGCGTCCAACAACGATTTTCGAGCGTATGGAATGTTCGATGCAAACCGTGCACCTATCTTGCACCAAGATTAGTGCTATCTCCAAATGGACCGAAACGAGCATCTACTTGAGCCTCAACACCTAGGAGTACCATCGGGTGCGTCCAAAATGATTTCTGATCCTATGGTACGTTCTGCGAAACCATGCGGATATCTTGCGTCAAGATTAGCTCTATCTCCAAACAGACCAAAACGAGCATCCACTTGAGCCTCGTCACCTAGGAGTACCATCGGGTGCATCCAAAATGATTTATGAGCCTATGGTACGTTTGGCGCAAACCGTGCACCTATGTTGCACTGATACTAACACTATCTCCAAACGGATCGAAATGAGATTCCACATGACCCATGTCACCAAGGTGTTATTCGAGTGTGTCCAAAATGACATTCAAGCTCATGGTACGTTCGGCGCAAACCAGGCACCTATCTTGCACCGATACACTATCTCCAAATGGTCTAAAATGATATTCCACATGACCCACATCACCTAGGTGTTCTATCGGGTGTGTCCAAAATGATTTTTGAGCCTATGGTACGTTCGACGCAAACCGTGCACCTATTTTGCATCAAGTTAGCACTATCTCCAAATACACCGAAACGATCATCCACAAGAGCCTCGTCCCCTAGGAGTACCATCGGGTGCGTCAAAAACAATTTCTGAGCCTATGGTACGTTCTGCGAAACCATGCAGCTATCTTGCGTCAAGATTAGCACCATCTCCAAACAGACCAAATGAGCATCCACTTGAGCCTCGCGCCCTAGGAGTACCATCGGGTGCATCCACAATGATTTCTGAGCATATGGTACGTTTGGCGCAAACCATGCATATCTTGCACTGAGACTAGCACTATCTCCAAATAGACTGAAACAACATTCCATATGACCAACATCACCCAGGGGATCCATCGGGTGCGTCCAACAACGATTTATGAGCGTATGGTACATTCGATGCAAACCATGCACCTATCTTGCGTCAAAGTTAGCACTATCTACAAACGGAACGAAACAAGCATCCAATTGAGCCTTGTCCCCTAGGAGTACCATCGGGTGCGTCCAAAATGATTTCTGAGCCTATGTATTTGGCGCAAACCATGCACCGATCTTGCACCGATGCTAACATTATCTCCAAACGGATCGAAATGAGATTCCACATGACCCACATCACCTAGGTGTTCTATCAGGTTGTCCAAAATGATTTTCGAGCCTATGGTACGTTCGATGGAAACTATGCATCTATTTAGCATCAAGTTAGCACTATCTCCAAATAGACCGAAACATGCATCCACTTGCGCCTCGTCACCTAGGAGTACCATCAGGTGCGTCCAAAATGATTTCTAAGCCTATGGTATGTTTGGAGAAGACCATGCAACTATCTTGCACTGACACTAACACTGTCTCAAAATGGATAGAGACGAGATTCCACATGACCAATGTCACCATGGAGATCCATCGGGTGCATCCAAAACGATTTATGAGCCTGTGGTACGTTTGGCGCAAACCGTGCACCTATCTTGCACTGATACTAACACTATCTCTAAACGGATCGAAATGAGATTCCACATGACCCATGTCACCAAGGTGTTATTCGGGTGTGTCCAAAATGACTTTCAAGCTCATGGTACGTTCGGCGCAAACCATGCACCGATACTAACACTATCTCCAAATGGTCCAAAATGATATTCCACATGACCCACATCACCTAGGTGTTCTATCGGGTGTGTCCAAAATAATTTTTGAGCCTATGGTACGTTCGACGCAAACCGTGCACCTATTTTGCATCAAGTTAGCACTATCTCCAAATAGACCGAAACGATCATCCACTAGAGCCTCAACACCTAGGAGTACCATCGGGTGCGTCCAAAACAATTTCTGAGCCTATGGTACGTTCTTTGAAACCATGCAGCTATCTTGCGTCAAGATTAGAACCATCTCCAAACAGACCAAAATGAGCATCCACTTGAGCCTCGTGCCCTAGGAGTACCATCGGGTGCGTCCACAATGATTTCTGAGTATATGGTACGTTTGGCGCAAACCGTGCACCAATCTTGCACTGAGACTAGCACTATCTCCAAATGGACTGAAACAACATTCCATATGACCAACGTCACCTAGGGGATCCATCGGGTGTGTCCAACAACAATTTCTGAGCGTATGGTACGTTTGACGCAAACCATGCACCTATCTTGCGTCAAGGTTAGCACTATCTGCAAACAGACCGAAACAAGCATCCACTTGAGCCTCGTCCCCTATGAGTACCGTCGGGTGCGTCCAAAACAATTTCTGAGCCTATGGTACGTTTGGCACAAACCATGCACCTATCTTGCATCGATGCTAACACTATCTCCAAACGGATCAAAATGAGATTCCACATGACCCATGTCACCAAGGTGTTCTTCGGGTGTGTCCAAAATGATTTTCGAGCTCATGGTACGTTCGGCGCAAACCGTGCACCTATCTTGCACTGATACTAACACTATATCCAAACGGACCGAAATGAGATTCCACATGGCCCACATCACCTAGGTGTTCTATCGGGGTGTGTCCAAAATGATTTTCGAGCCTATGGTACGTTCGACGCAAACTATGCACCTATTTTGCATCAAGTTAGCACTATCTCCAAATAGACCGAAACGTGACCACTTGAGCCTCGTCACCTAGGTGTACCATCGGGTGCGTCCAAAACGATTTCTGAGCCTATGCTACGTTCTGTGAAACCATGCATCTATCTTGCATCAAGATTAGCTCTATCTGCAAACATACCTAAACGAGCATCCACTTGAGCCTCATCACCTAGGAGTACCATCGGGTGTGTCCAAAACGATTTCTGAGCCTATGGTATGTTTGGCGCAAACCGTGCACCTATCTTGCAGTGAGACTAACACTATCTCCTAATGGATTGAAACAACATTCCACATGACCAACGTAACCTAGGGGATCCATCGGGTGCGTCCAACAACAATTTCAGAGCGTATGGTATGTTTGACGCAAACCATGCACCTATCTTGCGTCAAGGTTAGCACTATCTGCAAACGGACCGAAACAAGCATCCACTTGAGCCTCGTCCCCTAGGAGTACCGTCGGGTGCGTCCAAAACAATTTCTGAGCCTATGGTACATTTAGCGCAAACCATGCACCTATCTTGCACTGATGCTAACACTATCTCCAAACAGATTGAAATGAGATTCCACATGACCCATGTCACCAAGGTGTTCTTCGGGTGTGTCGAAAATTATTTTTGAGCTCATGGTACGTTCGGTGCAAACCGTGCACCTATCTTGCACTGATACTAACACTATATCCAAACGGACCGAAATGAGATTCCACATGACCCACATCACCTAGGTGTTCTATCAGGTGTGTCCAAAATGATTTTCGACCCTATGGTACATTCGACGCAAACTGTGCATCTATTTAGCATCAAGTTAGCACTATCTCCAAATAGACCGAAACAAGCATCCACTTGCGCCTCGTCACCTAGGAGTACCATCAGGTGCGTCCAAAATGATTTCTAAGCCTATGGTATGTTTGGAGCAGACCATGCAACTATCTTGCACTGACACTAACATTGTCTCCAAAAGGACAGAGACGAGATTCCACATGACCAATGTCACCATGGAGATCCATTGAGTGCATCCAACAACGATTTTCGAGCATATGGAATGTTCAACTTAAACCGTGCACCTATCTTGCACCAAGATTAGTGCTATCTCCAAATGGACCGAAACGAGCATCCACTTGAGCCTCAACACCTAGGAGTACCATCGGGTGCGTCCAAAACGATTTCTGAGCCTATGGTACATTCTATGAAACCATGCATCCATCTTGCGTCAAAATTACCTCTATCTCCAAACAGACCAAAACGAGCATCCACTTGAGCCTCGTCACCTAGGAGTACCATCGGGTGCATCCAAAATGATTTATGAGCCTATGGTACGTTTGGCGCAAACCGTGCACCTATGTTGCACTGATACTAACACTATCTCCAAACGGTCTGAAATGAGATTCCACATGACCCGTGTCACCAAGGTGTTATTCGAGTGTGTCCAAAATGACATTCAAGCTCATGGTACGTTCGGCGCAAACCATGCACCTATTTTGCACCGATACTAACACTATCTCCAAATGGTCTGAAATGATATTCCACATGACCCACATCACCTAGATGTTCTATCGGGTGTGTCCAAAATAATTTTTGAGCCTATGGTACATTCGATGCAAACCGTGCACCTATTTTGCATAGCACTATCTCCAAATAGACCGAAACGATCATCCACAAGAGCCTCGTCACCTAGGAGTACCATTGGGTGCGTCAAAAACAATTTCTGAGCCTATGGTACGTTCTACGAAACCATGCAGCTATCTTGCGTCAAGATTAGCACCATCTCCAAACAGACCAAAATGAGCATCCACTTGAGCCTCGTGCCCTAGGAGTACCATTGTGTGCGTCCAAAACGATTTCTGAGCCTATGGTACGTTTGGCGCAAACCGTGCACCTATTTTGCTATGAGACTAAAACTATGTCCTAATGGACTGAAACAACATTCCACACGACCAACGTAACCTAGGGGATCCATCTGGTGCGTCCAACAACGATTTCTGAGCGTATGGTACGTTTGATGTAAACCATGCACCTATCTTGCGTCAAGGTTTGCACTATCTCCAAACGGACCGAAACAAGCATCCACTTGCACCTCGTCACCTAGGAGTACCACTGGGTGTGTCCAAAATGATTTCTAAGCCTATGGTATGTTTGGAGCAGACCATGTACCTATCTTGCACTGACACTAACAGTCTCCAAATGGATAGAAACAAGATTCCACATGACCAACGTCACCTTGGCAATCCGTGGGGTGCATCCAACAATGATCTCTGAGCGTATGGTATGTTCGACGCAAACCGTGCACCTATCTTGCACCAAGATTAGTACTATCTCCAAATGGACTGAAACGAGCATCCACATGAGCCTTGTCACCTAGGAGTACCATCGTGTGCGTTAAAAACGATTTCTAAGACTATGGTACATTCGGCGCAAACCATGCAGTTATCTTGCGTCAAGATTAGCACTATCTCCAAACAGACCAAAACGAGCATCCACTTGAGCCTCGACACCTAGGAGTACCATCGGGTGTGTCCAAAACGATTTCTGATCCTATGATACGTTTGGCGCAAACCGTGTACCTATCTTGCACTGAGACTAACACTATCTCCAAATGGACTGAAATAACATACCACATGGCCAACGTCACCTAGGGGATCCATCGGGTGCGTCCAACAACGATTTTCGAGGGTATAGTACGTTCGACGCAAACCATGCTCCTATCTCACGTCAAGGTTAGCGCTATCTCCAAACGGACCAAAACGAGCATCCACTTGAGCCTCGTCGCCTAGGAGTACCACCGGGTGCGTCCAAAACGATTTATGAGCCTATGGTACGTTTGGCGCAAACTGTGCTCCTAGCTTGCACCGATACTAACACTATCTCCAAATGGTCCGAAATGAGATTCCACATGACCCACATCACCTAGGTGTTCTATCAGGTGTATCCAAAATGATTTTTGAGCCTATGGTACGTTTGACACAAACCGTGCACCTATTTTGCATCAAGTTAGCACTATCTCCAAATGGACCGAAACGATCATCCACTTGAGCATCGTCACCTAGGAGTACCATCGGGTGCATCCAAAATAATTTCTGAGCCTATGGTATGTTCTGCGAAAGCATGCAGCTATCTTGTGTCAAGATTGACACCATCTCCAAACAGACCAAAATGAGCATCCACTTGGGCCTCGTCCACTATGAGTACCATCGGGTGCGTCCAAAACGATTTCTGAGCCTATGGTATGTTCTGCGAAACCATGCATCTATCTTGCGTCAAGATTAGCTCTATCTGCAAACTGACCTAAACGAGCATCCACTTGAGCCTCGTCACCTAGGAGTACCATCGGGTGCGTCCAAAACGATTTCTGAGCCTATGGTACGATTGACGCAAACCTTGCACCTACCTTGTAGTGAGACTAACACTATCTCCAAATGGACTGAAACAACATTCCACATGACCAACGTCACCTAGGGGTCCATCGGGTGCGTCCAACAACGATTTCTGAGCATATGGTACGTTGACGCAAACCATGCACCTATCTTGCGTCAAGGTTAGCACTATCTGCAAACAGACCGAAACAAGCATCCCCTTGCGCCTCGTCACCTAGGAGTACCATCAGGTGCATCCAAAATGATTTCTGAGCCTATGGTATGTTTGGAGCAGACCATGCAACTATCTTGCACTGACACTAACATTGTCTCCAAATGGACAGAGACGAGATTCCACATGACCAATGTCACCATGGAGATCCATCGGGTGCATCCAACAACGATATTCGACCATATGGAATGTTCAACTTAAACCATGCACCTATCTTCCACCAAGATTAGTGCTATCTCCAAATGGACCGAAACGAGCATCCACTTGAGCCTCGACACCTAGGAGTACCTTCGGGTGCGTCCAAAATGATTTCTGAGCCTATGGTATGTTCTACGTGACCATTCATCCATCTTGCGTCAAGATTAGCTCTATCTCCAAACAGACCAAAACGAGCATCCACTTGAGCCTCGTCACCTAGGAGTATATCGGGTGCATCCAAAATGATTTATGAGCCTATGGTACGTTCGGCGCAAATAGTGCACCTATCTTGCACCGATACTAACACTATCTCCAAACGGATCGAAATGAGATTCCACATGACCCATGTCACCAAGTTGCTCTTCGGGTGTGTCCAAAATGATTTTCAAGCTCATGGTACGTTCAGCGCACACCATGCACCTATCTTGCACCGATACTAACACTGTCTCCAAATGATCTGAAATGAGATTCCACATGACCCACATCACCTAGGTGTTCTATCAGGTGTATCCAAAATGATTTTTGAGCCTATGGTACGTTCGACACAAACCGTGCACCTATTTTGCATCAAGTTAGCACTATCTCCAAATTGATCGAAATGATCATCCACTTGAGCCTCGTCACCTAGGAGTACCATCGGGTGCGTCCAAAACAATTTCTGAGCTTATGGTACGTTCTACGAAACCATGCAGCTATCTTGCGTCAAGATTAGCACCATCTCCAAACAGACCACAATGAGCATCCACTTGAGCCTCGTCCCCTAGGAGTATCATCGGGTGCGTCCAAAATGATTTCTGAGCCTATGGTACGTTTGGCGCAAACCGTGCACCTATCTTGCACTGAGACTAACACTACCTCCAAATGGACTAAAACAACATTCCACACGACCAATGTCACCTATGGGATCCATTGGGTGCGTCCAACAATGATATCCGAGCGTATGGTACGTTGGACGCAAACCATGCACCTATCTTGTGTCAAGGTTTGCACTATCTCCAAACAGACCGAAACAAGCATCCACTTGCACCTCGTCACTAATGAGTACCACTGGGTGTGTCCAAAATGATTTCTAAGCCTATGGTATGTTTGGAGCAGACCATGCACCTATCTTGCAGTGACACTAACAGTCTCCAAATGGATAAAAACGAGATTCCACATGACCAATGTCACCTTGGCAATCTGTCGGGTGCATCCAACAATGATCTCTGAGCGTATGGTATGTTCGACGCAAACCGTGCACCTATCTTGAACCAAGATTAGTATTATCTCCAAATAGACGGAAATGAGCATCCACATGAGCCTCGTCACCTAGGAGTACCATCGAGTGCGTCGAAAATGATTTCTAAGACTATGGTACATTCGGCGCAAAACCATGCAGTTATCTTGCGTCAAGATTAGCACTATCTCCAAACAGACCAAAACGAGATTCCGCTTGAGCCTCGTCACCTAGGAGTACCATCGGGTGCGTACAAAACGATTTCTAATCCTATGATACGTTTGGCGCAAACCGTGCACCTATCTTGCACTGAGACTAACACTATCTCCAAATGGACTGAAATGACATTCCACATGGCCAACGTCACCTAGGGGATCCATCGGGTGCGTCCAACAACGATTTCCAAGGGTATAGTACGTTCGACGCAAACCATGCTCCTATCTTGCGTCAAGGTTAGCGCTATCTCCAAACGGACCGAAACAAGCATCCATTGCACCTCGTCACCTAGGAGTACCATCTGGTGTGTCCAAAATGATTTCTGAGCCTATGGTATGTTTGACGCAAACCGTGCATCTATCTTGCACCGACACTAACACTATCTCCAAACAGACTGAAATGAGATTCCACCTGAACCATGTGACCTTGTTCTATCGGGTGTGTCCAAAATGATTTTTGAGCCTGTGATAAGTTTGGCGCAAACCGTGCACGTATCTTGCGTCATGATTAGCATTATCTCAGAATAGACCGAAACAAGCATCCACTTGAGCCTTGTCACCTAGGAGTACCACCGGGTGCGTCCAAAACGATTTATGAGCCTATGGTACGTTTGGCGTAAACTGTGCTCCTATCTTGCACCGATACTAACATTATCTCCAAACAGATCGAAATGAGATTCCACATGACCCATGTCACCAAGGTGTTCTTCGGGTGTGTCCAAAATGATTTTCAAGCTCATGGTACGTTCGGCGCAAACCGTGCACCTATCTTGCACCAATACTAACACTATCTCCAAATGGTCCGAAATGAGATTCCACATGACCCACATCACCTAGGTGTTCTATCAGGTTTATCCAAAATGATTTTTGAGCCATTGGTACGTTTGACAAAAACTGTGCACCTATTTTGCATCAAGTTAGCACTATCTCCAAATGGACTAAAACGATCATCCACTTGAGCCTCGTCACCTAGGAGTACCATCGGGTGCGTCTAAAACAATTTCTGAGCCTATGGTACGTTCTGCGAAAGCATGCAGCTATCTTGTGTCAAGATTGACACCATCTCCAAATAGACCAAAATGAGCATCCACTTGAGCCTCGTCCCCTATGAGTACCATCGGGTGCATCCAAAACGATTTCTGAGCCTATGGTACGTTTGGCGCAAACCATGCACCTATCTTGCACTGATGCTAACACTATCTCCAAACGAATCGAAATGAGATTCCACATGACCCATGTCACCAAGGTATTCTTCGGGTGTGTCCAAAATGTTTTCAAGCTCATGGTACGTTCGGCGCAAACCATGCAGTTATCTTGCGTCAAGATTAGCACTATCTCCAAACAGACCAAAATGAGCATCCACTTGAGCCTTGTACAATAGGAGTACCATCGGGTGGGTCCAAAATGACTTCTGAACCTATGGTATGTTTGGCACAAACATACACCTATCTTGCACCGATACTAACACTGTCTCCAAATGGATCAAAATGAGATTCCACATGACCCATGTCACCAAGGTGTTCTTCGGGTGTGTCCAAAATGATTTTCGAGCTCATGGTACGTTCAGCGCAAACCGTGCAGCTATCTTGCACCGATACTAACACTATGTCCAAATAGTCCTAAATGAGATTCCACATGACCCACATCACCTAGGTGTTCTACCGGGGCGTCCAAAATGATTTTCGTGCCTATGGTTCGTTCGACGATGCAAACCATTCACCTATCTTTCATCAAGGAGAGCACAATCTCCAAATAGACCGAAACAAGCATCCACTTGCGCCTCGTCACCTAGGAGTACCACTGGGTGTGTCCAAAATGATTTCTAAGCCTATGGTACGTTCTGTGAAACCATGCATCTATCTTGCGTCAAGATTAGCTCTATCTCCAAATAGAGCTAAACGAGCATCCACTTGAGCCTCGTCACCTCGGAGTACCATCAGGTGCATCAAAAATGATTTCTGAGCCTATGGTACGTTCGGCGCAAACCATGCAGCTATCTTGCGTCAAGATTAGCACTATCTCCAAACAAACCAAAACGAGCATCCACTTGAGCCTCGTCACATAGGAGTACCATCGGGTGGGTCCAAAATGATTTCTGAACCTATGGTACATTTGGCGCAAACCATACACCTATCTTGCACCGATACTAACACTGTCACCAAATGGATCAAAATGAGATTCCACATGACCCATGTCACCAAGGTGTCCTTTGGGTGTGTCCAAAATGATTTTCGAGCTCAGGTACGTTCAGCGCAAACCGTGCAGCTATCTTGCACCGATACTAACACTATCTCCAAATGGTCCGAAATGAGATTCCACATGACTCACATCACCTAGGTGTTCTATCGGGGTGTCCAAAATGATTTTCGAGCCTATGGTTCGTTCGACGACGCAAACCATTCACCTATCTTGCGTCAAGGAGAGCACTATCTCCAAACGGACTGAAACAAGCATCCACTTGCGCCTCGTCACCTAGGAGTACCATCAGGAGTGTCCAAAACGATTTTCTGAGCCTATGGTACGTTCTGTGAAACCATGTATCTATCTTGCATCAAGATTAGCTCTATCTCCAAACAGACCTAAATGAGCATCCACTTGAGCCTTGTCACTGAGGAGTACCATCGGGTGCGTCCAAAACGATTTCTAAGCCTATGGTACGTTTGGCGCAAACCGTGCACCTATCTTGCACTGTGACTAACACTATCTCCAAATGGACTAAAACGACATACCACATGACCAACGTCACCTAGAGGATCCATCGGGTGCGTCCAACAACGATTTCTGAGCATATGGTACGTTTGGCGCAAACCGTGCACCTATCTTGCACCGATACTAACACTATCTCCAAACGGATCGAAATGAGATTCCACATGACCCATGTCACCAAGGTGTTATTCGCGTGTGTCCAAATTGACTTTCAAGCTCATGGTACGTTCGGCGAAAACCATGCACCTATCTTGCACCGATACTAACACTATCTCCAAATGGTCCGAAATGAGATTCCACATGACCCACATCCCCTAGGTGTTCTATCGGGTGTGTCCAAAATGATTTTTGAGCCTATGGTACGTTAGATGCAAACCGTGCACCTATTTTGCATCAAGTTAGCACTATCTCCAAATAGACCAAAACGATCATCCACTAGAGCCTCGTCACCTAGGAGTACCATCGGGTGCGTCCAAAACAATTTCTGAGCCTATGGAACGTTCTGCGAAACCATGCAGCTATCTTGCGTCAAGATTAGCACCATCTCCAAATAGACCAAAATGAGCATCCACTTGAGGCTCGTCCCCTAGGAGTACCATCGGGTGCGTCCACAATGATTTCTGATCCTATGGTACGTTTGATGCAAACCGTGCACCTATCTTGCACTGAGACTAGCAGTATCTCCAAATGGACTGAAGTTCCATATGACCAACGTCACCTAGGGGATCCATCGGGTGTGTCCAACAACGATTTCTGAGCGTATGGTACGTCCGACGCAAACCGTGCACCTATCTTGCGTCAAGGTTAGCACTATCTGCAAACAGACCAAAGCAAGCATCCACTTGAGCCTCGTCCCCTAGGAGTACCGTCGGGTGTGTCCAAAACGATTTCTGAGCCTATGGTACGATTGGCGCAAACCATGCACCTATCTTACACCGATGCTAACACTATCTCCATACGGATCGAAAATGAGATTCCACATGACCCATGTCACCAAGGTGTTCTTCGGGTGTGTCGAAAATGATTTTCGAGCTCATGGTACGTTCGGCGCAAACCGTGCACCTATATTGCACTGATACTAACACTATATCCAAACAGACAGAAATGAGATTCCACATGACCCACATCACCTAGGTGTTCTATCGGGTGTGTCCAAAATGATTTTCAAGCCTATGGTACGTTTGACGCAAACCATGCACCTATTTAGCATCAAGTTAGCACTATCTCCAAATAGACCGAAACGATCATCCACTTGAGCCTCGTCACCTAGGAGTACCATCGGGTGCGTCCAAAACGATTTCTGAGCCTATGGTATGTTCTGCGAAACCATGCATCTATCTTGCGTCAAGATTAGCTCTATCTGCAAACAGACCTAAACGAGCATCCACTTGAGCCTCGTCACCTAGGAGTACCATCGGGTGCGTCCAAAACGATTTCTGAGCCTATGGTACGTTTGGCGCAAACCATGCACCTAGCTTGCAGTGAGACTAACACTATCTCCAAATGGACTAAAACAACATTCCACATGACCAACGTCACCTAGGGGTCCATCGGGTGCGTCAAACAACGATTTCTGAGCATATGGTACGTTCGACGCAAACCATGCACCTATCTTGCGTCAAGGTTAGCACTGTCTGCAAACAGACCAAAACAAGCATCCACTTGCGCCTCGTCACCTAGGAGTACCATCAGGTGCGTCCAAAATGATTTCTAAGCCTATGGTATGTTTGGAGCATACCATGCAACTATCTTGCACTGACACTAACATTGTCTCCAAATGGACAGAGACGAGATTCCACATGACCAATGTCACCATGAAGATCCATCGGGTGCATCCAACAACGATTTTCGAGCGTATGGAATGTTCAACTTAAACCGTGCATCTATCTTGCACCAAGATTAGTGCTATCTCCAAATGGACCGAAACGAGCATCCACTTGAGCCTCGACACCTAGGAGTACCATCGGGTGCGTCCAAAACGATTTCTGAGCCTATGGTATATTCTGCGAGACCATGCATCCATCTTGCGTCAAGATTAGCTCTATCTCCAAACAGACCAAAATGAGCATCCACTTGAGCCTCGTCACCTAGAAGTATCATCGGGTGCATCCAAAATGATTTATGAGCCTATGGTACGTTCGGCGCAAACAGTGCACCTATCTTGCACCGATACTAACACTATCTCCAAACGGATCGAAATGAGATTCCACATGACCCATGTCACCAAGTTGCTCTTCGGGTGTGTCCAAAATGATTTTCAAGCTCATGGTACGTTCAGCGCACACCATGCACCTATCTTGCACCGATACTTACACTGTCTCCAAATGATCCGAAATGAGAATCCACATGACCCACATCACCTAGGTGTTCTATCAGGTGTATCCAAAATGATTTTTGAGCCTATGGTATGTTCGACACAAACCGTGCACCTATTTTGCATCAAGTTAGCACTATCTACAAATGGACCAAAACGATCATCCACTTGAGCCTCGTCACCAAGGAGTACCATCGGGTGCGTCCAAAACAATTTCTGAGCCTATGGTACGTTCTGCGAAACCATGCAGCTATCTTGCGTCAAGATTAGCACCATCTCCAAACAGACCACAATGAGCATCCACTTGAGCCTCGTCCCCTAGGAGTATCATCGGGTGCGTCCAAAACGATTTCTAAGCCTATGGTATGTTTGGCGCAAACCGTGCACCTATCTTGCACTAAGACTAACACTACCTCCAAATGGATTAAAACAACATTCCACATGACCAACGTCACCTAGCGGATCCATTGGGTGCGTCCAACAACGATATCCGAGCGTATGGTACGTTGGACGCAAACCATGCACCTATCTTGTGTCAAGGTTTGCACTATCTCCAAACGGACCGAAACAAGCATCCACTTGCACCTCATCACCTAGGAGTACCACCGGGTGTGTCCAAAATGATTTCTAAGCCTATGGTATGTTTGGAGCAGACCATGCACCTATCTTGCACTGACACTAATAGTCTCCAAATGGATAGAAATGAGATTCCACATGACCAATGTAACCTTGGCAAACCGTCAGGTGCATCCAACAATGATCTTTGAGCGTATGGTATGTTCGACGCAAACCGTGCACCTATCTTGCACCAAGATTAGTACTATCTCCAAATAGACGGAAATGAGCATCCACATGAGCCTCGTCACCTAGGAGTACCATTGGGTACGTCAAAAATGATTTCTAAGACTATGGTACATTCGGCGCAAACCATGCAGTTATCTGGCGTCAAGATTAGCACTATCTCCAAACATACCAAAACGAGCATCCGCTTGAGCCTCGTCACCTAGGAGTACCATCGGGTGGGTCCAAAATGATTTCTGAACCTATGGTACATTTGGCACAAACCATACACCTATCTTGCACCGATACTAACACTGTCACCAAATGGATCAAAATGAGATTCCACATGACCCATGTCACCAAGGTGTCCTTTGGGTGTGTCCAAAATGATTTTCGAGCTCATGGTACGTTCAGCGCAAACCATGCAGCTATCTTGCACCGATACTAACACTATCTCCAAATAGTCCTAAATGAGATTCCACATGACCCACATCACCTAGGTGTTCTACCGGGGTGTCCAAAATGATTTTCGTGCCTATGTTTCGTTCGACGATGCAAACCATTCACCTATCTTTCATCAAGGAGAGCACAATCTCCAAACAGACCGAAACAAGCATCCACTTGCGCCTCGTCACCTAGGAGTACCACTGGGTGTGTCCAAAATGATTTCTAAGCCTATGGTACGTTCTGTGAAACCATGCATCTATCTTGCGTCAAGATTAGCTCTATCTCCAAATAGAGCTAAACGAGCATCCACTTGAGCCTCGTCACCTCGGAGTACCATCAGGTGCATCAAAAATGATTTCTGAGCCTATGGTATGTTCGGCGCAAACCATGCAGCTATCTTGCGTCAAGATTAGCACTATCTCCAAACAAACCAAAACGAGCATCCACTTGAGCCTCGTCACATAGGAGTACCATCGGGTGGGTCCAAAATGATTTCTGAACCTATGGTACATTTGGCGCAAACCATACACCTATCTTGCACCGATACTAACACTGTCACCAAATGGATCAAAATGAGATTCCACATGACCCATGTCACCAAGGTGTCCTTTGGGTGTGTCCAAAATGATTTTCGAGCTCAGGTACGTTCAGCGCAAACCGTGCAGCTATCTTGCACCGATACTAACACTATCTCCAAATGGTCCGAAATGAGATTCCACATGACCCACATCACCTAGGTGTTCTACCGGGGTGTCCAAAATGACTTTCGAGCCTATGGTTCGTTCGACGACGCAAACCATTCACCTATCTTGCGTCAAGGAGAGCACTATCTCCAAACGGACTGAAACAAGCATCCACTTGCGCCTCGTCACCTAGGAGTACCATCAGGTGTGTCCAAAATGATTTTCTGAGCCTATGGTACGTTCTGTGAAACCATGCATCTATCTTGCATCAAGATTAGCTCTATCTCCAAACAGACCTAAATGAGCATCCACTTGAGCCTTGTCACTGAGGAGTACCATCGGGTGCGTCCAAAACGATTTCTAAGCCTGTGGTACGTTTGGCGCAAACCGTGCACCTATCTTGCACTGTGACTAACACTATCTCCAAATGGACTAAAACGACATACCACATGACCAACGTCACCTAGAGGATCCATCAGGTGCGTCCAACAACGATTTCTGAGCATATGGTACGTTTGGCGCAAACCGTGCACTTATCTTGCACCGATACTAACACTATCTCCAAACGGATCGAAATGAGATTCCACATGACCCATGTCACCAAGGTGTTATTCGTGTGTGTCCAAATTGACTTTCAAGCTCATGGTACGTTCGGCGCAAACCATGCACCTATCTTGCACCGATACTAACACTATCTCCAAATGGTCCGAAATGAGATTCCACATGACCCACATCCCCTAGGTGTTCTATCGGGTGTGTCCAAAATGATTTTTGAGCCTATGGTACGTTAGATGCAAACTGTGCACCTATTTTGCATCAAGTTAGCACTATCTCCAAATAGACCAAAACGATCATCCACTAGAGCCTCGTCACCTAGGAGTAGCATCGGGTGCGTCCAAAACAATTTCTGAGCCTATGGAACGTTCTGCGAAACCATGCAGCTATCTTGCGTCAAGATTAGCACCATCTCCAAATAGACCAAAATGAGCATCCACTTGAGCCTCGTCCCCTAGGAGTACCATCGGGTGCGTCCACAATGATTTCTGATCCTATGGTACGTTTGATGCAAACCGTGCACCTATCTTGCACTGAGACTAGCAGTATCTCCAAATGGACTGAAGTTCCATATGACCAACGTCACCTAGGGGATCCATCGGGTGTGTCCAACAACGATTTCTGAGCTTATGATACGTCCGACGCAAACCATGCACCTATCTTGCATCAAGGTTAGCACTATCTGCAAACAGACCAAAGCAAGCATCCACTTGAGCCTCGTCCCCTGGGAGTACCGTCGGGTGTGTCCAAAACGATTTCTGAGCCTATGGTACGATTGGCGCAAACCATGCACCTATCTTACACCGATGCTAACACTATCTCCATATGGATCGAAATGAGATTCCACATGACCCATGTCACCAAGGTGTTCTTCGGGTGTGTCGAAAATGATTTTCGAGCTCATGGTACGTTCGGCGCAAACCGTGCACCTATATTGCACTGATACTAACACTATATCCAAACAGACAGAAATGAGAATCCACATGACCCACATCACCTAGGTGTTCAATCGGGTGTGTCCAAAATGATTTTCAAGCCTATGGTACGTTTGACGCAAACCATGCACCTATTTAGCATCAAGTTAGCACTATCTCCAAATAGACCGAAACGATCATCCACTTGAGCCTCGTCACCTAGGAGTACCATCGGGTGCGTCCAAAATGATTTCTGAGCCTATGGTATGTTCTGCGAAACCATGCATCTATCTTGCGTCAAGATTAGCTCTATCTGCAAACAGACCTAAACGAGCATCCACTTGAGCCTCGTCACCTAGGAGTACCATCGGGTGCGTCCAAAACGATTTCTGAGCCTATGGTACGTTTGGCGCAAACCGTGCACCTATCTTGCTGTGAGACTAACACTATCTCCAAATGGACTGAAACAACATTCCACATGACCAACGTCACCTAGGGGTCCATCGGGTGCGTCAAACAACGATTTCTGAGCATATGGTACGTTCGACCCAAACCATGCATCCATCTTGCGTCAAGATTAGCTCTATCTCCAAACAGACCAAAACGAGCATCCACTTGAGCCTCGTCACCTAGGAGTATCATCGGGTGCATCGAAAACAATTTATGAGCCTATGGTACGTTCGGCGCAAACAGTGCACCTATCTTGCACCGATACTAACACTATCTCCAAACAGATCGAAATGAGATTCCACATGACCCATGTCACCAAGTTGCTCTTCGGGTGTGTCCAAAATGATTTTCAAGCTCATGGTACGTTCAGTGCACACCATGCACCTATCTTGCACCGATACTTACACTGTCTCCAAATGATCCGAAATGAGAATCCACATGACCCACATCACCTAGGTGTTCTATCAGGTGTATCCAAAATGATTTTTGAGCCTATGGTATGTTCGACACAAACCGTGCACCTATTTTGCATCAAGTTAGCACTATCTCCAAATGGACCGAAACGATCATCCACTTGAGCCTCGTCACCAAGGAGTACCATCGGGTGCGTCCAAAACAATTTCTGAGCCTATGGTACGTTCTGCGAAACCATGCAGCTATCTTGCGTCAAGATTAGCACCATCTCCAAACAGACCACAATGAGCATCCACTTGAGCCTCGTCCCCTAGGAGTATCATCGGGTGCGTCCAAAACGATTTCTGAGCCTATGGTATGTTTGGCGCAAACCGTGCACCTATCTTGCACTGAGACTAACACTACCTCCAAATGGACTAAAACAACATTCCACATGACCAACGTCACCTAGCGGATCCATTGGGTGCGTCCAACAACGATATCCGAGCGTATGGTACGTTGGACGCAAACCATGCACCTATCTTGAGTCAAGGTTTGCACTATCTCCAAACGGACCGAAACAAGCATCCACTTGCACCTCGTCACCTAGGAGTACCACCGGGTGTGTCCAAAATGATTTCTAAGCCTATGGTATGTTTGGAGCAGACCATGCACCTATCTTGCACTGACACTAACAGTCTCCAAATGGATAGAAACGAGATTCCACATGACCAATGTAACCTTGGCAAACCGTCAGGTGCATCCAACAATGATCTTTGAGCGTATGGTATGTTCGACGCAAACCGTGCACCTATCTTGCACCAAGATTAGTACTATCTCTAAATAGACGGAAATGAGCATCCACATCAGCCTCGTCACCTAGGAGTACCATCGGGTACGTCAAAAATGATTTCTAAGACTATGGTACATTCGGCGCAAACCATGCAGTTATCTTGCGTCAAGATTAGCACTATCTCGAAACATACCAAAACGAGCATCCGCTTGAGCCTCGTCACCTAGGAGTACCATCGGGTGCGTCCAAAATGATTTCTGATCCTACGATACGTTTGGCGCAAACCGTGCACCTATCTTGCACTGAGACTAACACTATCTCCAAATGGACTGAAATGACATTCCACATGGCCAACGTCACCTAGGGGATCCATCGGGTGCGTCCAACAACGATTTCCAAGGGTATAGTACGTTCGACGCAAACCATGCTCCTATCTTGCGTCAAGGTTAGCGCTATCTCCAAATAGACCGAAACAAGCATCCATTGCACCTCGTCACCTAGGAGTACCATCTGGTGTGTCCAAAATGATTTCTGAGCCTATGGTATGTTCGACGCAAACCGTGCATCTATCTTGCACCGACACTAACACTATCTCAAAACAGACCGAAATGAGATTCCATATGAACCATGTGACCTTGTTGTTCTATCGGGTGTGTCCAAAATGATTTTTGAGCCTGTGATACGTTTGGCGCAAATTGTGCACGTATCTTGCGTCATGATTAGCACTATCTCAGAATAGACCGAAACAAGCATCCACTTGAGCCTTGTCACCTAGGAGTACCACCGGGTGCGTCCAAAACGATTTATGAGCCTATGGTACGTTTGGCGCAAACTGTGCTCCTATCTTGCACCGATACTAACACTATCTCCAAACGGATCGAAATGAGATTCCACATGACCCATGTCACCAAGGTGTTCTTCGGGTGTGTCCAAAATGATTTTCAAGCTCATGGTACGTTCGGCGCAAACCATGCACCTATCTTGCACCAATACTAACACTATCTCCAAATGGTCCGAAATGAGATTCCACATGACCCACATCACCTAGGTGTTCTGTCAGGTGTATCCAAAATGATTTTTGTGCCTATGGTACGTTTAACACAAACTGTGCACCTATTTTGCATCAAGTTAGCACTATCTCCAAATGGACCGAAATGATCATCCACTTGAGCCTCGTCACCTAGGAGTACCATTGGGTGCGTCTAAAACAATTTTCTGAGCCTATGGTACGTTCTGTGAAAGCATGCAGCTATCTTGTGTCAAGATTGACACCATCTCCAAATAGACCAAAATGAGCATCCACTTGAGCCTCGTCCCCTATGAGTACCATTGGGTGCGTCCAAAATGATTTCTGAGCCAATGGTACGTTTGGCGCAAACCATGCACCTATCTTGCATCGATGCTAACACTATCTCCAAACGAATCAAAATGAGATTCCACATGACCCATGTCACCAAGGTATTCTTCAGGTGTGTCCAAAATGTTTTCAAGCTCATGGTACGTTCAGCGCAAACCATGCACCTATCATGCACCGATACTAACACTATCTCCAAATGGTCTAAAATGAGATTCCACATGACCCACATCCCCTAGCTATTTCTATTGGGTGTGTCCAGAATGATTTTTGAGCCTATGGTACGTTCGACGCAAACCATGCACCTATTTTTCATCTAGTTAGCACTATCTCCAAATAGACCGAAATAATCATCCACTTGAGCCTCGTCACCTAGGAGTACCATCAGGTGCGTCCAAAACAATTTCAGAGCCTATGGTACGTTCTGTGAAACCATGCTTCTATCTTGCGTCAAGATTAGCTCTATCTACAAATAGACCTAAACGAGCATCCACTTGAGCCTCATCACCTAGGAGCACCATCAGGTGCGTCCAAAACGATTTCTAAGCTTGTGGTACATATGGCGCAAATCGTGCACCTATCTTGCACTGAGACTAACACTATGTCAAAATGGACTAAAACAACATTCCACATGACCAACGTCACCTAGGTGATCCATTGGGTGCATCCAACAATGATATCTGAGCGTATGGTATGTTGGACGCAAACCATGCACCTATCTTGTGTCAAGGTTAGCACTATCTCCAAACAGACCAAAACAAGCATCCACTAGTGCCTCATCACCTAGGAGTATGGTATGTTTGGAGCAGACCATGCACCTATCTTGCACTGACACTAAAAGTCTCCAAATGGATAGAAACGAAATTCCACATGACCAACATCACCTTGGCAATCCGTCGGGTGCATCCAACAATGATCTCGGAGCGTATGGTATGTTCGACGCAAACCGTGCACCTATCTTGCACCAAGATTAGTACTATCTCCAAATGGACCGAAACGAGCACCCACATCAGCCTCGTCACCTAGGAGTACCATCGGGTGCGCCAAAAACGATTTCTGAGCCTAAGGTACATTCGGCACAAACCATGCAGTTATCTTGCGTCAAGATTAGCACTATCTCCAAACAGACCAAAATGAGCATCCACTTGAGCCTCGTCGCCTAGGAGTACCATCGGGTGCGTCCAAAACGATTTCTGAGCCTATGATAGGTTTGGCGCAAACCATGCACCTATCTTGCACTGAGACTAACACTATCTCCAAATGGACTGAAACGACATACCACATGACCAACGTAACCTAGGGGATCCATCGGGTGCATCCAACAACGATTTCTGAGCATATGGTACGTTTGACGCAAACCATTCACATATCTTACGTCAAGGTTAGCACTATCTCCAAACGGACTGAAACAAGCATCCACTTGCGCCTCGTCACCTAGGAGTACCATTAGGTGCGTCCAAAATGATTTTTGAGCCTATTGTATGTTTGAAGCAGGCCATGCACCTATCTTGCGCTAACACAAACACTGTCTCCAAATGGAAAGAAACGAGATTCCACATGACCAACGTCACATTGTAGATCCATCAGGTGCGTCCAACAACGATTTCCGAGTGTATGGTATGTTCGACGCATACCGTGCACCTATTTTGTACCAAATTAGTTCTATCTCCAAATTGACCAAAATGAGCATCGACTTGAGCCTCGTCACCTAGGAGTACCATCAGGTGCATCAAAAATGATTTCTGAGCCTATGGTACATTCAGCGCAAACCATGCAGTTATCTGGCATCAAGATTAGCACTATCTCCAAACAGACCAAAACGAGCATCCACTTGAGCCTCGTCACATAGGAGTACCATCGGGTGGGTCCAAAATGATTTCTGAACCTATGGTACGTTTGGCACAAACCATACACCTATCTTGCACCGACACTAACACTGTCTCCAAATTGATCAAAATGAGATTCCACATGACCCATGTCACCAAGGTGTTCTTCGGGTGTGTCCAAAATGATTTTCGAGCTCATGGTACGTTCAGCGCAAACTATGCAGCTATCTTGCACCGATACTAACACTATCTCCAAATAGTCTGAAATGAGATTCCACATGACCCACATCACCTAGGTGTTCTACCGGGGTGTCCAAAATGATTTTCGAGCCTATGGTTCGTTCAACGATGCAAACCATTCACCTATCTTTCGTCATGGAGAGCACTATCTCCAAACAGACTGAAACAAGCATCCACTTGCGCCTCATCACCTAGAAGTACCATCAGGTGCGTCCAAAACGATTTTCTGAGCGTATGGTACGTTCTGTGGAACCATGCATCTATCTTGCATCAAGATTAGTTCTATCTCCAAACAGACCTAAATGAGCATCCACTTGAGCCTTGTCACCTAGGAGTACCATCGGGTGCGACCAAAATGATTTCTATGCCTATGGTACGTTTGGCGCAAACCGTGCACCTGTCTTGCACTGAGACTAACACTATCTCCAAATGGACTAAAACGACATACCACATGACCAACGTCACCTAGGGGATCCACCGGGTGCGTCCAACAATGATATCTGAGCATATGGTACGTTCGACGCAAACCATTCACCTATCTTACGTCAAGGTTAGCACTATCTCCAAACAGACCGAAACAAGCATCCACTTGCGCCTCGTCACCTAGGAGGACCATCAGGTGCGTCCAAAATGATTTTTGAGCCTATGGTATATTTCGAGCAGACCATGCACCTATCTTGCGCTAACACTAACACTTTCTCCAAATGGATAGAAACGAGATTCCACATGACCAACGTCACATTGTAGATCCATCGGGTGCGTCCAACAACGATTTCCGAGCATATGGTATGTTCGACGCAAACCATGCACCTATCTTGTACCAAATTAGTACTATCTCCAAATGGACCAAAACGAGCATCCACTTGAGCCTCGTCACCTAGGAGTACCATCAGGTGCATCAAAAATGATTTCTGAGCCTATGGTACGTTCGGCACAAACCGTGCAGTTATCTTGCGTCAAGATTAGCACTATCTCCAAACAGACCAAAATGAGCATCCACTTGAGCCTCGTCACATAGGAGTACCATCGGGTGGGTCCAAAATGATTTCTAAACCTATGGTACATTTGGCGCAAACCATACACCTATCTTGCACCGATACTAACACTGTCTCCAAATGGATCAAAATGAGATTCCACATGACCCATGTCACCAAGGTGTCCTTTGGGTGTGTCCAAAATGATTTTCGAGCTCATGGTACGTTCAGCGCAAACCGTGCAGCTATCTTGCACCGATACTAACACTATCTCCAAATGGTCTGAAATGAGATTCCACATGACCCACATCACCTAGGTGTTCTACCGGGGTGTCCAAAATGATTTTCGAGCCTATGGTTCGTTCAATAACGCAAACCATTCACCTATTGATGAAATACAGGCCCGATCTTCCGAGAGGTAATCGGTAAGTTCGACTTGTGGAGATCTCGACGTTGGCGATCCGGCTTCAAATCAGACACGATTCGAACCCTGCAACCGTTACACCACTGCTCCGTTGGTTATCAACCAAGCACAACTTGATTGACCTCGCGAAGAAGGCTTTTCCTGCAAGCGAATCGAAGAACACAAGCAAGAAGGTAAAACACACAATCTAAAATTGCAAATATGAATGATGCGAATATCAATTGAGGGTTCAAGAACTCGGTTCCAAAGGACTAATCGACACAGTGGAGGAGATCAAGAACAGGGGCCCTGGATCACTGTAAAAGGATTTGTCACCACAGTTACAATGAACGATTCAGTTTCTCAATGAAAAACTAAATTCTAAACAAAACCCAATTGTCTAACAGCGGTGGCGGCTGTGTTTATAGTCTAAGACTCGACCTAGGGTTGAGGACGGCCAGGGGTTGGGCACCCACAACTTGGGCTTAAGGCCCAACACGATACATGGCCAAGTTGGCCCAAATAGGTGACACAGCACCTTGCCGTGGTCACACAGAATGATCCACGGACCTTCTGGAGCTGGGATCAGATCCAAAACGACGGTGTCGTCGTCCCCTTTCCAACGCATCCAAGAACACCCCGTTTCGATGTCGTATGAGAGAGTTATGACTGAAACAATGACGACGTGTCTGCTGAATCCGAGGGTGACGTGGCAGCTGAGTTGGGGACGAATTGTAACTTGAGGAAGACCATAGCGTCAGTGTGTCTAGCGTGGCGATGTCCTCATCACCTATCTTGCGTCAAGGAGAGCACTATCTCCAAACGGACCGAAACAAGCATCCACTTGCGCCTCGTCACCTAGGAGTACCATCAGGAGCGTCCAAAACGATTTTCTGAGCCTATGGTATGTTATGTGAAACCATGCATCTATCTTGCATCAAGATTAGCTCTATCCCCAAACAGACCTAAATGAGCATCCACTTGAGCCTTGTCACTGAGGAGTACCATCGGGTGCGTCCAAAACGATTTCTAAGCCTATGGTACGTTTGGCGCAAACCGTGCACCTATCTTGCACTAAGACTAACACTATCTCTAAATGGACTAAAACGACGTACCACATGACCAACGTCATCTAGAGGATCCATCGGGTGCGTCCAACAACGATTTCTGAGCATATGGTACGTTCGACGCAAACCATTCACCTATCTTACGTCAAGGTTAGCACTATCTCCAAACGGACCGAAACAAGCATCCACTTGCGCCTCGTCACCTAGGAGTACCATCAGGTGCGTCCAAAATGATTTTTGAGCCTATGGTATGTTTGGAGCAGACCATGCACCTATCTTGCGCTAACACTAACACTGTCTCTAAATGGACAGAAACAAGATTCCACATGATCAACGTCACACTGTAGATCCATCAGGTACGTCCAACAACGATTTCCGAGTGTATGGTATGTTCGACGCAAACCGTGCACCTATCTTGTACCAAATTAGTACTATCTCCAAATGGACCAAAACGAGCATCCACTTGAGCCTCGTCACCTAGGAGTACCATCAGGTGCATCAAAAATGATTTCTGAGCCTATGGTACGTTCGGCGCAAACCATGCAGTTATCTTGCGTCAAGATTAGCACTATCTCCAAACAGACCAAAACGAGCATCCACTTGAGCCTCGTCACATAGGAGTACCATCGGGTGGGTCCAAAATGATTTCTGAACCTATGGTACGTTTGGCGCAATCCATACACCTATCTTGCACCGATACTAACACTGTCTCCAAATGGATCAAAATGAGATTCCACATGACCCATGTCACCAAGGTGTTCTTCGGGTGTGTCCAAAATGATTTTCGAGCTCATGGTACGTTCAGCGCAAACCGTGCAACTATCTCGCACCGATACTAACACTATCTCCAAATGCTCCGAAATGAGATTCCACATGACCCAAATCACCTAGGTGTTCTACCGGGGTGTCCAAAATGATTTTCGAGCCTATGGTTCGTTCAACGATGCAAACCATTCACCTATCTTGCGTCAAGGAGAGCACTATCTCCAAACGGACCGAAACAAGCATCCACTTGCGGCTCGTCACCTAGGAGTGCCATCAGGTGCGTCCAAAACAATTTTCTGAGCCTATGGTACGTTCTGTGAAACCATGCACCTATCTTGCGTCAAGATTAGCTCTATCTCCAAACAGACCTAAATGAGCATCCACTTGAGCCTTGTCACCTAGGAGGACCATCGGGTGCGTCCAAAACGATTTCTTCTAAGCCTATGGTACGTTTGGCGCAAACCGTGCACCTATCTTGCACTAAGACTAACACTATCTCCAACTGGACTAAAACGACATACCACATGACCAACGTCACCTAGGGGATCCATCGGGTGCGTCCAACAACGATTTCTGAGCATATGGTACGTTCGACGCAAACCATTCACCTATCTTACGTCAAGGTTAGCACTATCTCCAAACGGACTGAAACATGCATCCACTTGCGCCTCGTCACCTAGGAGTACCATCAGGTGCGTCCAAAATGATTTTTGAGTCTACGGTATGTTTGGAGCAGACCATGCACCTATCTTGCGCTAACACTAACACTGTCCCCAAATGGACAGAAACGAGATTCCTCATGACCAGCGTCACATTGTAGATCCATCGGGTGTGTCCAACAACGATTTCCGAGCGTATGGTATGTTCGACGCAAACCGTGGACCTATCTTGTACCAAGATTAGTACTATCTCCAAATGGACCAAAACGAGCATCCACTTGAGCCTCGTCACCTAGGAGTACCATCAGGTGCATCAAAAATGATTTCTGAGCCTATGGTACGTTCGGCGCAAACCATGCAGTTATCTTGCGTCAAGATTAGCACTATCTCCAAACAGACCAAAACGAGCATCCACTTGAGCCTCGTCACATAGGAGTACCATCGGGTGGGTCCAAAATAATTTCTGAACCTATGGTACGTTTGGAGCAATCCATACACCTATCTTGCACCGATACTAACACTGTCTCCAAATGGATCAAAATGAGATTCCACATGACCTATGTCACCAAGGTGTTCTTCGGGTGTGTCCAAAATGATTTTCGAGCTCATGGTACGTTCAGCGCAAACCGTGCAACTATCTCGCACCGATACTAACACTATCTCCAAATGGTCCGAAATGAGATTCCACATGACCCAAATCACCTAGGTGTTCTACCGGGGTGTCTGTAATGATTTTTGAGCCTATGGTTCGTTCAACGATGCAAACCATTCACCTATCTTTCGTCAAGGAGAGCACTATCTCCAAATAGACCAAAACGAACATCGACTTGAGCCTCGTCACCTACGAGTATCATCAGGTGCGTCCAAAATGATTTCTGAGCCTACGGTACGTTCTATGAAATCATGGATCTATCTTGCGTCAAGATTAGCTCTATCTCCAAACAGACCTAAATGAGCATCCACTTGAGCCTTGTCACCTAGGAGGACCATCGGGTGCGTCCAAAATGATTTCTTCTAAGCCTATGGTACGTTTGGCGCAAACCGTGCACCTATCTTGCACTAAGACTAACACTATCTCCAACTGGACTAAAACGACATACCACATGACCAACGTCACCTAGGGGATCCATCGGGTGCGTCCAACAACGATTTCTGAGCATATGGTACGTTCGACGCAAACCATTCACCTATCTTACGTCAAGGTTAGCACTATCTCCAAACGGACTGAAACAAGCATCCACTTGCGCCTCGTCACCTAGGAGTACCATCAGGTGCGTCCAAAATGATTTTTGAGTCTACGGTATGTTTGGAGCAGACCATGCACCTATCTTGCGCTAACACTAACACTGTCCCCAAATGGACAGAAACGAGATTCCTCATGACCAGCGTCACATTGTAGATCCATCGGGTGCGTCCAACAACGATTTCCGAGTGTATGGTATGTTCGACGCAAACCGCGGACCTATCTTGTACCAAGATTAGTACTATCTCCAAATGGACCAAAACGAGCATCCACTTGAGCCTCGTCACCTAGGAGTACCATCAGGTGCATCAAAAATGATTTCTGAGCCTATGGTACGTTCAGCGCAAACCATGCAGTTATCTTGCGTCAAGATTAGCACTATCTCCAAACAGACCAAAACGAGTATCCACTTGAGCCTCGTCACCTAGGAGTACCATCGGGTGCGTCCAAAATGATTTCTGAGCCTATGGTACGTTTGGCGCAAACCATACACCTATCTTGCACCGATACTAACACTGTCTTCAAATGGATCGAAATGAGATTCCACATGACCCATGTCACCAAGGTGTCCTTCAGGTGTGTCCAAAATAATTTTCGAGCTCATGGTACGTTCAGCGCAAACCGTGCACCTATGTTGCACCGATACTAACACTATCTCCAAATGGTCCGAAATGAGATTCCACATGACCCACATCACCTAGGTCTTCTACCGGGGTGTCCGTAATGATTTTTGAGCCTATGGTTCGTTCAACGATGCAAACCATTCACCTATCTTTCGTCAAGGAGAGCACTATCTCCAAATAGACCAAAACGAACATCGACTTGAGCCTCGTCACCTACGAGTATCATCAGGTGCGTCCAAAATGATTTCTGAGCCTACGGTACGTTCTATGAAATCATGGATCTATCTTGCGTCAAGATTAGCTCTATCTCCAAACTGACCTAAATGAGCATCCACTTGAGCCTTGTCACCTAGGAGTACCATCGGGTGCGTCCAAAACCATTTCTTCTAAGCCTATGGTACGTTTGGCGCAAACCGTGCACCTATCTTGCACTGAGACTAATACTATCTCCAAATGGACTGAAACGACATACCACATGACCAACGTCACCTAGGGGATCCATCAGGTGCGTCCAACAACGATTTCTAAGCATATGGTACGTTCGACGCAAACCATTCACCTATCTTACGTCAAGGTTAGCACTATCTCCAAACGGACTGAAACAAGCATCCACTTGCGCCTCGTCACCTAGGAGTACCATCAGGTGCGTCCAAAATGATTTTTGAGTCTACGGTATGTTTGGAGCAGACCATGCACCTATCTTGCGCTAACACTAACACTGTCCCCAAATGGACAGAAACGAGATTCCACATGACCAGCGTCACATTGTAGATCCATCGGGTGCGTCCAACAACGATTTCCGAGTGTATGGTATGTTCGACGCAAACCGCGGACCTATCTTGTACCAAATTAGTACTATCTCCAAATGGACCAAAACGAGCATCCACTTGAGCCTCGTCACCTAGGAGTACCATCAGGTGCATCAAAAATGATTTCTGAGCCTATGGTACGTTCGGCGCAAACCGTGCAGTTATCTTGCGTCAAGATTAGCACTATCTCCAAACAGACCAAAACGAGCATCCACTTGAGCCTCGTCACATAGGAGTACCATCGGGTGGGTCCAAAATGATTTCTGAACCTATGGTACGTTTGGCGCAATCCATACACCTATCTTGCACCGATACTAACACTGTCTCCAAATGGATCAAAATGAGATTCCACATGACCCATGTCACCAAGGTGTTCTTCGGGTGTGTCCAAAATGATTTTCGAGCTCATGGTACGTTCTGCGCAAACCATGTAGCTATCTTGCACCGATACTAACACTATCTCCAACTGGTCCGAAATGAGATTCCACATGACCCACATCACCTAGGTGTTCTACCGGGGTGTCCAAAATGATTTTCGTGCCTATGGTTCGTTCGACGACGCAAACCATTCACCTATCTTACGTCAAGGAGAGCACTATCTCCAAACAGACCGAAACAAGCATCCACTTTTGCCTCGTCACCTAGGAGTACCATTAGGTGCGTCCAAAATGATTTTCTGAGCCTATGGTACGTTCTGTGAAACCATGCATCTATCTTGCGTCAAGATTAGCTCTATCTCCAAATAGACCTAAATGAGCATCCACTTGAGCCTTGTCACCTGGGAGTACCATCGGGTGCATCCAAAACGATTTCTAAGCCTATGGTACGTTTGGCGCAAACCGTGCACCTATCTTGCACTGAGACTAACACTATTTCCAAATGGATTGAAACGACATACCACATGACCAAAGTCACCTAGGGGATCCATCGGGTGCGTCCAACAACGATTTCTGAGCATATGGTACGTTCGACGCAAACCATTCACCTATCTTACGTCAAGGTTAGCACTATCTCCAAATGGACTGAAACAAGCATCCACTTGCGCCTCATCACCTAGGAGTACCATCAGGTGCGTCCAAAATGATTTTTGAGCCTACGGTATGTTTGGAGCAGACCATGCGCCTATCTTGCGCTAACACTAACACTGTCCCCAAATGGACAGAAACGAGATTCCACATGACCAGCGTCACATTGTAGATCCATCGGGTGCGTCCAACAACGATTTCCGAGCGTATGGTATGTTCGACGCAAACCGTGGACCTATCTTGTACCAAGATTAGTACTATCTCCATATGGACCAAATCGAGCATCCACTTGTGCCTCGTCACCTAGGAGTACCATCAGGTGCATCAAAAATGATTTCTGAGCCTATGGTACGTTCGGTGCAAACCATGAAGTTATCTTGCGTCAAGATTAGCACTATCTCCAAACAGACAAAAACGAGCATCCACTTGAGGCTCGTCACCTAGGAGTACCATCGGGTGCGTCCAAAATGATTTCTGAGCCTATGGTACGTTTGGCGCAAACCATACACCTATCTTGCACCAATACTAACACTGTCTTCAAATGGATCGAAATGAGATTCCACATGACCCATGTCACCAAGGTGTCCTTCGGGTGTGTCCAAAATGATTTTCGAGCTCATGGTACGTTCAGCGCAAACCGTGCACCTATGTTGCACCGATACTAACACTATCTCCAAATGGTCCAAAATGAGATTCCACATGACCCACATCACCTAGGTCTTCTACCGGGGTGTCCATAATGATTTTTGAGCCTATGGTTCGTTCAACGGTGCAAACCATACACCTATCTTTCGTCAAGGAGAGCACTATCTCCAAATAGACCGAAACAAACATCGACTTGAGCCTCGTCACCTACGAGTACCATCAGGTGCGTCCAAAACGATTTCTGAGCCTATGGTACGTTCTGTGAAACCATGGATCTATCTTGCGTCAAGATTAGCTCTATCTCCAAACAGACCTAAATGAGCATCCACTTGAGCCTTGTCACCTAGGAGTACCATCGGGTGCGTCCAAAACAATTTCTTCTAAGCCTATGGTACGTTTGGCGCAAACCGTGCACCTATCTTGCACTGAGACTAACACTATCTCCAAATGGACTGAAACGACATACCACATGACCAACATCACCTAGGGGATCCATCGGGTGCGTCCAACAACGAATTCTAAGCATATGGTACGTTCGACGCAAACCATTCACCTATCTTACGTCAAGGTTAGCACTATCTCCAAACGGGCCGAAACAAGCATCCACTTGCGCCTCGTCACCTAGGAGTACCATCAGGTGCGTCCAAATTGATTTTTGAGTCTACGGTATGTTTGGAGCAGACCATGCACCTATCTTGCGCTAACACTAACACTGTCCCCAAATGGACAGAAACGAGATTCCTCATGACGAGCGTCACATTGTAGATCAATCGGGTGCGTCCAACAACGATTTCCGAGCGTATGGTATGTTCGACGCAAACCGTGGACATATCTTGTACCAAGATTAGTACTATCTCCAAATGGACCAAAACGAGCATCCACTTGAGCCTCGTCACCTAGGAGTACCATCAGGTGCATCAAAAATGATTTCTGAGCCTATGGTACGTTCGGCGCAAACCATGCATTTATCTTGCGTCAAGATTAGCACTATCTCCAAACAGACCAAAACGAGCATCCACTTGAGCCTCGTCACCTAGGAGTACCATCGGGTGCGTCCAAAATGATTTCTGAGCCTATGGTACGTTTGGCGCAAACCATACACCTATCTTGCACCGATACTAACACTGTCTTCAAATGGATCGAAATGAGATTCCACATGACCCATGTCACCAAGGTGTCCTTCGGGTGTGTCCAAAATAATTTTTGAGCTCATGGTACGTTCAGCGCAAACCGTGCACCTATGTTGCACCGATACTAACACTATCTCCAAATGGTCTGAAATGAGATTCCACATGACCCACATCACCTAGGTCTTCTACCGGGGGTGTCCGTAATGATTTTTGAGCCTATGGTTCGTTCAACGATGCAAACCATTCACCTATCTTTCGTCAAGGAGAGCACTATCTCCAAATAGACCAAAACGAACATCGACTTGAGCCTCGTCACCTACGAGTATCATCAGGTGCGTCCAAAATGATTTCTGAGCCTACGGTACGTTCTATGAAATCATGGATCTATCTTGCGTCAAGATTAGCTCTATCTCCAAACAGACCTAAATGAGCATCCACTTGAGCCTTGTCACCTAGGAGTACCATCGGGTGCGTCCAAAACAATTTCTTCTAAGCGTATGGTACGTTTGGCGCAAACCGAGCACCTATCTTGCACTGAGACTAATACTATCTCCAAATGGACTGAAACGACATACCACATGACCAACGTCACCTAGGGGATCCATCAGGTGCGTCCAACAACGATTTCTAAGCATATGGTACGTTCGACGCAAACCGTTCACCTATCTTACGTCAAGGTTAGCACTATCTCCAAACGGGCCGAAACAAGCATCCACTTGCGCCTCATCACCTAGGAGTACCATCAGGTGCGTCCAAAATGATTTTTGAGCCTCTGGTATGTTTGGAGCAGACCATGCACCTATCTTGCGCTAACACTAACACTGTCTCTAAATGGACAGAAACGACATTCCACATGACCAACGTCACATTGTAGATCTATCGGGTGCGTCCAACAACGATTTCCGAGCGTATGGTATGTTCGTCGCAAACCGTGCACCTATCTTGTACCAAATTAGTACTATCTCCAAATGGACCAAAACGAGCATCCACTTGAGCCTCGTCACCTAGGAGTACCATCAGGTGCATCAAAAATGATTTCTGAGCCTATGGTACGTTCGGCGCAAACCGTGCAGTTATCTTGCGTCAAGATTAGCACTATCTCCAAACAGACCAAAACGAGCATCCACTTGAGCCTCGTCACATAGGAGTACCATCAGGTGGGTCCAAAATGATTTCTGAACCTATGGTACGTTTGGCGCAATCCATACACCTATCTTGCACCGATACTAACACTATCTCCAAATGGATCAAAATGAGATTCCACATGACCCATGTCACCAAGGTGTTCTTCGGGTGTGTCCAAAATGATTTTCGAGCTCATGGTACGTTCTGCGCAAACCATGTAGCTATCTTGCACCGATACTAACACTATCTCCAACTGGTCCGAAATGAGATTCCACATGACCCACATCACCTAGGTGTTCTACCGGGGTGTCCAAAATGATTTAGGTGGCTATGGTTCGTTCGACGACGCAAACCATTCACCTATCTTACGTCAAGGAGAGCACTATCTCCAAACAGACCGAAACAAGCATCCACTTTTGCCTCGTCACCTAGGAGTACCATCAGGTGCGTCCAAAATGATTTTCTGAGCCTATGGTACGTTCTGTGAAACCATGCATCTATCTTGCGTCAAGATTAGCTCTATCTCCAAATAGACCTAAATGAGCATCCACTTGAGCCTTGTCACCTGGGAGTACCATCGGGTGCATCCAAAACGATTTCTAAGCCTATGGTACGTTTGGCGCAAACCGTGCACCTATCTTGCACTGAGACTAACACTATTTCCAAATGGATTGAAACGACATACCACATGACCAAAGTCACCTAGGGGATCCATCGGGTGCGTCCAACAACGATTTCTGAGCATATGGTACGTTCGACGCAAACCATTCACCTATCTTACGTCAAGGTTAGCACTATCTCCAAATGGACTGAAACAAGCATCCACTTGCGCCTCATCACCTAGGAGTACCATCAGGTGCGTCCAAAATGATTTTTGAGCCTACGGTATGTTTGGAGCAGACCATGCGCCTATCTTGCGCTAACACTAACACTGTCCCCAAATGGACAGAAACGAGATTCCACATGACCAGCGTCACATTGTAGATCCATCGGGTGCGTCCAACAATGATTTCCGAGCGTATGGTATGTTCGACGCAAACCGTGGACCTATCTTGTACCAAGATTAGTACTATCTCCATATGGACCAAATCGAGCATCCACTTGTGCCTCGTCACCTAGGAGTACCATCAGGTGCATCAAAAATGATTTCTGAGCCTATGGTACGTTCGGTGCAAACCATGAAGTTATCTTGCGTCAAGATTAGCACTATCTCCAAATAGACAAAAACGAGCATCCACTTGAGCCTCGTCACCTAGGAGTACCATCGGGTGCGTCCAAAATGATTTCTGAGCCTATGGTACGTTTGGCGCAAACCATACACCTATCTTGCACCAATACTAACACTGTCTTCAAATGGATCGAAATGAGATTCCACATGACCCATGTCACCAAGGTGTCCGTCGGGTGTGTCCAAAATGATTTTCGAGCTCATGGTACGTTCAGCGCAAACCGTGCACCTATGTTGCACTGATACTAACACTATCTCCAAATGGTCCAAAATGAGATTCCACATGACCCACATCACCTAGGTCTTCTACCGGGGTGTCCATAATGATTTTTGAGCCTATGGTTCGTTCAACGATGCAAACCATTCACCTATCTTTCGTCAAGGAGAGCACTATCTCCAAATAGACCGAAACAAACATCGACTTGAGCCTCGTCACCTACGAGTACCATCAGGTGCGTCCAAAACGATTTCTGAGCCTATGGTACGTTGTGTGAAACCATGGATCTATCTTGCGTCAAGATTAGCTCTATCTCCAAACAGACCTAAATGAGCATCCACTTGAGCCTTGTCACCTAGGAGTACCATCGGGTGCGTCCAAAACAATTTCTTCTAAGCCTATGGTACGTTTGGCGCAAACCGTGCACCTATCTTGCACTGAGACTAACACTATCTCCAAATGGACTGAAACGACATACCACATGACCAACATCACCTAGGGGATCCATCGGGTGCGTCCAACAACGAATTCTAAGCATATGGTACGTTCGACGCAAACCATTCACCTATCTTACGTCAAGGTTAGCACTATCTCCAAACGGGCCGAAACAAGCATCCACTTGCGCCTCGTCACCTAGGAGTACCATCAGGTGCGTCCAAAACGATTTTCTGAGCGTATGGTACGTTCTGTGGAACCATGCATCTATCTTGCATCAAGATTAGTTCTATCTCCAAACAGACCTAAATGAGCATCCACTTGAGCCTTGTCACCTAGGAGTACCATCGGGTGCGTCCAAAACAATTTCTTCTAAGCCTATGGTACGTTTGGCGCAAACCGTGCACCTATCTTGCACTGAGACTAACACTATCTCCAAATGGACTGAAACGACATACCACATGACCAACATCACCTAGGGGATCCATCGGGTGCGTCCAACAACGAATTCTAAGCATATGGTACGTTCGACGCAAACCATTCACCTATCTTACGTCAAGGTTAGCACTATCTCCAAACGGGCCGAAACAAGCATCCACTTGCGCCTCGTCACCTAGGAGTACCATCAGGTGCGTCCAAATTGATTTTTGAGTCTAGGGTATGTTTGGAGCAGACCATGCACCTATCTTGCGCTAACACTAACACTGTCCCCAAATGGACAGAAACGAGATTCCACATGACGAGCGTCACTTTGTAGATCAATCGGGTGCGTCCAACAACGATTTCCGAGCGTATGGTATGTTCGACGCAAACCGTGGACATATCTTGTACCAAGATTAGTACTATCTCCAAATGGACCAAAACGAAAATCCACTTGAGCCTCGTCACCTAGGAGTACCATCAGGTGCATCAAAAATGATTTCTGAGCCTATGGTACGTTCGGCGCAAACCATGCAGTTATCTTGCGTCAAGATTAGCACTATCTCCAAACAGACCAAAACGAGCATCCACTTGAGCCTCGTCACCTAGGAGTACCATCGGGTGCGTCCAAAATGATTTCTGAGCCTATGGTACGTTTGGCGCAAACCATACACCTATCTTGCACCGATACTAACACTGTCTTCAAATGGATCAAAATGAGATTCCACATGACCCATGTCACCAAGGTGTCCTTCGGGTGTGTCCAAAATAATTTTCGAGCTCATGGTACGTTCAGCGCAAACCGTGCACCTATGTTGCACCGATACTAACACTATCTCCAAATGGTCCGAAATGAGATTCCACATGACCCACATCACCTAGGTCTTCTACCGGGGTGTCCGTAATGATTTTTGGGCCTATGGTTCATTCAACGATGCAAACCATTCACCTATCTTTCGTCAAGGAGAGCACTATCTCCAAATAGACCAAAACGAACATCGACTTGAGCCTCGTCACCTACGAGTATCATCAGGTGCGTCCAAAATGATTTCTAAGCCTACGGTACGTTCTATGAAATCATGGATCTATCTTGCGTCAAGATTAGCTCTATCTCCAAACAGACCTAAATGAGCATCCACTTGAGCCTTGTCACCTAGGAGTACCATCGGGTGCGTCCAAAACAATTTCTTCTAAGCCTATGGTACGTTTGGCGCAAACCGTGCACCTATCTTGCACTGAGACTAATACTATCTCCAAATGGACTGAAACGACATACCACATGACCAACGTCACCTAGGGGATCCATCAGGTGCGTCCAACAACGATTTCTAAGCATATGGTACGTTCGACGCAAACCGTTCACCTATCTTACGTCAAGGTTAGCACTATCTCCAAACGGGCCGAAACAAGCATCCACTTGCGCCTCATCACCTAGGAGTACCATCAGGTGCGTCCAAAATGATTTTTGAGCCTATGGTATTTTGGAGCAGACCATGCACCTATCTTGCGCTAACACTAACACTGTCTCTAAATGGACAGAAACGACATTCCACATGACCAACGTCACGTTGTAGATCTATCGGGTGCGTCCAACAACGATTTCCGAGCGTATGGTATGTTCGTCGCAAACCGTGCACCTATCTTGTACCAAATTAGTACTATCTCCAAATGGACCAAAACGAGCATCCACTTGAGCCTCGTCACCTAGGAGTACCATCAGGTGCATCAAAAATGATTTCTGAGCCTATGGTACGTTCGGCGCAAATCGTGCAGTTATCTTGCGTCAAGATTAGCACTATCTCCAAACAGACCAAAACGAGCATCCACTTGAGCCTCGTCACATAGGAGTACCATCGGGTGGGTCCAAAATGATTTCTGAACCTATGGTACGTTTGGCGCAATCCATACACCTATCTTGCACCGATACTAACACTGTCTCCAAATGGATCAAAATGAGATTCCACATGACCCATGTCACCAAGGTGTTCTTCGGGTGTGTCCAAAATGATTTTCGAGCTCATGGTACGTTCTGCGCAAACCATGTAGCTATCTTGCACCGATACTAACACTATCTCCAACTGGTCCGAAATGAGATTCCACATGACCCACATCACCTAGGTGTTCTACCGGGGTGTCCAAAATGATTTTCGTGCCTATGGTTCGTTCGACGACGCAAACCATTCACCTATCTTACGTCAAGGAGAGCACTATCTCCAAACAGACCGAAACAAGCATCCACTTTTGCCTCGTCACCTAGGAGTACCATCAGGTGCGTCCAAAATGATTTTCTGAGCCTATGGTACGTTCTGTGAAACCATGCATCTATCTTGCGTCAAGATTAGCTCTATCTCCAAATAGACCTAAATGAGCATCCACTTGAGCCTTGTCACCTGGGAGTACCATCGGGTGCATCCAAAACGATTTCTAAGCCTATGGTACGTTTGGCGCAAACCGTGCACCTATCTTGCACTGAGACTAACACTATTTCCAAATGGATTGAAACGACATACCACATGACCAAAGTCACCTAGGGGATCCATCGGGTGCGTCCAACAACGATTTCTGAGCATATGGTACGTTCGACGCAAACCATTCACCTATCTTACGTCAAGGTTAGCACTATCTCCAAATGGACTGAAACAAGCATCCACTTGCGCCTCATCACCTAGGAGTACCATCAGGTGCGTCCAAAATGATTTTTGAGCCTACGGTATGTTTGGAGCAGACCATGCGCCTATCTTGCGCTAACACTAACACTGTCCCCAAATGGACAGAAACGAGATTCCACATGACCAGCGTCACATTGTAGATCCATCGGGTGCGTCCAACAACGATTTCCGAGCGTATGGTATGTTCGACGCAAACCGTGGACCTATCTTGTACCAAGACTAGTACTATCTCCAAATGGACCAAAACGAGCATCCACTTGAACCTCGTCACCTAGGAGTACCATCAGGTGCATCAAAAATGATTTCTGAGCCTATGGTACGTTCGGCGCAAACCATGCAGTTATCTTGCGTCAAGATTAGCACTATCTCCAAACAGACCAAAACGAGCATCCACTTGAGCCTCGTCACATAGGAGTACCATCGGGTGGGTCCAAAATGATTTCTGAGCCTATGGTACGTTCGGTGCAAACCATGAAGTTATCTTGCGTCAAGATTAGCACTATCTCCAAATAGACAAAAACGAGCATCCACTTGAGGCTCGTCACCTAGGAGTACCATCGGGTGCGTCCAAAATGATTTCTGAGCCTATGGTACGTTTGGCGCAAACCATACACCTATCTTGCACCAATACTAACACTGTCTTCAAATGGATCGAAATGAGATTCCACATGACCCATGTCACCAAGGTGTCCTTCGGGTGTGTCCAAAATGATTTTCGAGCTCATGGTACGTTTAGCGCAAACCGTGCACCTATGTTGCACCGATACTAACACTATCTCCAAATGGTCCAAAATGAGATTCCACATGTCCCACATCACCTAGGTCTTCTACCGGGGTGTCCATAATGATTTTTGAGCCTATGGTTCGTTCAACGATGCAAACCATTCACCTATCTTTCGTCAAGGAGAGCACTATCTCCAAATAGACCGAAACAAACATCGACTTGAGCCTCGTCACCTACGAGTACCATCAGGTGCGTCCAAAACGATTTCTGAGCCTATGGTACGTTCTGTGAAACCATGGATCTATCTTGCGTCAAGATTAGCTCTATCTCCAAACAGACCTAAATGAGCATCCACTTGAGCCTTGTCACCTAGGAGTACCATCGGGTGCGTCCAAAACAATTTCTTCTAAGCCTATGGTACGTTTGGCGCAAACCGTGCACCTATCTTGCACTGAGACTAACACTATCTCCAAATGGACTGAAACGACATACCACATGACCAACATCACCTAGGGGATCCATCGGGTGCGTCCAACAACGAATTCTAAGCATATGGTACGTTCGACGCAAACCATTCACCTATCTTACGTCAAGGTTAGCACTATCTCCAAACGGGCCGAAACAAGCATCCACTTGCGCCTCGTCACCTAGGAGTACCATCAGGTGCGTCCAAATTGATTTTTGAGCCTATGGTATGTTTGGAGCAGACCATGCACCTATCTTGCGCTAACACTAACACTGTCTCTAAATGGACAGAAACGAGATTCCACATGACCAACGTCACATTGTAGATCCATCGGGTGTGTCCAACAACGATTTCCGAGCGTATGGTATGTTCGACGCAAACCGTGCACCTATCTTGTACCAAATTAGTACTATCTCCAAATAGACCAAAACGAGCATCCAATTGAGCCTTGTCACGTAGGAGTACCATCAGGTGCATCAAAAATGATTTCTGAGCCTATGGTACGTTCGGCGCAAACCATGCAGTTATCTTGCGTCAAGATTAGCACTATCTCCAAACAGACCAAAACGAGCATCCACTTGAACCTCGTCACATAGGAGTACCATCGGGTGGGTCCAAAATGATTTCTGAACCAATGGTACGTTTGGCGCAAACCATACACCTATCTTGCACCGATACTAACACTGTCTCGAAATGGATCAAAATGAAATTCCACATGACCCATGTCACCAAGGTGTTCTTCGGGTGTGTCCAAAATGATTTTTGAGCTCATGGTACGTTCAGCGCAAACTGTGCAGCTATCTTGCACCGATACTAACACTATCTCCAAATGGTTCGAAATGAGATTCCACATGACCCACATCACCTAGGTGTTCTACCGGGGTGTCCAAAATGATTTTCGAGCCTATGGTTCGTTCGACGACGCAAACCATTCACCTATCTTGCGTCAAGAAGAGCACTATCTCCAAACAGACCGAAACAAGCATCCACTTGGGCCTCGTCACCTAGGAGTGCCATCAGGTGCATCCAAAACGATTTTCTGAGCCTATGGTACGTTCTGTGAAACCATGCATCTATCATGCGTCAAGATTAGCTCTATCTCCAAACAGACCGAAATGAGCATCCACTTGAGCCTTGTCACCTAGGAGTACCATCGGGTGCGTCCAAAACGATTTCTAAGCCTATGGTACGTTTGGCGCAAACCGTGCACCTATCTTGCACTAAGACTAACACTATCTCCAAATGGACTGAAACGACATACCACATGACCAACATCACCTAGGGGATCCATCGGGTGCGTCCAACAACGATTTCTGAGCATATGGTACGTTCGACGCAAACCATTCACCTATCTTACGTCAAGGTTAGCACTATCTCCAAATGGACCGAAACAAGCATCCACTTGCGCCACGTCACCTAGGAGTACCATCAGGTGCGTCCAAAATGATTTTTGAGCCTATGGTATGTTTGGAGCAGACCATGCACCTATCTTGCGCTAACACTAACACTGTCTCCAAATGGATAGAAACGAGATTCCACATGACTAACGTGAGACTGTAGATCCATCGGGTGCGTCCAACAACGATTTCCGAGCGTATGGTATGTTCGACGCAAACCGTGCACCTATCTTGTACCAAATTAGTACTATCTCCAAATGGAGCAAAACGGGCATCCACTTGAGCCTCGTCACCTAGGAGTACCATTAGGTGCATCAAAAATGATTTCTTAGCCAATGGTACGTTCGGCACAAACCATGCAGTTATCTTGCGTCAAGATTAGCACTATCTCCAAACAGACCAAAACGAGCATCCACTTGAGCCTCATCACATAGGAGTACCATCGGGTGGGTCCCAAATGATTTCTGAGCCTATGGTACGTTTGGCGCAAACCATACACCTATCTTGCACCGATACTAACACTGTCTCCAAATGGATCAAAAAGAGATTCTACATGACCCATGTCACCAAGGTGTTCTTCGGGTGTGTCCAAAATGATTTTCGAGCTCGTGGTACGTTCAGCGTAAACCGTGCAGCTATCTTGCACCGATACTAACACTATCTCCAAATAGTCCGAAATGAGATTCCACATGACCCACATCACCTAGGTGTTCTAATGGGGTGTCCAAAATGATTTTTGAGCCTATGGTTCGTTCGACGATGCAAACCATTCACCTATCTTTTGTTAAGGACAGCACTATCTCCAAACAGACCGAAACAAGCATCCACTTGCGCCTCGTCACCTAGAAGTACCATCGGGTGCGTCCAAAACTATTTTCTGAGCCTATGGTATGTTCTGTGAAACCATGCATATATCTTGCGTCAAGATTAGCTCTATCTCTAAACAGAGCTAAATGAGCATCCACTTGAGCCTTGTCACCTAGGAGTACCATCGGGTGCGACCAAAACGATTTCTAAGCCTATGGTACGTTTGGCGCAAACCGTGCACCTATCTTGCACTGAGACTAACACTATCTCCAAATGGACTGAAACGACATACCATATGACCAACGTCACCTAGGGGATCCATCGGGTGCGTCTAACAACGATTTTCTGAGCGTATGGTACGTTCAACGCAAACCATTCACCTATCTTACGTCAAGGTTAGCACTATCTCCAAACGGACCGAAACAAGCATCCACTTACGCCTCGTCACCTAGGAGGACCATCAGGTGCGTCCAAATTGATTTTTGAGCCTACAGTATATTTCGAGCAGACCATGCACCTATCTTGCGCTAACACTAACACTGTCTCCAAATGGACAGAAACGAGATTCCACATGACCAACGTCACATTGTAGATCCATCGGGTGCGTCCAACAACGATTCCCGAGCGTATGGTATGTTCGACGCAAACCGTGCACCTATCTTGTACCAAATTAGTACTATCTCCAAACAGACCAAAACGAGCATCCACTTGAGCCTCGTCACATAGGAGTACCATCGGGTGGGTCAAAAATGATTTCTGAACCTATGGTACATTTGGCGCGAACCATACACCTATCTTGCACCGATACTAACACTGTCTCCAAATGGATCAAAATGAGATTCCACATGACCCATGTCACCAAGGTGTCCTTTGGGTGTGTCCAAAATGATTTTCGAGCTCATGTACGTTCAGCACAAACCGTGCAGCTATCTTGCACCGATATTAACACTATCTCCAAATGGTCCGAAATGAGATTCCACATGACCCATATCACCTAGGTGTTCTACCGGGGTGTCCAAAATGATTTTCGAGCCTAAGGTTCGTTCGACGACGCAAATCATTCACCTATCTTGCGTCAAGGAGAGCACTATCTCCAAATAGACCGAAACAAGATCCACTTGTGCCTCGTCACCTAGGGGTACCATCAGGTGCGTCCAAAAGGATTTTCTGAGCCTATGGTACGTTCTATGAAAACATGCATCTATCTTGCATCAAGATTAGCTCTATCCCCAAACAGACCTAAATGAGCGTCCACTTGAGCCTTGTCACTGAGGAGTACCATCGGGTGCGTCCAAAACGATTTCTAAGCCTATGGTACGTTTTGCGCAAACCGTGCAGCTATCTTGCACTGAGACTAACACTATCTCCAAATGGACTAAAATGACATACCACATGACCAACGTCACCTAGAGGATCCATCGGGTGCGTCCAACAACGATTTCTGAGCATATGGTACGTTTGGCGCAAAACGTGCACCTATCTTGCACCGATACTAACACAATCTCCAAACAGATCGAAATGATATTCCACACGACCCATGTCACCAAGGTGTTATTCGGGTGTGTCCAAAATGACTTTCAAGCTCATGGTACGTTCGGCGCAAACCATGCACCTATCTTGCACCGATACTAACACTACCTCCAAATGGTCTGAAATGAGATTCCACATGACCCACATCCCCTAGGTGTTCTATCGGGTGTGTCCAAAATGATTTTTGAGCCTATGGTATGTTTGACGCAAACCGTGCACCTATTTTGCATCAAGTTAGCACTATCTCCAAATAGACCGAAACGATCATCCACTAGAGCCTCGTCACCTAGGAGTACCATCGGGTGCGTCCAAAACAATTTTTGAGCCTATGGAATGTTCTGCGAAACCATGCAGCTATCTTGCGTCAAGATTAGCACCATCTCCAAATAGACCAAAATGAGCATCCACTTGAGCCTCGTCCCCTAGGAGTACCATCTGGTGCGTCCACAATGATTTCTGATCCTATGGAACGTTTGATGCAAACCGTGCACCTATCTTGCACTGAGACTAGCACTATCTCCAAATGGACTGAAGCAACATTCCATATGACCAAAGTCACCTAGGGGATCCATCGGGTGCGTCCAACAACGATTTCTGAGCGTATGGTACATCCGACGCAAACCATGCACCTATCTTGCGTCAAGGTTAGCACTATCTGCAAACAGACCAAAACAAGCATCCACTTGAGCCTCGTCCCCTAGGAGTACCATCGGGTGTGTCCAAAACGATTTCTGAGCCTATGGTACGATTGGCGCAAACCATGCACCTATCTTGCACCGATGCTAACACTATCTCCATATGGATCGAAATGAGATTCCACATGACCCATGTCACCAAGGTGTTCTTCGGGTGTGTCGAAAATGATTTTCGAGCTCATGGTACGTTCGGCGCAAACCGTGCACCTATATTGCACTGATACTAACACTATATCCAAATGGACCGAAATGGGATTCCACATGACCCACATCACCTAGGTGTTCTATCGGGTGTGTCCAAAATGATTTTCAAGCCTATGGTACGTTTGACGCAAACTGTGCCCCTATTTAGCATCAAGTTAGCACTATCTCCAAATAGACTGATACATCCGGCCCAGGTGGGGTTGGCCGAGACCCAATAAATTAAGGTTGCCTAGACCCCAACAGTTCTTATGCACACCCACTCGGGGAAATGCCCAATGTCCCTAAAAGACTAGTCCGATGGGGGAAGGGTGGCTCTCTCTTTTAAGGTGGCTTCCTCCTCCCAAGCTAAGCAAGGTGGGATTATTCAGAGGCTCACACGGTCGCCGCCCGACTACAACTAGGCTACTTAGCCTTTTTTGTTGCGTCTTTGCCAGCGGGTAATAGTGGAGGATGTCATCATCATAGACCGAAATGATCATCCACTTGAGCCTCGTCACCTAGGAGTACCATCGGGTGCGTCCAAAACGATTTCTGAGCCTATGGTATGTGCTGCGAAACCATGCATCTATCTTGCGTCAAGATTAGCTCTATCTGCAAACAGACCTAAACGAGCATCCACTTGAGACTCGTCACCTAGGAGTACCATCGGGTGCGTCCAAAATGATTTTTGAGCCCATGGTACGTTTGGCGCAAACCGTGCACCTATCTTGCAGTGAGACTAACACTATCTCCAAATGGACTGAAACAACATTCCACATGACCAACGTCACCTAGGGGTCCATCGGGTGCGTCCAACATGATTTCTAAGCGTATGGTACGTTGGACGCAAACCATGCACCTATCTTGCGTCAAGTTTAGCACTATCTGCAAACAGACTGAAACAAGCATCCACTTGCGCCTCGTCACCTAGGAGTACCATCAGGTGCGTCCAAAATGATTTATGAGCCTATGGTATGTTTGGAGCAGACCATGCAACTATCTTGCACTGACACTAACATTGTCTCCAAATGGACAGAGACGAGATTCCACATGACCAATGTCACCATGGAGATCCATCGGGTGTATCCAACAATGATTTTCGAGCGTATGGAATGTTTGACGCAAACCGTGCACCTATCTTGCACCAAGATTAGTGCTATCTCCAAATGGAATGAAACGAGCATCCACTTGAGCCTTCACACCTAGGAGTACCATCGGGTGCGTCCAAAAGGATTTCTGAGCCTATGGTACGTTCTGCAAAACCATGCATCCATCTTGTGTCAAGATTAGCTCTATCTCCAAACAAACCAAAACGAGCATCCACTTGAGCCTCGTCACCAAGGAGTACCATCGGGTGCATCCAAAATGATTTATGAGCCAATAGTACGTTTGGCACAAACCGTGCACCTATCTTGCACCGATACTAACACTATCTCCAAACGGATCGAAATAAGATTCCACATGACCCATGTCACCAAGTTGTTCTTCGGGTGTGTCCAAAGTGATTTTCAAGCTCATGGTACGTTCAGCGCACACCATGCACCTATCTTGCACCGATACTAACACTATCTCCAAATGATCCAAAATGAGATTCCACATGACCCACATCACCTAGGTGTTCTATCAGGTGTATCCAAAATGATTTTTGAGCCTATGGTACGTTCGACACAAACTGTGCACCTATTTTGCATCAAGTTAGCACTATCTCCAAATGGACCGAAACGATCATCCACTTGAGCCTCGTCTCCTAGGAGTACCATTGGGTGCGTCCAAAACAATTTCTGAGCCTATGCTACGTTCTCCGAAACCATGTAGCTATCTTGCGTCAAGGTTAACACCATCTCCAAACAGTCCAAAATGAGCATCCACTTGAGCCTCGTCCCTTAGGAGTATCATCAGGTGCGTCCAAAACGATTTCTGAGCCTATGGTACGTTTGGCGCAAACCGTGCACCTATCTTGCACTGAAACTAACACTACCTCCAAATGGACTAAAACCACATTCCACACGACCAACGTCACCTAGGGGATCCATTGGGTGCGTCCAACAACGATATCCGAGCGTATGGTACGTTGGATGCAAACCATGCGCCTATCTTGTGTCAAGGTTTGCACTATCTCCAAACAGACCGAAACAAGCATCCACTTGCGCCTCGTCACCTAGGAGTACCACTGGGTGTGTCCAAAATGATTTCTAAGCCTATGGTATGTTTGGAGCAGACCATACACCTATCTTGCACTGACACTAACAGTCTCCAAATGGATAGAAACAAGATTCCACATGACCAACGTCACCTTGGCAATCCGTTGGGTGCATCCAACAATGATCCCTGAGCGTATGGTATGTTCGACGCAAACCGTGCACCTATCTTGCACCAAGATTAGTACTATCTCCAAATGGACTGAAATGAGCATCCACATGAGCCTTGTCACCTAGGAGTACCATCGTGTGCGTCAAAAATGATTTCTGAGCCTATGGTACATTCGGCGCAAACCATGCAGTTATCTTGCGTCAAGATTAGCACTATCTCCAAACAGACCAAAACGAGCATCCACTTGAGCCTCGACACCTAGGAGTACCATCGGGTGCGTCCAAAATGATTTCAGAGCCTATGATACGTTTGGCACAAACCGTGTACCTATCTTGCACTGAGACTAACACTATCTCCAAATGGACTGAAATAACATACCACATGGCCAACGTCACCTAGGGGATCCATCGGGTGCGTCCAACAACGTTTTCCGAGGGTATAGTACGTTTGACGCAAACCATGCTCCTATCTTACGTCAAGGTTAGCGCTATATCCAAACGGACCGAAACAAGCATCCATTGCACCTCGTCACCTAGGAGTACCATCTGGTGTGTCCAGAATGATTTCTGAGCCTATGGTACGTTCGACACAAACTGTGCATCTATCTTGCACCGACACTAACACTATCTCCAAACAGACTGAAATGAGATTCCACATGAACCATGTGACCTTGTTGTTCTATCGGGTGTGTCCAAAATGATTTTTTGAGCCTGTGATACATTTGGCGCAAACCGTGCACCTATCTTGCGTCACGATTAGCACTATCTCAGAATAGACTGAAACAAGCATCCACTTGAGCCTTGTCACCTAGGAGTACCACCGGGTGCGTCCAAAATGATTTATGAGCCTATGGTACGTTTGGCGCAAACTGTGCTCCTAGCTTGCACCGATACTAACACTATCTCCAAACAGATCGAAATGAGATTCCACATGACCCATGTCACCAAGATGTTCTTCGGGTGTGTCCAAAATGATTTTCAAGCTCATGGTACGTTCGGCGCAAACCATGCACCTATCTTGCACCGATACTAACACTATCTCCAAATGGTCCGAAATGAGATTCCACATGACCCACATCATCTAGGTGTTCTATCAGGTGTATCCAAAATGATTTTTGAGCCTATGGTACGTTTGACACAAACCGTGCACCTATTTTGCATCAAGTTAGCACTATCTTCAAATGGACCGAAACGATCATCCACTTGAGCCTCGTCACCAAGGAGGACCCTCGGGTGCGTCCAAAACAATTTCTGAGCCTATGGTACGTTCTGCGAAAGCATGCAGCTATCTTGTGTCAAGATTGACACCATCTCCAAATAGACCAAAATGAGCATCCACTTGAGCCTCGTCCCCTATGAGTACCATCGGGTGCGTCCAAAATGATTTCTGAGCCTATGGTACGTTTGGCGCAAACCATGCACCTATCTTGCACCGATGCTAACACTATCTCCAAACAAATCGAAATGAGATTCCACATAACCCATGTCACTAAGGTATTCTTCGGGTGTGTCCAAAATGTTTTCAAGCTCATGGTACGTTCGGCGCAAACCATGCACCTATCATGCACCGATACTAACACTATCTCCAAATGGTCTAAAATGAGATTCCACATGACCCACATCCCCTAGTTGTTCTATTGGGTGTGTCCAGAATGATTTTTGAGCCTATGGTACGATCAACGCAAACCATGCACCTATTTTGCATCAAGTTAGCACTATCTCCAAATGGACCGAAACAATCATCCACTTGAGCCTCGTCACCTAGGAGTACCATCAGGTGCGTCCAAAACAATTTCAGAGCCTATGGTACGTTCTGTGAAACCATGCTTCTATCTTGCGTCAAGATTAGCTCTATCTACAAATAGACCTAAACGAGCATCCACTTGAGCCTCATCACCTAGGAGCACCATCAGGTGCGTCCAAAATGATTTCTAAGCTTGGGGTACATATGGCGCAAACCGTGCACCTATCTTGCATTGAGACTAACACTATGTCAAAATGGACTAAAACAACATTCCACATGACCAACGTCACCTATGGGATCCATTGGGTGCATCCAACAACGATATCCGAGCGTATGGTACGTTGGACACAAACCATGCACCTATCTTGTGTCAAGGTTAGCACTATCTCCAAACAGACCGAAACAAGCATCCACTTGCGCCTCGTCACCTAGGAGTATGGTATGTTTGGAGCATACCATGCACCTATCTTGCACTGACACTAAAAGTCTCCAAATGGATAGAAACGAAATTCCACATGACCAACGTCACCTTGGCAATCCGTCGGGTGCATCCAACAATGATCTCGGAGCGTATGGTATGTTCGATGCAAACCGTGAATCTATCTTGCACCAAGATTAGTACTATCTCCAAATGGACCGAAACGAGCATCCACATCAGCCTCGTCACCTAGGAGTACCATCGGGAGCGCCAAAAGCGATTTCTGAGCCTACGGTACATTCGGCGCAAACCATGCAGTTATCTTGCGTCAAGATTAGCACTATCTCCAAACAGACCAAAACGAGCATCCACTTGAGCCTCGTCGCCTAGGAGTACCATCAGGTGCGTCCAAAACGATTTCTGAGCCTATGATAGGTTTGGCGCAAACCGTGCACCTATCTTGCACTAAGACTAACACTATCTCCAAATGGACTGAAACGACATACCACATGACCAACGTAACCTAGGGGATCCATCGGGTGCATCCAACAACGATTTCTGAGCATATGGTATGTTTGACACAAACCATTCACCTATCTTACGTCAAGGAGAGCACTATCTCCAAATAGACCGAAAAGCATGCACTTGCGCCTGAGCACCTAGGAGTACCATCAGGTGTGTCCAAAATGATTTTCTAAGCCTATGGTATGTTCTGTGAAACCATGCATCTATCTTGCGTCAAGATTAGCTCTATCTCCAAATGGACCTAAATGAGCATCCACTTGAGCCTTGTCACCTGGGAGTACCATCGGGTGCATCCAAAACGATTTCTAAGCCTATGGTACGTTTGGCGCAAACCGTGCACCTATCTTGCACTAAGACTAACACTATCTCCAAATGGAGTGAAACGACATACCACATGACCAACGTCACCTAGGGGATCCATCGGGTGCGTCCAACAATGATTTATGAGCATATGGTACGTTCGACGCAAACCATTCACCTATCTTAGGTCAAGGTTAGCACTATCTCCAAACGGACTCATCCACTTGCGCCTCGTCACCTAGGAGTACCATCAGGTGCGTCCAAAATGATTTTTGAGCCTACGGTATGTTTGGAGCAGACCATGCACCTATCTTGCGCTAACACTAACACTGTCCCCAAATGGACAGAAACGAGATTCCACATGACCAGCGTCACATTGTAGATCCATCGCGTGCGTCCAACAATGTTTTCCGAGCGTATGGTATGTTCAACGCAAACTATGGACCTATCTTGTACCAAGATTAGTACTATCTCCAAATGGACCAAAATGAGCATCCACTTGAGCCTCGTCACCTAGGAGTAATGCTGGACAAAAAACTCGAAGCTTGTTAGCTCGCTCGGTTCATGGCTGGCTCGGCTCAGCTCGGCTCGGCTCATTATGATAACGAGCCGAGCCGAGCCAGGATTTTAGCTCGTTAGCTATAGCGAGCCAACTCGAGCTGGCTCGTGAGCCACTCGCGAGCCAAACGAGCCATAGTTTTAGGGAAAAAAGTCATCATAACTTATATTAGTTTTGTATTACTTAATGTCTTGCACTTCACAAATAGATGATATGTTAGCTCATATGAATATTTTATTTAATTTAAGGTTACTGAATATATTATTTTTATATTATTAATACTTTTAAGCTTTAGATAAATGCAAATATTATATTTTGTGTATTTTTTATACCTGGCTCGCGAGCCTAACGAGCCAGCTCGAGCTCATGACGAGCCGAGCCGAGCTGGCTTTCTAGCTCGTTAAGATAACGAGCCGAGCCGAGCTAGATCGTTATCCTAACAAGCTAGAATGGCTCGTTATCCAGCCTTACCTAGGAGTACCATCAGGTGCATCAAAAATGATTTCTGAGCCTATGGTACGTTCGGCACAAACCACGTAGTTATCTTGAGTCAAGATTAGCACTATCTCCAAATAGACCAAAACGAGCATCCACTTGAGCCTCGTCACCTAGGAGTACCATCGGGTGCGTCCAAAATGATCTCTGAGCCTATGGTACGTTTGGCGCAAACCATACACCTATCTTGCACCGATACTAACACTATCTTCAAATGGATCGAAATGAGATTCCACATGACCCATGTCACCAAGGTGTCCTTCAGGTGTGTCCAAAATGATTTTCGAGCTCATGGTACGTTCAGCGCAAACCGTGCACCTATGTTGCACTGATACTAACACTATCTCCAAATGGTCCGAAATGAGATTCCACATGACCCACGTCACCTAGGTCTTCTACCGGGGTGTCCATAATGATTTTTGAGCCTATGGTTCGTTCGACGATGCAAACCATTCACCTATCTTTCGTCAAGGAGAGCACTATCTCCAAACAGACCGAAACGAACATCGACTTGAGCCTCGTCACCTACGAGTACCATCAGGTGCGTCCAAAATGATTTCTGAGCCTATGGTACGTTCTGTGAAACCATACATCTATCTTGCGTCAAGATCAGCTCTATCTCCAAACAGACCTAAATGAGCATCCACTTGAGCCTTGTCACCTAGGAGTACCATCGCGTGCATCCAAAACGATTTCTTCTAAGCATATGGTACGTTTGGCGCAAACCATGCACCTATCTTGCACTGAGACTAACACGATCTCCAAATGGACTGAAACGACATACCACATGACCAACGTCACCTAGGGGATCCATCGGGTGCGTCCAACAACGATTTCTGAGCATATGGTACGTTCGACGCAAACCATTCACCTATCTTACGTCAAGGTTAGCACTATCTCCAAACGGACCGAAACAAGCATCCACTTGCGCCTCGTCACCTAGGAGTACCATTAGGTGCGACCAAAATGATTTTTGAACCTATGGTATGTTTGGAGCAAACCATGCACCTATCTTGCGCTAACACTAACACTGTCTCCAAATGGATAGAAACGAGATTCCACATGACCAACGTCACACTGTAGATCCATCGGGTGCGTCCAACAACGATTTCGGAGCGTATGGTATGTTCAACACAAACTGTGCACCTATCTTGTACCAAATTAGTACTATCTCCAAATGGACCAAAACGGGCATCCACTTGAGCCTCGTCACCTAGGAGTACCATCAGGTGCATCAAAAATGATTTCTGAGCCAATGGTACGTTCGGCGCAAACCATGCAGTTATCTTGCGTCAAGATTAGCACTATCTCCAAACAGACCAAAATGAGCATCCACTTGAGCCTCGTCACCTAGGAGTACCATCGGGTGCGTCCAAAATCATTTCTGAGCCTATGGTACGTTTGGCGCAAACCATACACCTATCTTGCACCGATACTAACACTGTCTTCAAATGGATCGAAATGAGATTCCACATGACCCATGTCACCAAGGTGTTCTTCGGGTGTGTCCAAAATGATTTTCGAGCTCATGGTACGTTCAGTGCAAACCATGCAGCTATCAAGAACCGATACTAACACTATCTCTAAATGGTCCGAAATGAGATTCCACAAGACCCACATCACCTAGGTGTTCTACCGGGGTGTCCAAAATGATTTTCGAGCCTATGGTTCGTTCGACGATGCAAACCATTCACCTATCTTACATCAAGGAGAGCACAATCTCCAAACAGACCGAAACAAGCATCCGCTTGCGCCACGTCACCTAGGAGTACCATCAGGTGCGTCCAAAATGATTTTCTAAGCCTATGGTACGTTCTGTGAAACCATGCATCTATCTTGCGTCAAGATTAGCTCTATCTCCAAACAGACCTAAATGAGCATCCACTTGAGCCTTGTCACCTGGGAGTACCATCGGGTGCGTCCAAAACGATTTCTAAGCCTATGGTACGTTTGGCGCAAACCGTGCACCTATCTTGCACTAAGACTAACACTATCTCCAAATGGACTGAAACGACATACCACATGACCAACGTCACCTAGGGGATCCATCGGGTGCGTCCAACAACGATTTCTGAGCATATGGTACGTTCGACGCAAACCATTCACCTATCTTACATCAAGGTTAGCACTATCTCCAAACGGACTGAAACAAGCATCCACTTGCGCCTCGTCACCTAGGAGTACCATCAGGTGCGTCCAAAATGATTTTTGAGCCTACGGTATGTTTGGAGCAGACCATGCACCTGTCTTGCGCTAACACTAACACTGTACCCAAATGGACAGAAACGAGATTCCACATGACCAGCGTCACATTGTATAACCATCGGGTGCGTCCAACAACGATTTCCGAGTGTATGGTATGTTCGACACAAACCGTGGACCTATCTTGTACCAAGACTAGTACTATCTCCAAATGGACCAAAACGAGCATCCACTTGAACCTCGTCACCTAGGAGTACCATCAGGTGCATCAAAAATGATTTCTGAGCCTATGGTACGTTCGGCGCAAACCATGCAGTTATCTTGCGTCAAGATTAGCACTATCTCCAAACAGACCAAAATGAGCATCCACTTGAGCCTCGTCACCTAGGAGTACCATCGGGTGTGTCCAAAATGATTTCTGAGCCTATGGTACATTTGGTGCAAACCATACACCTATCTTGCACCGATACTGACACTGTCTTCAAATGGATCAAAATGAGATTCCACATGACCCATGTCACCAAGGTGTCCTTCGGGTGTGTCCAAAATGATTTTCGAGCTCATGGTACGTTTAGCGCAAACCGTGCACCTATGTTGCACCGATACTAACACTATCTCCAAATGGTCCGAAATGTGGTTCCACATGACCCACATCACCTACGTCTTCTACCGGGGCGTCCAAAATGATTTTTGAGACTATGGTTCGTTCGACGATGCAAACCATTCACCTATCTTTCATCAAGGAGAGCACTATCTCCAAATAGACCGAAACGAACATCGACTTGAGCCTCGTCACCTACGAGTACCATCAGGTGCGTCCAAAACGATTTCTGAGCCTATGGTACGTTCTGTGAAACCATACATCTATCTTGCGTCAAGATCAGCTCTACCTCCAAACAGACCTAAATGAGCATCCACTTGAGCCTTGTCACCTAGGAGTACCATCGCGTGCGTCCAAAATGATTTCTTCTAAGCATATGGTACGTTTGGCGCAAACCGTGCACCTATCTTGCACTGAGACTAACACTATCTCCAAATGGACTGAAACGACATACCACATGACCAACGTCACCTAGGGGATCCATCGGGTGCGTCCAACAACGATTTCTGAGCATATGGTACGTTCGACGCAAACCATTCACCTATCTTACGTCAAGGTTAGCACTATCTCCAAACGGACCGAAACAAGCATCCACTTGCGCCTCGTCACCTAGGAGTACCATCAGGTGTGTCCAAAATGATTTTTGAGCCTATGGTATGTTTGGAGCAAACCATGCACCTATCTTGCGCTAACACTAACACTGTCTCTAAATGGACAGAAACGAGATTCCACATGACCAACGTCACACTGTAGATCCATCGGGTGCGTCCAACAACGATTTCCGAGCGTATGGTATGTTCGACGCAAACCATGCACCTATCTTGTACCAAATTAGTACTATCTCCAAAAGGACCAAAACGGGCATCCACTTGAGCCTCGTCACCTAGGAGTACCATCAGGTGCATCAAAAATGATTTCTGAGTCTAAGTATGTTCGGCGCAAACCATGCAGTTATCTTGCGTCAAGATTAGCACTCTCCAAACAGACCTAAACGAGCATCCACTTGAGCCTCGTCACATAGGAGTACCATCGGGTGCGTCCAAAACGATTTCTGAACCTATGGTACGTTTGGCGCAAACCATACACCTATCTTGCACCGATACTAACACTGTCTCCAAATGGATCAAAATGAGATTCCACATGACCCATGTCACCAAGGTGTTCTTCGGGTGTGTCAAAAATGATTTTCGAGCTCATGGTACGTTCAGCGCAAACCGTGCAGCTATGTTGCACCGATACAAACAATATCTCCAAATGGTCCGAAATGAGATTCCACATGACCCACATCACCTAGGTGTTCTACCGGGGTGTCCAAAAAGATTTTCGAGCCTATGGTTCATTCGACGCAAACCATGCAGTTATCTTGCGTCAAGATTAGCACTATCTCCAACAGACCAAAACGAGCATCCACTTGAGCCTCGTCACATAGGAGTACCATCGGGTGCGTCAAAAACGACTTCTGAACCTATGGTACGTTTGGCGCAAACCATACACCTATCTTGCACCGATACTAACACTGTCTCCAAATGGAACAAAATGAGATTCCACACGACCCATGTCACCAAGGTGTTCTTCGGGTGTGTCCAAAATGATTTTCGAGCTCATAGTACGTTCAGCGCAAACCATGCAGCTATCTCTCACCGATACTAACACTATCTCCAAATGCTCCGAAATGAGATTCCACATGACCCACGTCACCTAGGTGTTCTACCGGGGTGTCCAAAATGATTTTCGAGCCTATGGTTCGTTCGACGCAAATCGTGCACCTATTTTGCATCAAGTTAGCACTGTCTCCAAATAGACCGAAACGAACATCGACTTGAGCCTCATCACCTACGAGTACCATCAGGTGCGTCAAAAATGATTTCTGAGCCCATGGTACATTCTGTGAAACCATGCATCTATCTTGCGTCAAGATTAGCTCTATCTCCAAACAAACCTAAATGAGCATCCACTTGAGCCTTGTCAGCTAGGAGTACCATCGGGTGCGTCCAAAACGATTTTTGGGCCTATGGTACGTTTGGCGCAAACCGTGCACCTATCTTGCGCTGAGACTAACACTATCCCCAAATGGACTGAAACGACATTCCACATGACCAACGTCACCTAGCGGATCCATTGGGTGCGTCCAACAATGATTTCTGAGCGTATGGTACGTTCGACAGAAATCATGCACCTATCTTGCGTCAAGGTTAGCACTATCTCTAAACAGATCGAAACAAGCATCCAATTGTGCCTCATCCCCTAGGAGTACCACTGGGTGTGTCCGAAATGATTTCTAAGCCTATGGTATGCTTGGAGCAGACCATGCACCTATCTTACACTGACACTAACACTGACTCCAAATGGACAGAAACGAGATTCCACATGACCAACGTCCCCTTGGAGATCCATTGGGTGCATCCAACAAAGATTTCTTAGCGTACGGTATGTTCAACGCAAACCATGCACCTATTTTGCACCAAGAATAGTACTATCTCCAAATGGACCAAAACGAGCATCCACTTGAGCCTCATCACATAGGAGTACCATCGGGTGCGTCCAAAACGATTTCTGAACCTATGGTACGTTTGGCGCAAACCATACACCTATCTTGCACCGATACTAACACTGTCTCCAAATGGATCAAAATGAGATTCCACATAACCCATGTCACCAAGGTGTTCTTCGGGTGTGTCAAAAATGATTTTTGAGCTCATGGTACGTTCAGCGCAAACCGTGCAGCTATCTTGCACCGATACAAACACTATCTCCAAATGGTCTGAAATGAGATTCCAAATGACCCACATCACCTAGGTGTTCTACCGGGGTGTCCAAAATGATTTTCGAGCCTATGGTTCGTTCGACGCAAACCGTGCACCTATTTTGCATCAAGTTAGCATTGTCTCCAAATAGACCAAAACGAACATTGACTTGAGCCTCGTCACCTACGAGTACCATGAGGTGCGTCCAAAATGATTTCTGAGCCTATGGTACATTCTGTGAAACCATGCATCTATCTTGCGTCAAGATTAGCTCTATCTCCAAACAGACCTAAATGAGCATCACTTGAGCCTTGTCAGCTAGGAGTACCATCGGGTGCGTCCAAAACGATTTTTGAGCCTATGGTACGTTTGGCGCAAACCGTGCACCTATCTTGCACTGAGACTAACACTATCTCCAAATGGACTGAAACGACATTCCACATGACCAACGTCACCTAGCGGATCCATTGGGTGCGTCCAACAACGATTTCTGAGCGTATGGTACGTTCGACAGAAATCATGCACCTATCTTGCGTCAAGGTTAGCACTATCTCTAAACGGATCAAAACAAGCATCCAATTGTGCCTCGTCCCCTAGGAGTACCACTGGGTGTGTCCAAAATGATTTCTAAGCCTATGGTATGCTTGGAGCAGACCATGCACCTATCTTACACTGACACTAACACTGACTCCAAATGGACAGAAACGAGATTCAACATGACCAACGTCCCCTTGGAGATCCATTGGGTGCATCCAACAAAGATTTCTTAGCGTACGGTATGTTCAACGCAAACCATGCACCTATTTTGCACCAAGAATAGTACTATCTCCAAATGGACCAAAACGAGCATCCAATTGAGCCTCATCACATAGGAGTACCATTGGGTGCGTCCAAAATGATTTCCGAACCTATGGTACGTTTGGCGCAAACCATACACCTATCTTGCACCGATACTAACACTGTCTCCAAATAGATCAAAATGAGATTCCACATGACCCATGTCACCAAGGTGTTCTTCGGGTGTGTCAAAAATGATTTTCGAGCTCATGGTACGTTCAGCGCAAACCGTTCAGCTATCTTGCACCGATACAAACACTATCTCCAAATGGTCCGAAATGAGATTCCACATGACCCACATCACCTAGGTGTTCTACCGGGGTGTCCAAAATGATTTTCGAGCCTATGGTTCGTTCGACGCAAACCAAGCAGTTATCTTGCGTCAAGGTTAGCACTATCTCCAAACAGACCAAAATGAGCATCCACTTGAGCCTCGTCACATAGGAGTACCATCGGGTGCGCCCAAAACGATTTCTGAACCTAGGGTACATTTGGCGCAAACCATACACCTATCTTGCACCGATACTACCACTGTCTCCAAATGGATCAAAATGAGATACCACATGACCCATGTCACCAAGCTTTTCTTCGGGTGTGTCTAAAATGATTTTCGAGCTCATGGTACGTTCAGCGCAAACCGTGCAGCTATCTCGCACCAATACTAACACTATCTCCAAATGCTCCGAAATGAGATTCCACATGACCCACATCACCTAGGTGTTCTACCGGGGTGTGAAAAATGATTTTCGAGCCTATGGTTCGTTCGACGCAAACCGTGCACCTATTTTGCATCAAGTTAGCACTGTCTCCAAATAGACCAAAACGAACATCGACTTGAGCCTCGTCACCTACGAGTACCATCAGGTGCGTCCAAAATGATTTTTGAGCCTATGGTACGTTCTGTGAAACCATGCATCTATCTTGCGTCAAGATTAGCTCTATCTCCAAACAGACCTAAATGAGCATCCACTTGAGCCTTGTCAGCTAGGAGTACCATCGGGTGCGTCCAAAACGATTTTTGAGCCTATGGTACGTTTGGCGCAAACCGTGCACCTATCTTGCACTGAGACTAACACTATCTCCAAATGGACTGAAACGACATTCCACATGACCAACGTCACCTAGCGGATCCATTGGGTGCGTCCAACAACGATTTCTGAGCGTATGGTACGTTCGATAGAAATCATGCACCTATCTTGCGTCAAGGTTAGCACTATCTCTAAACGGATCGAAACAAGCATCCAATTGTGCCTCGTCCCCTAGGAGTACCACTGGGTGTGTCCAAAATGATTTCTAAGCCTATGGTATGCTTGGAGCAGACCATGCTCCTATCTTACACTGACACTAACACTGACTCCAAATGGATAGAAACGAGATTCCACATGACCAACGTCCCCCTGGAGATCCATTGGGTGCATCCAACAAAGATTTCTTAGCGTACGGTATGTTCAATGCAAACCATGCACCTATTTTGCAACAAGAATAGTACTATCTCCAAATGGACCAAAACGAGCATCCACTTGAGCCTCGTCACATAGGAGTACCATCGGGTGCGTCCAAAATGATTTCTGAACCTATGGTACGTTTGGCGCAAACAATACACCTATCTTGCACCGATACTAACACTGTCTCCAAATAGATCAAAATGAGATTCCACATGACCCATGTCACCAAGGTGTTCTTCGGGTGTGTCAAAAATGATTTTTGAGCTCATGGTACGTTCAGCGCAAACCGTGCAGCTATCTTGCACCGATACAAACACTATCTCCAAATGGTCCGAAATGAGATTCCACATGACCCACATCACCTAGGTGTTATACCGGGGTGTCCAAAATGATTTTCGAGCCTATGGTTCGTTCGACGCAAACCGTGCACCTATTTTGCATCAAGTTAGCACTGTCTCCAAATAGACCAAAACGAACATCGACTTGAGCCTCGTCACCTACGAGTACCATCAGGTGCGTCCAAAATGATTTCTGAGCCTATGGTACATTCTGTGAAACCATGCATCTATCTTGCGTCAAGATTAGCTCTATCTCCAAACAGACCTAAATGAGCATCACTTGAGCCTTGTCAGCTAGGAGTACCATCGGGTGCGTCCAAAACGATTTTTGAGCCTATGGTACATTTGGCGCAAACCGTGCACCTATCTTGCACTGAGACTAACACTATCTCCAAATGGACTGAAACGACATTCCACATGACCAACGTCACCTAGCGGATCCATTGGGTGCGTCCAACAACGATTTCTGAGCGTATGGTACGTTCGACAGAAATCATGCACCTATCTTGCGTCAAGGTTAGCACTATCTCTAAACGGATCAAAGCAAGCATCCAATTGTGCCTCGTCCCCTAGGAGTACCACTGGGTGTGTCCAAAATGATTTCTAAGCCTATGGTATGCTTGGAGCAGACCATGCACCTATCTTACACTGACACTACCACTGACTCCAAATGGACAGAAACGAGATTCCACATGACCAACGTCCCCCTGGAGATCCATTGGGTGCATCCAACAAAGATTTCTTAGCGCGTATGTTCAACGCAAACCATGCACCTATTTTGCACCAAGAATAGTACTATCTCCAAATGGACCAAAACGAGCATCCAATTGAGCCTCGTCACATAGGAGTACCATCGGGTGCGTCCAAAATGATTTCTGAACCTATGGTACGTTTGGCGCAAACCATACACCTATCTTGCACCGATACTAACACTGTCTCCAAATAGATCAAAATGAGATTCCACATGACCCATGTCACCAAGGTGTTCTTCGGGTGTGTCAAAAATGATTTTCGAGCTCATGGTACGTTCAGCGCAAACCGTGCAGCTATCTTGCACCGATACAAACACTATCTCCAAATGGTCTGAAATGAGATTCCAAATGACCCACATCACCTAGGTGTTCTACCGGGGTGTCCAAAATGATTTTCGAGCCTATGGTTCGTTCGACGCAAACCGTGCACCTATTTTGCATCAAGTTAGCACTGTCTCCAAATAGACCAAAACGAACATCGACTTGAGCCTCGTCACCTACGAGTACCATCAGGTGCGTCCAAAACGATTTCTGAGCCTATGGTACATTCTGTGAAACCATGCATCTATCTTGCGTCAAGATTAGCTCTATCTCCAAACAGACCTAAATGAGCATCACTTGAGCCTTGTCAGCTAGGAGTACCATCGGGTGCGTCCAAAATGATTTTTGAGCCTATGGTACGTTTGGCACAAACCGTGCACCTATCTTGCACTGAGACTAACACTATCTCCAAATGGACTGAAACGACATTCCACATGACCAACGTCACCTAGCGGATCCATTGGGTGCGTCCAACAACGATTTCTGAGCGTATGGTACGTTCGACAGAAATCATGCACCTACCTTGCGTCAAGGTTAGCACTATCTCTAAACGGATCAAAACAAGCATCCAATTGTGCCTCGTCCCCTAGGAGTACCACTGGGTGTGTCCAAAATGATTTCTAAGCCTATGGTATGCTTGGAGCAGACTATGCACCTATCTTACACTGACACTAACACTGACTCCAAATGGACAGAAACGAGATTCCACATGACCAACGTCCCCCTGGAGATCCATTGGGTGCATCCAACAAAGATTTCTTAGCGTACGGTATGTTCAACGCAAACCATGCACCTATTTTGCACCAAGAATAGTACTATCTCCAAATGGACCAAAACGAGCATCCAATTGAGCCTCATCACATAGGAGTACCATTGGGTGCGTCCAAAATGATTTCCGAACCTATGGTACGTTTGGCGCAAACCATACACCTATCTTGCACCGATACTAACACTGTCTCCAAATAGATCAAAATGAGATTCCACATGACCCATGTCACCAAGGTGTTCTTCGGGTGTGTCAAAAATGATTTTCGAGCTCATGGTACGTTCAGCGCAAACCGTTCAGCTATCTTGCACCGATACAAACACTATCTCCAAATGGTCCGAAATGAGATTCCACATGACCCACATCACCTAGGTGTTCTACCGGGGTGTCCAAAATGATTTTCGAGCCTATGGTTCGTTCGACGCAAACCAAGCAGTTATCTTGCGTCAAGATTAGCACTATCTCTAAATAGACCAAAATGAGCATCCACTTGAGCCTCGTCACATAGGAGTACCATCGGGTGCGCCCAAAACGATTTCTGAACCTATGGTACATTTGGCGCAAACCATACACCTATCTTGCACCGATACTACCACTGTCTCCAAATGGATCAAAATGAGATACCACATGACCCATGTCACCAAGCTTTTCTTCGGGTGTGTCTAAAATGATTTTCGAGCTCATGGTACGTTCAGCGCAAACCGTGCAGCTATCTCGCACCAATACTAACACTATCTCCAAATGCTCCGAAATGAGATTCCACATGACCCACATCACCTAGGTGTTCTACCGGGGTGTCCAAAATGATTTTCGAGCCTATGGTTCGTTCGACGCAAACCGTGCACCTATTTTGCATCAAGTTAGCACTGTCTCCAAATAGACCAAAACGAACATCGACTTGAGCCTCGTCACCTACGAGTACCATCAGGTGCGTCCAAAATGATTTTTGAGCCTATGGTACGTTCTGTGAAACCATGCATCTATCTTGCGTCAAGATTAGCTCTATCTCCAAACAGACCTAAATGAGCATCCACTTGAGCCTTGTCAGCTAGGAGTACCATCGGGTGCGTCCAAAACGATTTTTGAGCCTATGGTACGTTTGGCGCAAACCGTGCACCTATCTTGCACTGAGACTAACACTATCTCCAAATGGACTGAAACGACATTCCACATGACCAACGTCACCTAGCGGATCCATTGGGTGCGTCCAACAACGATTTCTGAGCGTATGGTACGTTCGATAGAAATCATGCACCTATCTTGCGTCAAGGTTAGCACTATCTCTAAACGGATCGAAACAAGCATCCAATTGTGCCTCGTCCCCTAGGAGTACCACTGGGTGTGTCCAAAATGATTTCTAAGCCTATGGTATGCTTGGAGCAGACCATGCACCTATCTTACACTGACACTAACACTGACTCCAAATGGATAGAAACGAGATTCCACATGACCAACGTCCCCCTAGAGATCCATTGGGTGCATCCAACAAAGATTTCTTAGCGTACGGTATGTTCAATGCAAACCATGCACCTATTTTGCTACAAGAATAGTACTATCTCCAAATGGACCAAAACGAGCATCCACTTGAGCCTCGTCACATAGGAGTACCATCGGGTGCGTCCAAAATGATTTCTGAACCTATGGTACGTTTGGCGCAAACAATACACCTATCTTGCACCGATACTAACACTGTCTCCAAATAGATCAAAATGAGATTCCACATGACCCATGTCACCAAGGTGTTCTTCGGGTGTGTCAAAAATGATTTTTGAGCTCATGGTACGTTCAGCGCAAACCGTGCAGCTATCTTGCACCGATACAAACACTATCTCCAAATGGTCTGAAATGAGATTCCACATGACCCACATCACCTAGGTGTTATACCGGGGTGTCCAAAATGATTTTCGAGCCTATGGTTCGTTCGACGCAGACCGTGCACCTATTTTGCATCAAGTTAGCACAGTCTCCAAATAGACCAAAACGAACATCGACTTGAGCCTCGTCACCTATGAGTACCATCAGGTGCGTCCAAAATGATTTCTGAGCCTATGGTACATTCTGTGAAACCATGCATCTATCTTGCGTCAAGATTAGCTCTATCTCCAAACAGACCTAAATGAGCATCACTTGAGCCTTGTCAGCTAGGAGTACCATCGGGTGCGTCCAAAACGATTTTTGAGCCTATGGTACATTTGGCGCAAACCGTGCACCTATCTTGCACTGAGACTAACACTATCTCCAAATGGACTGAAACGACATTCCACATGACCAACGTCACCTAGCGGATCCATTGGGTGCGTCCAACAACGATTTCTGAGCGTATGGTACGTTCGACAGAAATCATGCACCTATCTTGCGTCAAGGTTAGCACTATCTCTAAACGGATCAAAGCAAGCATCCAATTGTGCCTCGTCCCCTAGGAGTACCACTGGGTGTGTCCAAAATGATTTCTAAGCCTATGGTATGCTTGGAGCAGACCATGCACCTATCTTACACTGACACTACCACTGACTCCAAATGGACAGAAACGAGATTCCACATGACCAACGTCCCCCTGGAGATCCATTGGGTGCATCCAACAAAGATTTCTTAGCGCGTATGTTCAACGCAAACCATGCACCTATTTTGCACCAAGAATAGTACTATCTCCAAATGGACCAAAACGAGCATCCAATTGAGCCTCGTCACATAGGAGTACCATCGGGTGCGTCCAAAATGATTTCTGAACCTATGGTACGTTTGGCGCAAACCATACACCTATCTTGCCCCGATACTAACACTGTCTCCAAATAGATCAAAATGAGATTCCACATGACCCATGTCACCAAGGTGTTCTTCGGGTGTGTCAAAAATGATTTTCGAGCTCATGGTACGTTCAGCGCAAACCGTGCAGCTATCTTGCACCGATACAAACACTATCTCCAAATGGTCTGAAATGAGATTCCAAATGACCCACATCACCTAGGTGTTCTACCGGGGTGTCCAAAATGATTTTCGAGCCTATGGTTCGTTCGACGCAAACCGTGCACCTATTTTGCATCAAGTTAGCACTGTCTCCAAATAGACCAAAACGAACATCGACTTGAGCCTCGTCACCTACGAGTACCATCAGGTGCGTCCAAAACGATTTCTGAGCCTATGGTACATTCTGTGAAACCATGCATCTATCTTGCGTCAAGATTAGCTCTATCTCCAAACAGACCTAAATGAGCATCACTTGAGCCTTGTCAGCTAGGAGTACCATCGGGTGCGTCCAAAACGATTTTTGAGCCTATGGTACGTTTGGCGCAAACCGTGCACCTATCTTGCACTGAGACTAACACTATCTCCAAATGGACTGAAACGACATTCCACATGACCAACGTCACCTAGCGGATCCATTGGGTGCGTCCAACAACGATTTCTGAGCGTATGGTACGTTCGACAAAAATCATGCACCTATCTTGCGTCAAGGTTAGCACTATCTCTAAACGGATCAAAACAAGCATCCAATTGTGCCTCGTCCCCTAGGAGTACCACTGGGTGTGTCCAAAATGATTTCTAAGCCTATGGTATGCTTGGAGCAGACCATGCACCTATCTTACACTGACACTAACACTGACTCCAAATGGACAGAAACGAGATTCCACATGACCAACGTCCCCCTGGAGATCCATTGGGTGCATCCAACAAAGATTTCTTAGCGTACGGTATGTTCAACGCAAACCATGCACCTATTTTGCACCAAGAATAGTACTATCTCCAAATGGACCAAAACAAGCATCCAATTGAGCCTCATCACATAGGAGTACCATTGGGTGCGTCTAAAATGATTTCCGAACCTATGGTACGTTTGGCGCAAACCATACACCTATCTTGCACCGATACTAACACTGTCTCCAAATAGATCAAAATGAGATTCCACATGACCCATGTCACCAAGGTGTTCTTCGGGTGTGTCAAAAATGATTTTCGAGCTCATGGTACGTTCAGCGCAAACCGTTCAGCTATCTTGCACCGATACAAACACTATCTCCAAATGGTCCGAAATGAGATTCCACATGACCCACATCACCTAGGTGTTCTACCGGGGTGTCCAAAATGATTTTCGAGCCTATGGTTCGTTCGACGCAAACCGTGCACCTATTTTGCATCAAGTTAGCACTGTCTCCAAATAGACCAAAACGAACATCGACTTGAGCCTCGTCACCTACGAGTACCATCAGGTGCGTCCAAAATGATTTCTGAGCCTATGGTACATTCTGTGAAACCATGCATCTATCTTGCGTCAAGATTAGCTCTATCTCCAAACAGACCTAAATGAGCATCACTTGAGCCTTGTCAGCTAGGAGTACCATCGGGTGCGTCCAAAACGATTTTTGAGCCTATGGTACATTTGGCGCAAACCGTGCACCTATCTTGCACTGAGACTAACACTATCTCCAAATGGACTGAAACGACATTCCACATGACCAACGTCACCTAGCGGATCCATTGGGTGCGTCCAACAACGATTTCTGAGCGTATGGTACGTTCGACAGAAATCATGCACCTATCTTGCGTCAAGGTTAGCACTATCTCTAAACGGATCAAAGCAAGCATCCAATTGTGCCTCGTCCCCTAGGAGTACCACTGGGTGTGTCCAAAATGATTTCTAAGCCTATGTTATGCTTGGAGCAGACCATGCACCTATCTTACACTGACACTACCACTGACTCCAAATGGACAGAAACGAGATTCCACATGACCAACGTCCCCCTGGAGATCCATTGGGTGCATCCAACAAAGATTTCTTAGCGCGTATGTTCAACGCAAACCATGCACCAATTTTGCACCAAGAATAGTACTATCTCCAAATGGACCAAAATGAGCATCCAATTGAGCCTCGTCACATAGGAGTACCATCGGGTGCGTCCAAAATGATTTCTGAACCTATGGTACGTTTGGCGCAAACCATACAACTATCTTGCACCGATACTAACACTGTCTCCAAATAGATCAAAATGAGATTCCACATGACCCATGTCACCAAGGTGTTCTTCGGGTGTGTCAAAAATGATTTTCGAGCTCATGGTACGTTCAGCGCAAACCGTGCAGCTATCTTGCACCGATACAAACACTATCTCCAAATGGTCTGAAATGAGATTCCAAATGACCCACATCACCTAGGTGTTCTACCGGGGTGTCCAAAATGATTTTCGAGCCTATGGTTCGTTCGACGCAAACCGTGCACCTATTTTGCATCAAGTTAGCACTGTCTCCAAATAGACCAAAACGAACATCGACTTGAGCCTCGTCACCTACGAGTACCATCAGGTGCGTCCAAAACGATTTCTGAGCCTATGGTACATTCTGTGAAACCATGCATCTATCTTGCGTCAAGATTAGCTCTATCTCCAAACAGACCTAAATGAGCATCACTTGAGCCTTGTCAGCTAGGAGTACCATCGGGTGCGTCCAAAACGATTTTTGAGCCTATGGTACGTTTGGCGCAAACCGTGCACCTATCTTGCACTGAGACTAACACTATCTCCAAATGGACTGAAACGACATTCCACATGACCAACGTCACCTAGCGGATCCATTGGGTGCGTCCAACAACGATTTCTGAGCGTATGGTACGTTCGACAAAAATCATGCACCTATCTTGCGTCAAGGTTAGCACTATCTCTAAACGGATCAAAACAAGCATCCAATTGTGCCTCGTCCCCTAGGAGTACCACTGGGTGTGTCCAAAATGATTTCTAAGCCTATGGTATGCTTGGAGCAGACCATGCACCTATCTTACACTGACACTAACACTGACTCCAAATGGACAGAAACGAGATTCCACATGACCAACGTCCCCCTGGAGATCCATTGGGTGCATCCAACAAAGATTTCTTAGCGTACGGTATGTTCAACGCAAACCATGCACCTATTTTGCACCAAGAATAGTACTATCTCCAAATGGACCAAAACGAGCATCCAATTGAGCCTCATCACATAGGAGTACCATTGGGTGCGTCTAAAATGATTTCCGAACCTATGGTACGTTTGGCGCAAACCATACACCTATCTTGCACCGATACTAACACTGTCTCCAAATAGATCAAAATGAGATTCCACATGACCCATGTCACCAAGGTGTTCTTCGGGTGTGTCAAAAATGATTTTCGAGCTCATGGTACGTTCAGCGCAAACCGTTCAGCTATCTTGCACCGATACAAACACTATCTCCAAATGGTCCGAAATGAGATTCCACATGACCCACATCACCTAGGTGTTCTACCGGGGTGTCCAAAATGATTTTCGAGCCTATGGTTCGTTCGACGCAAACCGTGCACCTATTTTGCATCAAGTTAGCACTGTCTCCAAATAGACCAAAACGAACATCGACTTGAGCCTCGTCACCTACGAGTACCATCAGGTGCGTCCAAAATGATTTCTGAGCCTATGGTACATTCTGTGAAACCATGCATCTATCTTGCGTCAAGATTAGCTCTATCTCCAAACAGACCTAAATGAGCATCACTTGAGCCTTGTCAGCTAGGAGTACCATCGGGTGCGTCCAAAACGATTTTTGAGCCTATGGTACATTTGGCGCAAACCGTGCACCTATCTTGCACTGAGACTAACACTATCTCCAAATGGACTGAAACGACATTCCACATGACCAACGTCACCTAGCGGATCCATTGGGTGCGTCCAACAACGATTTCTGAGCGTATGGTACGTTCGACAGAAATCATGCACCTATCTTGCGTCAAGGTTAGCACTATCTCTAAACGGATCAAAGCAAGCATCCAATTGTGCCTCGTCCCCTAGGAGTACCACTGGGTGTGTCCAAAATGATTTCTAAGCCTATGTTATGCTTGGAGCAGACCATGCACCTATCTTACACTGACACTACCACTGACTCCAAATGGACAGAAACGAGATTCCACATGACCAACGTCCCCCTGGAGATCCATTGGGTGCATCCAACAAAGATTTCTTAGCGCGTATGTTCAACGCAAACCATGCACCAATTTTGCACCAAGAATAGTACTATCTCCAAATGGACCAAAATGAGCATCCAATTGAGCCTCGTCACATAGGAGTACCATCGGGTGCGTCCAAAATGATTTCTGAACCTATGGTACGTTTGGCGCAAACCATACACCTATCTTGCACCGATACTAACACTGTCTCCAAATAGATCAAAATGAGATTCCACATGACCCATGTCACCAAGGTGTTCTTCGGGTGTGTCAAAAATGATTTTCGAGCTCATGGTACGTTCAGCGCAAACCGTGCAGCTATCTTGCACCGATACAAACACTATCTCCAAATGGTCTGAAATGAGATTCCAAATGACCCACATCACCTAGGTGTTCTACCGGGGTGTCCAAAATGATTTTCGAGCCTATGGTTCGTTCGACGCAAACCGTGCACCTATTTTGCATCAAGTTAGCACTGTCTCCAAATAGACCAAAACGAACATCGACTTGAGCCTCGTCACCTACGAGTACCATCAGGTGCGTCCAAAACGATTTCTGAGCCTATGGTACATTCTGTGAAACCATGCATCTATCTTGCGTCAAGATTAGCTCTATCTCCAAACAGACCTAAATGAGCATCACTTGAGCCTTGTCAGCTAGGAGTACCATCGGGTGCGTCCAAAACGATTTTTGAGCCTATGGTACGTTTGGCGCAAACCGTGCACCTATCTTGCACTGAGACTAACACTATCTCCAAATGGACTGAAACGACATTCCACATGACCAACGTCACCTAGCGGATCCATTGGGTGCGTCCAACAACGATTTCTGAGCGTATGGTACGTTCGACAAAAATCATGCACCTATCTTGCGTCAAGGTTAGCACTATCTCTAAACGGATCAAAACAAGCATCCAATTGTGCCTCGTCCCCTAGGAGTACCACTGGGTGTGTCCAAAATGATTTCTAAGCCTATGGTATGCTTGGAGCAGACCATGCACCTATCTTACACTGACACTAACACTGACTCCAAATGGACAGAAACGAGATTCCACATGACCAACGTCCCCCTGGAGATCCATTGGGTGCATCCAACAAAGATTTCTTAGCGTACGGTATGTTCAACGCAAACCATGCACCTATTTTGCACCAAGAATAGTACTATCTCCAAATGGACCAAAACGAGCATCCAATTGAGCCTCATCACATAGGAGTACCATTGGGTGCGTCTAAAATGATTTCCGAACCTATGGTACGTTTGGCGCAAACCATACACCTATCTTGCACCGATACTAACACTGTCTCCAAATAGATCAAAATGAGATTCCACATGACCCATGTCACCAAGGTGTTCTTCGGGTGTGTCAAAAATGATTTTCGAGCTCATGGTACGTTCAGCGCAAACCGTTCAGCTATCTTGCACCGATACAAACACTATCTCCAAATGGTCCGAAATGAGATTCCACATGACCCACATCACCTAGGTGTTCTACCGGGGTGTCCAAAATGATTTTCGAGCCTATGGTTCGTTCGACGCAAACCGTGCACCTATTTTGCATCAAGTTAGCACTGTCTCCAAATAGACCAAAACGAACATCGACTTGAGCCTCGTCACCTACGAGTACCATCAGGTGCGTCCAAAATGATTTCTGAGCCTATGGTACATTCTGTGAAACCATGCATCTATCTTGCGTCAAGATTAGCTCTATCTCCAAACAGACCTAAATGAGCATCACTTGAGCCTTGTCAGCTAGGAGTACCATCGGGTGCGTCCAAAACGATTTTTGAGCCTATGGTACATTTGGCGCAAACCGTGCACCTATCTTGCACTGAGACTAACACTATCTCCAAATGGACTGAAACGACATTCCACATGACCAACGTCACCTAGCGGATCCATTGGGTGCGTCCAACAACGATTTCTGAGCGTATGGTACGTTCGACAGAAATCTTGCACCTATCTTGCGTCAAGGTTACCACTATCTCTAAACGGATCAAAGCAAGCATCCAATTGTGCCTCGTCCCCTAGGAGTACCACTGGGTGTGTCCAAAATGATTTCTAAGCCTATGGTATGCTTGGAGCAGACCATGCACCTATCTTACACTGACACTACCACTGACTCCAAATGGACAGAAACGAGATTCCACATGACCAACGTCCCCCTGGAGATCCATTGGGTGAATCCAACAAAGATTTCTTAGCACGTATGTTCAACGCAAACCATGCACCTATTTTGCACCAAGAATAGTACTATCTCCAAATGGACCAAAACGAGCATCCAATTGAGCCTCGTCACATAGGAGTACCATCGGGTGCGTCCAAAATGATTTCTGAACCTATGGTACGTTTGGCGCAAACAATACACCTATCTTGCACCGATACTAACACTGTCTCCAAATAGATCAAAATGAGATTCCACATGACCCATGTCACCAAGGTGTTCTTCGGGTGTGTCAAAAATGATTTTCGAGCTCATGGTACGTTCAGCGCAAACCGTGCAGCTATCTCGCACCGATACAAACACTATCTCCAAATGGTCTGAAATGAGATTCCAAATGACCCACATCACCTAGGTGTTCTACCGGGGTGTCCAAAATGATTTTTGAGCCTATGGTTCGTTCGACGCAAACCGTGCACCTATTTTGCATCAAGTTAGCACTGTCTCCAAATAGACCAAAACGAACATCGACTTGAGCCTCGTCACCTACGAGTACCATCAGGTGCGTCCAAAACGATTTCTGAGCCTATGGTACATTCTGTGAAACCATGCATCTATCTTGCGTCAAGATTAGCTCTATCTCCAAACACACCTAAATGAGCATCACTTGAGCCTTGTCAGCTAGGAGTACCATCGGGTGCGTCCAAAACGATTTTTGAGCCTATGGTACGTTTGGCGCAAACCGTGCACCTATCTTGCACTGAGACTAACACTATCTCCAAATGGACTGAAACGACATTCCACATGACCAACGTCACCTAGCGGATCCATTGGGTGCGTCCAACAACGATTTCTGAGCGTATGGTACGTTCGACAGAAATCATGCACCTATCTTGCGTCAAGGTTACCACTATCTCTAAACGGATCAAAGCAAGCATCCAATTGTGCCTCGTCCCCTAGGAGTACCACTGGGTGTGTCCAAAATGATTTCTAAGCCTATGGTATGCTTGGAGCAGACCATGCACCTATCTTACACTGACACTACCACTGACTCCAAATGGACAGAAACGAGATTCCACATGACCAACGTCCCCCTGGAGATCCATTGGGTGCATCCAACAAAGATTTCTTAGCACGTATGTTCAACGCAAACCATGCACCTATTTTGCACCAAGAATAGTACTATCTCCAAATGGACCAAAACGAGCATCCAATTGAGCCTCGTCACATAGGAGTACCATCGGGTGCGTCCAAAATGATTTCTGAACCTATGGTACGTTTGGCGCAAACAATACACCTATCTTGCACCGATACTAACACTGTCTCCAAATAGATCAAAATGAGATTCCACATGACCCATGTCACCAAGGTGTTCTTCGGGTGTGTCAAAAATGATTTTCGAGCTCATGGTACGTTCAGCGCAAACCGTGCAGCTATCTTGCACCGATACAAACACTATCTCCAAATGGTCTGAAATGAGATTCCAAATGACCCACATCACCTAGGTGTTCTACCGGGGTGTCCAAAATGATTTTTGAGCCTATGGTTCGTTCGACGCAAACCGTGCACCTATTTTGCATCAAGTTAGCACTGTCTCCAAATAGACCAAAACGAACATCGACTTGAGCCTCGTCACCTACGAGTACCATCAGGTGCGTCCAAAACGATTTCTGAGCCTATGGTACATTCTGTGAAACCATGCATCTATCTTGCGTCAAGATTAGCTCTATCTCCAAACACACCTAAATGAGCATCACTTGAGCCTTGTCAGCTAGGAGTACCATCGGGTGCGTCCAAAACGATTTTTGAGCCTATGGTACGTTTGGCGCAAACCGTGCACCTATCTTGCACTGAGACTAACACTATCTCCAAATGGACTGAAACGACATTCCACATGACCAACGTCACCTAGCGGATCCATTGGGTGCGTCCAACAACGATTTCTGAGCGTATGGTACGTTCGATAGAAATCATGCACCTATCTTGCGTCAAGGTTAGCACTATCTCTAAACGGATCAAAACAAGCATCCAATTGTGCCTCGTCCCCTAGGAGTACCACTGGGTGTGTCCAAAATGATTTCTAAGCCTATGGTATGCTTGGAGCAGACCATGCACCTATCTTACACTGACACTAACACTGACTCCAAATGGACAGAAATGAGATTCCACATGACCAACGTCCCCCTGGAGATCCATTGGGTGCATCCAACAAAGATTTCTTAGCGTACGGTATGTTCAACGCAAACCATGCACCTATTTTGCACCAAGAATAGTACTATCTCCAAATGGACCAAAACGAGCATCCAATTGAGCCTCATCACATAGGAGTACCATTGGGTGCGTCCAAAATGATTTCCGAACCTATGGTACGTTTGGCGCAAACCATACACCTATCTTGCACCGATACTAACACTGTCTCCAAATAGATCAAAATGAGATTCCACATGACCCATGTCACCAAGGTGTTCTTCGGGTGTGTCAAAAATGATTTTCGAGCTCATGGTACGTTCAGCGCAAACCGTGCAGCTATCTTGCACCGATACAAACACTATCTCCAAATGGTCCGAAATGAGATTCCACATGACCCACATCACCTAGGTGTTCTACCGGGGTGTCCAAAATGATTTTCGAGCCTATGGTTCGTTCGACGCAAACCAAGCAGTTATCTTGCATCAAGATTAGCACTATCTCCAAACAGACCAAAATGAGCATCCACTTGAGCCTCGTCACATAGGAGTACCATCGGGTGCGCCCAAAACGATTTCTGAACCTATGGTACATTTGGCGCAAACCATACACCTATCTTGCACCGATACTACCACTATCTCCAAATGGATCAAAATGAGATACCACATGACCCATGTCACCAAGCTTTTCTTCGGGTGTGTCTAAAATGATTTTCGAGCTCATGGTACGTTCAGCGCAAACCGTGCAGCTATCTCGCACCAATACTAACACTATCTCCAAATGCTCCGAAATGAGATTCCACATGACCCACATCACCTAGGTGTTCTACCGGGGTGTCCAAAATGATTTTCGAGCCTATGGTTCGTTCGACGCAAACCGTGCACCTATTTTGCATCAAGTTAGCACTGTCTCCAAATAGACCAAAACGAACATCGACTTGAGCCTCATCATCTACGAGTACCATCAGGTGCGTCCAAAATGATTTCTGAGCCTATGGTACGTTCTGTGAAACCATGCATCTATCTTGCGTCAAGATTAGCTCTATCTCCAAACAGACCTAAATGAGCATCCACTTGAGCCTTGTCAGCTAGGAGTACCATCGGGTGCGTCCAAAACGATTTTTGAGCCTATGGTACGTTTGGCGCAAACCGTGCACCTATCTTGCACTGAGACTAACACTATCTCCAAATGGACTGAAACGACATTCCACATGACCAACGTCACCTAGCGGATCCATTGGGTGCGTCCAACAATGATTTCTGAGCGTATGGTATGTTCGATAGAAATCATGCACCTATCTTGCGTCAAGGTTAGCACTATCTCTAAACGGATCGAAACAAGCATCCAATTGTGCCTCGTCCCCTAGGAGTACCACTGGGTGTGTCCAAAATGATTTCTAAGCCTATGGTATGCTTGGAGCAGACCATGCACCTATCTTACACTGACACTAACACTGACTCCAAATGGACAGAAACGAGATTCCACATGACCAACGTCCCCCTGGAGATCCATTGGGTGCATCCAACAAAGATTTCTTAGCGTACGGTATGTTCAACGCAAACCATGCACCTATTTTGCAACAAGAATAGTACTATCTCCAAATGGACCAAAACGAGCATCCACTTGAGCCTCGTCACATAGGAGTACCATCGGGTGCGTCCAAAATGATTTCTGAACCTATGGTACGTTTGGCGCAAACCATACACCTATCTTGCCGATACTAACACTGTCTCCAAATGGATCAAAATGAGATTCCACATGACCCATGTCACCAAGGTGTTCTTCGGGTGTGTCAAAAATGATTTTCGAGCTCATGGTACGTTCAGCGCAAACCGTGCAGCTATCTTGCACCGATTCAAACACTATCTCCAAATGGTCCGAAATGAGATTCCACATGACCCACATCACCTAGGTGTTCTACCGGCGTGTCCAAAAAGATTTTCGAGCCTATGGTTCGTTCGACGCAAACCAAGCAGTTATCTTGCGTCAAGATTAGCACTATCTCCAAACAGACCAAAACGAGCAACCACTTGAGCCTCGTCACATAGGCGTACCATCGGGTGCGTCCAAAATGATTTCTGAACCTATGGTACGTTTGGCGCAAACCATACACCTATCTTGCACTGATACTAACATTGTCCCCAAATGGATCAAAAAGAGATTCCACATGACCCATGTCACCAAGGTGTTCTTCGGGTGTGTCAAAAATGATTTTCAAGCTCATGGTACGTTCAGCGCAAACCGTGTAGCTATCTCGCACCGATACTAACACTATCTCCAAATGCTCCAAAATGAGATTCCACATGACCCACATCACCTAGGTGTTCTACCGGGGTGTCCAAAATGATTTTCGAGCCTATGGTTCGTTCGACGCAAACCGTGCACCTATTTTGCATCAAGTTAGCACTGTCTCCAAATAGACCGAAACGAACATCGACTTGAGCCTCTTCACCTACGAGTACCATCAGGTGCATCCAAAATGATTTCTGAGCCTATGGTACGTTCTGTGAAACCATGCATCTATCTTGCGTCAAGATTAGCTCTATCTCCAAACAGACCTAAATGAGCATCCACTTGAGCCTTGTCAGCTAGGAGTACCATCGGGTGCGTCCAAAACGATTTTTGAGCCTATGGTACGTTTGGCGCAAACCGTGCACCTATCTTGCACTGAGACTAACACTATCTCCAAATGGACTGAAACGACATTCCACATGACCAACGTCACCTAGCGGATCCATTGGGTGCGTCCAACAACGATTTTTGAGCGTATGGTACGTTCGACAGAAATCATGCACCTATCTTGCGTCAAGGTTAGCACTATCTCTAAACGGATCAAAACAAGCATCCAATTGTGCCTCGTCCCCTAGGAGTACCACTGGGTGTGTCCAAAATGATTTCTAAGCCTATGGTATGCTTGGAGCAGACCATGCACCTATCTTACACTGACACTAACACTGACTCCAAATGGACAGAAACGAGATTCCACATGACCAACGTCCCCCTGGAGATCCATTGGGTGCATCCAACAAAGATTTCTTAGCGTACGGTATGTTCAACGCAAACCATGCACCTATTTTGCAACAAGAATAGTACTATCTCCAAATGGACCAAAACGAGCATCCACTTGAGCCTCGTCACATAGGAGTACCATCGGGTGTGTCCAAAATGATTTCTGAACCTATGGTACGTTTGGCGCAAACAATACACCTATCTTGCACCGATACTAACACTGTCTCCAAATAGATCAAAATGAGATTCCACATGACCCATGTCACCAAGGTGTTCTTCGGGTGTGTCAAAAATGATTTTCGAGCTCATGGTACGTTCAGCGCAAACCGTGCAGCTATCTTGCACCGATACAAACACTATCTCCAAATGGTCCGAAATGAGATTCCACATGACCCACATCACCTAGGTGTTCTACCGGGGTGTCCAAAATGATTTTCGAGCCTATGGTTCGTTCGACGCAAACCGTGCACCTATTTTGCATCAAGTTAGCACTGTCTCCAAATAGACCAAAACGAACATCGACTTGAGCCTCGTCACCTACGAGTACCATCAGGTGCGTCCAAAACGATTTCTGAGCATATGGTACATTCTGTGAAACCATGCATCTATCTTGCGTCAAGATTAGCTCTATCTCCAAACAGACCTAAATGAGCATCACTTGAGCCTTGTCAGCTAGGAGTACCATCGGGTGCGTCCAAAACGATTTTTGAGCCTATGGTACGTTTGGCGCAAACCGTGCACCTATCTTGCACTGAGACTAACACTATCTCCAAATGGACTGAAACGACATTCCACATGACCAACGTCACCTAGCGGATCCATTGGGTGCGTCCAACAACGATTTCTGAGCGTATGGTACGTTCGACAGAAATCATGCACCTATCTTGCGTCAAGGTTAGCACTATCTCTAAACGGATCAAAACAAGCATCCAATTGTGCCTCGTCCCCTAGGAGTACCACTGGGTGTGTCCAAAATGATTTCTAAGCCTATGGTATGCTTGGAGCAGACCATGCACCTATCTTACACTGACACTAACACTGACTCCAAATGGACAGAAACGAGATTCCACATGACCAACGTCCCCCTGGAGATCCATTGGGTGCATCCAACAAAGATTTCTTAGCGTACGGTATGTTCAACGCAAACCATGCACCTATTTTGCAACAAGAATAGTACTATCTCCAAATGGACCAAAACGAGCATCCACTTGAGCCTCGTCACATAGGAGTACCATCGGGTGCGTCCAAAATGATTTCTGAACCTATGGTACGTTTGGCGCAAACAATACACCTATCTTGCACCGATACTAACACTGTCTCCAAATAGATCAAAATGAGATTCCACATGACCCATGTCACCAAGGTGTTCTTCGGGTGTGTCAAAAATGATTTTCGAGCTCATGGTACGTTCAGCGCAAACCGTGCAGCTATCTTGCACCGATACAAACACTATCTCCAAATGGTCCGAAATGAGATTCCACATGAACCACATCACCTAGGTGTTCTACCGGGGTGTCCAAAATGATTTTCGAGCCTATGGTTCGTTCGACGCAAACCGTGCACCTATTTTGCATCAAGTTAGCACTGTCTCCAAATAGACCAAAACGAACATCGACTTGAGCCTCGTCCAAAACGATTTCTGAGCCTATGGTACATTCTGTGAAACCATGCATCTATCTTGCGTCAAGATTAGCTCTATCTCCAAACAGACCTAAATGAGCATCACTTGAGCCTTGTCAGCTAGGAGTACCATCGGGTGCGTCCAAAACGATTTTTGAGCCTATGGTACGTTTGGCGCAAACCGTGCACCTATCTTGCACTGAGACTAACACTATCTCCAAAGGGACTGAAACGACATTCCACATGACCAACGTCACCTAGCGGATCCATTGGGTGCGTCCAACAACGATTTCTGAGCGTATGGTACGTTCAACAGAAATCATGCACCTATCTTGCGTCAAGGTTAGCACTATCTCTAAACGGATCAAAACAAGCATCCAATTGTGCCTCGTCCCCTAGGAGTACCACTGGGTGTGTCCAAAATGATTTCTAAGCCTATGGTATGCTTGGAGCAGACCATGCACCTATCTTACACTGACAATAACACTGACTCCAAATGGACAGAAACGAGATTCCACATGACCAACGTCCCCCTGGAGATCCATTGGGTGCATCCAACAAAGATTTCTTAGCGTACGGTATGTTCAACGCAAACCATGCACCTATTTTGCAACAAGAATAGTACTATCTCCAAATGGACCAAAACGAGCATCCACTTGAGCCTCGTCACATAGGAGTACCATCGGGTGCGTCCAAAATGATTTCTGAACCTATGGTACGTTTGGCGCAAACAATACACCTATCTTGCACCGATACTAACACTGTCTCCAAATAGATCAAAATGAGATTCCACATGACCCATGTCACCAAGGTGTTCTTCGGGTGTGTCAAAAATGATTTTCGAGCTCATGGTACGTTCAGCGCAAACCGTGCAGCTATCTTGCACCGATACAAACACTATCTCCAAATGGTCCGAAATGAGATTCCACATGACCCACATCACCTAGGTGTTCTACCGGGGTGTCCAAAATGATTTTCGAGCCTATGGTTCGTTCGACGCAAACCGTGCACCTATTTTGCATCAAGTTAGCACTGTCTCCAAATAGACCAAAACGAACATCGACTTGAGCCTCGTCACCTACGAGTACCATCAGGTGCGTCCAAAACGATTTCTGAGCCTATGGTACATTCTGTGAAACCATGCATCTATCTTGCGTCAAGATTAGCTCTATCTCCAAACAGACCTAAATGAGCATCACTTGAGCCTTGTCAGCTAGGAGTACCATCGGGTGCGTCCAAAACGATTTTTGAGCCTATGGTACGTTTGGCGCAAACCGTGCACCTATCTTGCACTGAGACTAACACTATCTCCAAATGGACTGAAACGACATTCCACATGACCAACGTCACCTAGCGGATCCATTGGGTGCGTCCAACAACGATTTCTGAGCGTATGGTACGTTCGACAGAAATCATGCACCTATCTTGCGTCAAGGTTAGCACTATCTCTAAACGGATCAAAACAAGCATCCAATTGTGCCTCGTCCCCTAGGAGTACCACTGGGTGTGTCCAAAATGATTTCTAAGCCTATGGTATGCTTGGAGCAGACCATGCACCTATCTTACACTGACACTAACACTGACTCCAAATGGACAGAAACGAGATTCCACATGACCAACGTCCCCCTGGAGATCCATTGGGTGCATCCAACAAAGATTTCTTAGCGTACGGTATGTTCAACGCAAACCATGCACCTATTTTGCAACAAGAATAGTACTATCTCCAAATGGACCAAAACGAGCATCCACTTGAGCCTCGTCACATAGGAGTACCATCGGGTGTGTCCAAAATGATTTCTGAACCTATGGTACGTTTGGCGCAAACAATACACCTATCTTGCACCGATACTAACACTGTCTCCAAATAGATCAAAATGAGATTCCACATGACCCATGTCACCAAGGTGTTCTTCGGGTGTGTCAAAAATGATTTTCGAGCTCATGGTACGTTCAGCGCAAACCGTGCAGCTATCTTGCACCGATAAAACACTATCTCCAAATGGTCCGAAATGAGATTCCACATGACCCACATCACCTAGGTGTTCTACCGGGGTGTCCAAAATGATTTTCGAGCCTATGGTTCGTTCGACGCAAACCGTGCACCTATTTTGCATCAAGTTAGCACTGTCTCCAAATAGACCAAAACGAACATCGACTTGAGCCTCGTCACCTACGAGTACCATCAGGTGCGTCCAAAACGATTTCTGAGCATATGGTACATTCTGTGAAACCATGCATCTATCTTGCGTCAAGATTAGCTCTATCTCCAAACAGACCTAAATGAGCATCACTTGAGCCTTGTCAGCTAGGAGTACCATCGGGTGCGTCCAAAACGATTTTTGAGCCTATGGTACGTTTGGCGCAAACCGTGCACCTATCTTGCACTGAGACTAACACTATCTCCAAATGGACTGAAACGACATTCCACATGACCAACGTCACCTAGCGGATCCATTGGGTGCGTCCAACAACGATTTCTGAGCGTATGGTACGTTCGACAGAAATCATGCACCTATATTGCGTCAAGGTTAGCACTATCTCTAAACGGATCAAAACAAGCATCCAATTGTGCCTCGTCCCCTAGGAGTACCACTGGGTGTGTCCAAAATGATTTCTAAGCCTATGGTATGCTTGGAGCAGACCATGCACCTATCTTACACTGACACTAACACTGACTCCAAATGGACAGAAACGAGATTCCACATGACCAACGTCCCCCTGGAGATCCATTGGGTGCATCCAACAAAGATTTCTTAGCGTACGGTATGTTCAACGCAAACCATGCACCTATTTTGCAACAAGAATAGTACTATCTCCAAATGGACCAAAACGAGCATCCACTTGAGCCTCGTCACATAGGAGTACCATCGGGTGTGTCCAAAATGATTTCTGAACCTATGGTACGTTTGGCGCAAACAATACACCTATCTTGCACCGATACTAACACTGTCTCCAAATAGATCAAAATGAGATTCCACAAGACCCATGTCACCAAGGTGTTCTTCGGGTGTGTCAAAAATGATTTTCGAGCTCATGGTACGTTCAGCGCAAACCGTGCAGCTATCTTGCACCGATACAAACACTATCTCCAAATGGTCCGAAATGAGATTCCACATGACCCACATCACCTAGGTGTTCTACCGGGGTGTCCAAAATGATTTTCGAGCCTATGGTTCGTTCGACGCAAACCGTGCACCTATTTTGCATCAAGTTAGCACTGTCTCCAAATAGACCAAAACGAACATCGACTTGAGCCTCGTCACCTACGAGTACCATCAGGTGCGTCCAAAACGATTTCTGAGCCTATGGTACATTCTGTGAAACCATGCATCTATCTTGCGTCAAGATTAGCTCTATCTCCAAACAGACCTAAATGAGCATCACTTGAGCCTTGTCAGCTAGGAGTACCATCGGGTGCGTCCAAAACGATTTTTGAGCCTATGGTACGTTTGGCGCAAACCGTGCACCTATCTTGCACTGAGACTAACACTATCTCCAAATGGACTGAAACGACATTCCACATGACCAACGTCACCTAGCGGATCCATTGGGTGCGTCCAACAACGATTTCTGAGCGTATGGTACGTTCGACAGAAATCATGCACCTATCTTGCGTCAAGGTTAGCACTATCTCTAAACGGATCAAAACAAGCATCCAATTGTGCCTCGTCCCCTAGGAGTACCACTGGGTGTGTCCAAAATGATTTCTAAGCCTATGGTATGCTTGGAGCAGACCATGCACCTATCTTACACTGACACTAACACTGACTCCAAATGGACAGAAACGAGATTCCACATGACCAACGTCCCCCTGGAGATCCATTGGGTGCATCCAACAAAGATTTCTTAGCGTACGGTATGTTCAACGCAAACCATGCACCTATTTTGCAACAAGAATAGTACTATCTCCAAATGGACCAAAACGAGCATCCACTTGAGCCTCGTCACATAGGAGTACCATCGGGTGTGTCCAAAATGATTTCTGAACCTATGGTACGTTTGGCGCAAACAATACACCTATCTTGCACCGATACTAACACTGTCTCCAAATAGATCAAAATGAGATTCCACATGACCCATGTCACCAAGGTGTTCTTCGGGTGTGTCAAAAATGATTTTCGAGCTCATGGTACGTTCAGCGCAAACCGTGCAGCTATCTTGCACCGATACAAACACTATCTCCAAATGGTCCGAAATGAGATTCCACATGACCCACATCACCTAGGTGTTCTACCGGGGTGTCCAAAATGATTTTCGAGCCTATGGTTCGTTCGACGCAAACCGTGCACCTATTTTGCATCAAGTTAGCACTGTCTCCAAATAGACCAAAACGAACATCGACTTGAGCCTCGTCACCTACGAGTACCATCAGGTGCGTCCAAAACGATTTCTGAGCATATGGTACATTCTGTGAAACCATGCATCTATCTTGCGTCAAGATTAGCTCTATCTCCAAACAGACCTAAATGAGCATCACTTGAGCCTTGTCAGCTAGGAGTACCATCGGGTGCGTCCAAAACGATTTTTGAGCCTATGGTACGTTTGGCGCAAACCGTGCACCTATCTTGCACTGAGACTAACACTATCTCCAAATGGACTGAAACGACATTCCACATGACCAACGTCACCTAGCGGATCCATTGGGTGCGTCCAACAACGATTTCTGAGCGTATGGTACGTTCGACAGAAATCATGCACCTATATTGCGTCAAGGTTAGCACTATCTCTAAACGGATCAAAACAAGCATCCAATTGTGCCTCGTCCCCTAGGAGTACCACTGGGTGTGTCCAAAATGATTTCTAAGCCTATGGTATGCTTGGAGCAGACCATGCACCTATCTTACACTGACACTAACACTGACTCCAAATGGACAGAAACGAGATTCCACATGACCAACGTCCCCCTGGAGATCCATTGGGTGCATCCAACAAAGATTTCTTAGCGTACGGTATGTTCAACGCAAACCATGCACCTATTTTGCAACAAGAATAGTACTATCTCCAAATGGACCAAAACGAGCATCCACTTGAGCCTCGTCACATAGGAGTACCATCGGGTGTGTCCAAAATGATTTCTGAACCTATGGTACGTTTGGCGCAAACAATACACCTATCTTGCACCGATACTAACACTGTCTCCAAATAGATCAAAATGAGATTCCACAAGACCCATGTCACCAAGGTGTTCTTCGGGTGTGTCAAAAATGATTTTCGAGCTCATGGTACGTTCAGCGCAAACCGTGCAGCTATCTTGCACCGATACAAACACTATCTCCAAATGGTCCGAAATGAGATTCCACATGACCCACATCACCTAGGTGTTCTACCGGGGTGTCCAAAATGATTTTCGAGCCTATGGTTCGTTCGACGCAAACCGTGCACCTATTTTGCATCAAGTTAGCACTGTCTCCAAATAGACCAAAACGAACATCGACTTGAGCCTCGTCACCTACGAGTACCATCAGGTGCGTCCAAAACGATTTCTGAGCCTATGGTACATTCTGTGAAACCATGCATCTATCTTGCGTCAAGATTAGCTCTATCTCCAAACAGACCTAAATGAGCATCACTTGAGCCTTGTCAGCTAGGAGTACCATCGGGTGCGTCCAAAACGATTTTTGAGCCTATGGTACGTTTGGCGCAAACCGTGCACCTATCTTGCACTGAGACTAACACTATCTCCAAATGGACTGAAACGACATTCCACATGACCAACGTCACCTAGCGGATCCATTGGGTGCGTCCAACAACGATTTCTGAGCGTATGGTACGTTCGACAGAAATCATGCACCTATCTTGCGTCAAGGTTAGCACTATCTCTAAACGGATCAAAACAAGCATCCAATTGTGCCTCGTCCCCTAGGAGTACCACTGGGTGTGTCCAAAATGATTTCTAAGCCTATGGTATGCTTGGAGCAGACCATGCACCTATCTTACACTGACACTAACACTGACTCCAAATGGACAGAAACGAGATTCCACATGACCAACGTCCCCCTGGAGATCCATTGGGTGCATCCAACAAAGATTTCTTAGCGTACGGTATGTTCAACGCAAACCATGCACCTATTTTGCAACAAGAATAGTACTATCTCCAAATGGACCAAAACGAGCATCCACTTGAGCCTCGTCACATAGGAGTACCATCGGGTGTGTCCAAAATGATTTCTGAACCTATGGTACGTTTGGCGCAAACAATACACCTATCTTGCACCGATACTAACACTGTCTCCAAATAGATCAAAATGAGATTCCACATGACCCATGTCACCAAGGTGTTCTTCGGGTGTGTCAAAAATGATTTTCGAGCTCATGGTACGTTCAGCGCAAACCGTGCAGCTATCTTGCACCGATAAAACACTATCTCCAAATGGTCCGAAATGAGATTCCACATGACCCACATCACCTAGGTGTTCTACCGGGGTGTCCAAAATGATTTTCGAGCCTATGGTTCGTTCGACGCAAACCGTGCACCTATTTTGCATCAAGTTAGCACTGTCTCCAAATAGACCAAAACGAACATCGACTTGAGCCTCGTCACCTACGAGTACCATCAGGTGCGTCCAAAACGATTTCTGAGCATATGGTACATTCTGTGAAACCATGCATCTATCTTGCGTCAAGATTAGCTCTATCTCCAAACAGACCTAAATGAGCATCACTTGAGCCTTGTCAGCTAGGAGTACCATCGGGTGCGTCCAAAACGATTTTTGAGCCTATGGTACGTTTGGCGCAAACCGTGCACCTATCTTGCACTGAGACTAACACTATCTCCAAATGGACTGAAACGACATTCCACATGACCAACGTCACCTAGCGGATCCATTGGGTGCGTCCAACAACGATTTCTGAGCGTATGGTACGTTCGACAGAAATCATGCACCTATATTGCGTCAAGGTTAGCACTATCTCTAAACGGATCAAAACAAGCATCCAATTGTGCCTCGTCCCCTAGGAGTACCACTGGGTGTGTCCAAAATGATTTCTAAGCCTATGGTATGCTTGGAGCAGACCATGCACCTATCTTACACTGACACTAACACTGACTCCAAATGGACAGAAACGAGATTCCACATGACCAACGTCCCCCTGGAGATCCATTGGGTGCATCCAACAAAGATTTCTTAGCGTACGGTATGTTCAACGCAAACCATGCACCTATTTTGCAACAAGAATAGTACTATCTCCAAATGGACCAAAACGAGCATCCACTTGAGCCTCGTCACATAGGAGTACCATCGGGTGTGTCCAAAATGATTTCTGAACCTATGGTACGTTTGGCGCAAACAATACACCTATCTTGCACCGATACTAACACTGTCTCCAAATAGATCAAAATGAGATTCCACAAGACCCATGTCACCAAGGTGTTCTTCGGGTGTGTCAAAAATGATTTTCGAGCTCATGGTACGTTCAGCGCAAACCGTGCAGCTATCTTGCACCGATACAAACACTATCTCCAAATGGTCCGAAATGAGATTCCACATGACCCACATCACCTAGGTGTTCTACCGGGGTGTCCAAAATGATTTTCGAGCCTATGGTTCGTTCGACGCAAACCGTGCACCTATTTTGCATCAAGTTAGCACTGTCTCCAAATAGACCAAAACGAACATCGACTTGAGCCTCGTCACCTACGAGTACCATCAGGTGCGTCCAAAACGATTTCTGAGCATATGGTACATTCTGTGAAACCATGCATCTATCTTGCGTCAAGATTAGCTCTATCTCCAAACAGACCTAAATGAGCATCACTTGAGCCTTGTCAGCTAGGAGTACCATCGGGTGCGTCCAAAACGATTTTTGAGCCTATGGTACGTTTGGCGCAAACCGTGCACCTATCTTGCACTGAGACTAACACTATCTCCAAATGGACTGAAACGACATTCCACATGACCAACGTCACCTAGCGGATCCATTGGGTGCGTCCAACAACGATTTCTGAGCGTATGGTACGTTCGACAGAAATCATGCACCTATCTTGCGTCAAGGTTAGCACTATCTCTAAACGGATCAAAACAAGCATCCAATTGTGCCTCGTCCCCTAGGAGTACCACTGGGTGTGTCCAAAATGATTTCTAAGCCTATGGTATGCTTGGAGCAGACCATGCACCTATCTTACACTGACACTAACACTGACTCCAAATGGACAGAAACGAGATTCCACATGACCAACGTCCCCCTGGAGATCCATTGGGTGCATCCAACAAAGATTTCTTAGCGTACGGTATGTTCAACGCAAACCATGCACCTATTTTGCAACAAGAATAGTACTATCTCCAAATGGACCAAAACGAGCATCCACTTGAGCCTCGTCACATAGGAGTACCATCGGGTGTGTCCAAAATGATTTCTGAACCTATGGTACGTTTGGCGCAAACAATACACCTATCTTGCACCGATACTAACACTGTCTCCAAATAGATCAAAATGAGATTCCACATGACCCATGTCACCAAGGTGTTCTTCGGGTGTGTCAAAAATGATTTTCGAGCTCATGGTACGTTCAGCGCAAACCGTGCAGCTATCTTGCACCGATAAAACACTATCTCCAAATGGTCCGAAATGAGATTCCACATGACCCACATCACCTAGGTGTTCTACCGGGGTGTCCAAAATGATTTTCGAGCCTATGGTTCGTTCGACGCAAACCGTGCACCTATTTTGCATCAAGTTAGCACTGTCTCCAAATAGACCAAAACGAACATCGACTTGAGCCTCGTCACCTACGAGTACCATCAGGTGCGTCCAAAACGATTTCTGAGCATATGGTACATTCTGTGAAACCATGCATCTATCTTGCGTCAAGATTAGCTCTATCTCCAAACAGACCTAAATGAGCATCACTTGAGCCTTGTCAGCTAGGAGTACCATCGGGTGCGTCCAAAACGATTTTTGAGCCTATGGTACGTTTGGCGCAAACCGTGCACCTATCTTGCACTGAGACTAACACTATCTCCAAATGGACTGAAACGACATTCCACATGACCAACGTCACCTAGCGGATCCATTGGGTGCGTCCAACAACGATTTCTGAGCGTATGGTACGTTCGACAGAAATCATGCACCTATATTGCGTCAAGGTTAGCACTATCTCTAAACGGATCAAAACAAGCATCCAATTGTGCCTCGTCCCCTAGGAGTACCACTGGGTGTGTCCAAAATGATTTCTAAGCCTATGGTATGCTTGGAGCAGACCATGCACCTATCTTACACTGACACTAACACTGACTCCAAATGGACAGAAACGAGATTCCACATGACCAACGTCCCCCTGGAGATCCATTGGGTGCATCCAACAAAGATTTCTTAGCGTACGGTATGTTCAACGCAAACCATGCACCTATTTTGCAACAAGAATAGTACTATCTCCAAATGGACCAAAACGAGCATCCACTTGAGCCTCGTCACATAGGAGTACCATCGGGTGTGTCCAAAATGATTTCTGAACCTATGGTACGTTTGGCGCAAACAATACACCTATCTTGCACCGATACTAACACTGTCTCCAAATAGATCAAAATGAGATTCCACAAGACCCATGTCACCAAGGTGTTCTTCGGGTGTGTCAAAAATGATTTTCGAGCTCATGGTACGTTCAGCGCAAACCGTGCAGCTATCTTGCACCGATACAAACACTATCTCCAAATGGTCCGAAATGAGATTCCACATGACCCACATCACCTAGGTGTTCTACCGGGGTGTCCAAAATGATTTTCGAGCCTATGGTTCGTTCGACGCAAACCGTGCACCTATTTTGCATCAAGTTAGCACTGTCTCCAAATAGACCAAAACGAACATCGACTTGAGCCTCGTCACCTACGAGTACCATCAGGTGCGTCCAAAACGATTTCTGAGCATATGGTACATTCTGTGAAACCATGCATCTATCTTGCGTCAAGATTATCTCTATCTCCAAACAGACCTAAATGAGCATCACTTGAGCCTTGTCAGCTAGGAGTACCATCGGGTGCGTCCAAAACGATTTTTGAGCCTATGGTACGTTTGGCACAAACCGTGCACCTATCTTGCACTGAGACTAACACTATCTCCAAATGGACTGAAACGACATTCCACATGACCAACGTCACCTAGCGGATCCATTGGGTGCGTCCAACAACGATTTCTGAGCGTATGGTACGTTCGACAGAAATCATGCACCTATCTTGCGTCAAGGTTAGCACTATCTCTAAACGGATGAAAACAAGCATCCAATTGTGCCTCGTCCCCTAGGAGTACCACTGGGTGTGTCCAAAATGATTTCTAAGCCTATGGTATGCTTGGAGCAGACCATGCACCTATCTTACACTGACACTAACACTGACTCCAAATGGACAGAAACGAGATTCCACATGACCAACGTCCCCCTGGAGATCCATTGGGTCCATCCAACAAAGATTTCTTAGCGTACGGTATGTTCAACGCAAACCATGCACCTATTTTGCAACAAGAATAGTACTATCTCCAAATGGACCAAAACGAGCATCCACTTGAGCCTCGTCACATAGGAGTACCATCGGGTGCGTCCAAAATGATTTCTGAACCTATGGTACGTTTGGCGCAAACAATACACCTATCTTGCACCGATACTAACACTGTCTCCAAATAGATCAAAATGAGATTCCACATGACCCATGTCACCAAGGTGTTCTTCGGGTGTGTCAAAAATGATTTTCGAGCTCATGGTACGTTCAGCGCAAACCGTGCAGCTATCTTGCACCGATACAAACACTATCTCCAAATGGTCCGAAATGAGATTCCACATGACCCACATCACCTAGGTGTTCTACCGGGGTGTCCAAAATGATTTTCGAGCCTATGGTTCGTTCGACGCAAACCGTGCACCTATTTTGCATCAAGTTAGCACTGTCTCCAAATAGACCAAAACGAACATCGACTTGAGCCTCGTCACCTACGAGTACCATCAGGTGCGTCCAAAATGATTTCTGAGCCTATGGTACATTCTGTGAAACCATGCATCTATCTTGCGTCAAGATTATCTCTATCTCCAAACAGACCTAAATGAGCATCACTTGAGCCTTGTCAGCTAGGAGTACCATCGGGTGCGTCCAAAACGATTTTTGAGCCTATGGTACGTTTGGCGCAAACCGTGCACCTATCTTGCACTGAGACTAACACTATCTCCAAATGGACTGAAACGACATTCCACATGACCAACGTCACCTAGCGGATCCATTGGGTGCGTCCAACAACGATTTCTGAGCGTATGGTACGTTCGACAGAAATCATGCACCTATCTTGCGTCAAGGTTAGCACTATCTCTAAACGGATCAAAACAAGCATCCAATTGTGCCTCGTCCCCTAGGAGTACCACTGGGTGTGTCCAAAATGATTTCTAAGCCTATGGTATGCTTGGAGCAGACCATGCACCTATCTTACACTGACACTAACACTGACTCCAAATGGACAGAAACGAGATTCCACATGACCAACGTCCCCCTGGAGATCCATTGGGTGCATCCAACAAAGATTTCTTAGCGTACGGTATGTTCAACGCAAACCATGCACCTATTTTGCAACAAGAATAGTACTATCTCCAAATGGACCAAAACGAGCATCCACTTGAGCCTCGTCACATAGGAGTACCATCGGGTGTGTCCAAAATGATTTCTGAACCTATGGTACGTTTGGCGCAAACAATACTATCTTGCACCGATACTAACACTGTCTCCAAATAGATCAAAATGAGATTCCACATGACCCATGTCACCAAGGTGTTCTTCGGGTGTGTCAAAAATGATTTTCGAGCTCATGGTACGTTCAGCGCAAACCGTGCAGCTATCTTGCACCGATACAAACACTATCTCCAAATGGTCCGAAATGAGATTCCACATGACCCACATCACCTAGGTGTTCTACCGGGGTGTCCAAAATGATTTTCGAGCCTATGGTTCGTTCGACGCAAACCGTGCACCTATTTTGCATCAAGTTAGCACTGTCTCCAAATAGACCAAAACGAACATCGACTTGAGCCTCGTCACCTACGAGTACCATCAGGTGCGTCCAAAACGATTTCTGAGCCTATGGTACATTCTGTGAAACCATGCATCTATCTTGCGTCAAGATTAGCTCTATCTCCAAACAGACCTAAATGAGCATCACTTGAGCCTTGTCAGCTAGGAGTACCATCGGGTGCGTCCAAAATGATTTTTGAGCCTATGGTACGTTTGGCGCAAACCGTGCACCTATCTTGCACTGAGACTAACACTATCTCCAAATGGACTGAAACGACATTCCACATGACCAACGTCACCTAGCGGATCCATTGGGTGCGTCCAACAACGATTTCTGAGCGTATGGTACGTTCGACAGAAATCATGCACCTATCTTGCGTCAAGGTTAGCACTATCTCTAAACGGATCAAAACAAGCATCCAATTGTGCCTCGTCCCCTAGGAGTACCACTGGGTGTGTCCAAAATGATTTCTAAGCCTATGGTATGCTTGGAGCAGACCATGCACCTATCTTACACTGACACTAACACTGACTCCAAATGGACAGAAACGAGATTCCACATGACCAACGTCCCCCTGGAGATCCATTGGGTGCATCCAACAAAGATTTCTTAGCGTACGGTATGTTCAACGCAAACCATGCACCTATTTTGCAACAAGAATAGTACTATCTCCAAATGGACCAAAACGAGCATCCACTTGAGCCTCGTCACATAGGAGTACCATCGGGTGTGTCCAAAATGATTTCTGAACCTATGGTACGTTTGGCGCAAACAATACACCTATCTTGCACCGATACTAACACTGTCTCCAAATAGATCAAAATGAGATTCCACATGACCCATGTCACCAAGGTGTTCTTCGGGTGTGTCAAAAATGATTTTCCAGCTCATGGTACGTTCAGCGCAAACCGTGCAGCTATCTTGCACCGATACAAACACTATCTCCAAATGGTCCGAAATGAGATTCCACATGACCCACATCACCTAGGTGTTCTACCGGGGTGTCCAAAATGATTTTCGAGCCTATGGTTCGTTCGACGCAAACCGTGCACCTATTTTGCATCAAGTTAGCACTGTCTCCAAATAGACCAAAACGAACATCGACTTGAGCCTCGTCACCTACGAGTACCATCAGGTGCGTCCAAAACGATTTCTGAGCCTATGGTACATTCTGTGAAACCATGCATCTATCTTGCGTCAAGATTAGCTCTATCTCCAAACAGACCTAAATGAGCATCACTTGAGCCTTGTCAGCTAGGAGTACCATCGGGTGCGTCCAAAACGATTTTTGAGCCTATGGTACGTTTGGCGCAAACCGTGCACCTATCTTGCACTGAGACTAACACTATCTCCAAATGGACTGAAACGACATTCCACATGACCAACGTCACCTAGTGGATCCATTGGGTGCGTCCAACAACGATTTCTGAGCGTATGGTACGTTCGACAGAAATCATGCACCTATCTTGCGTCAAGGTTAGCACTATCTCTAAACGGATCAAAACAAGCATCCAATTGTGCCTCGTCCCCTAGGAGTACCACTGGGTGTGTCCAAAATGATTTCTAAGCCTATGGTATGCTTGGAGCAGACCATGCACCTATCTTACACTGACACTAACACTGACTCCAAATGGACAGAAACGAGATTCCACATGACCAACGTCCCCCTGGAGATCCATTGGGTGCATCCAACAAAGATTTCTTAGCGTACGGTATGTTCAACGCAAACCATGCACCTATTTTGCAACAAGAATAGTACTATCTCCAAATGGACCAAAACGAGCATCCACTTGAGCCTCGTCACATAGGAGTACCATCGGGTGCGTCCAAAATGATTTCTGAACCTATGGTACGTTTGGCGCAAACAATACACCTATCTTGCACCGATACTAACACTGTCTCCAAATAGATCAAAATGAGATTCCACATGACCCATGTCACCAAGGTGTTCTTCGGGTGTGTCAAAAATGATTTTCGAGCTCATGGTACGTTCAGCGCAAACCGTGCAGCTATCTTGCACCGATACAAACACTATCTCCAAATGGTCCGAAATGAGATTCCACATGACCCACATCACCTAGGTGTTCTACCGGGGTGTCCAAAATGATTTTCGAGCCTATGGTTCGTTCGACGCAAACCGTGCACCTATTTTGCATCAAGTTAGCACTGTCTCCAAATAGACCAAAACGAACATCGACTTGAGCCTCGTCACCTACGAGTACCATCAGGTGCGTCCAAAACGATTTCTGAGCCTATGGTACATTCTGTGAAACCATGCATCTATCTTGCGTCAAGATTAGCTCTATCTCCAAACAGACCTAAATGAGCATCACTTGAGCCTTGTCAGCTAGGAGTACCATCGGGTGCGTCCAAAACGATTTTTGAGCCTATGGTACGTTTGGCGCAAACCGTGCACCTATCTTGCACTGAGACTAACACTATCTCCAAATGGACTGAAACGACATTCCACATGACCAACGTCACCTAGCGGATCCATTGGGTGCGTCCAACAACGATTTCTGAGCGTATGGTACGTTCGACAGAAATCATGCACCTATCTTGCGTCAAGGTTAGCACTATCTCTAAACGGATCAAAACAAGCATCCAATTGTGCCTCGTCCCCTAGGAGTACCACTGGGTGTGTCCAAAATGATTTCTAAGCCTATGGTATGCTTGGAGCAGACCATGCACCTATCTTACACTGACACTAACACTGACTCCAAATGGACAGAAACGAGATTCCACATGACCAACGTCCCCCTGGAGATCCATTGGGTGCATCCAACAAAGATTTCTTAGCGTACGGTATGTTCAACGCAAACCATGCACCTATTTTGCAACAAGAATAGTACTATCTCCAAATGGACCAAAACGAGCATCCACTTGAGCCTCGTCACATAGGAGTACCATCGGGTGCGTCCAAAATGATTTCTGAACCTATGGTACGTTTGGCGCAAACAATACACCTATCTTGCACCGATACTAACACTGTCTCCAAATAGATCAAAATGAGATTCCACATGACCCATGTCACCAAGGTGTTCTTCGGGTGTGTCAAAAATGATTTTCGAGCTCATGGTACGTTCAGCGCAAACCGTGCAGCTATCTTGCACCGATACAAACACTATCTCCAAATGGTCCGAAATGAGATTCCACATGACCCACATCACCTAGGTGTTCTACCGGGGTGTCCAAAATGATTTTCGAGCCTATGGTTCGTTCGACGCAAACCGTGCACCTATTTTGCATCAAGTTAGCACTGTCTCCAAATAGACCAAAACGAACATCGACTTGAGCCTCGTCACCTACGAGTACCATCAGGTGCGTCCAAAACGATTTCTGAGCATATGGTACATTCTGTGAAACCATGCATCTATCTTGCGTCAAGATTAGCTCTATCTCCAAACAGACCTAAATGAGCATCACTTGAGCCTTGTCAGCTAGGAGTACCATCGGGTGCGTCCAAAACGATTTTTGAGCCTATGGTACGTTTGGCACAAACCGTGCACCTATCTTGCACTGAGACTAACACTATCTCCAAATGGACTGAAACGACATTCCACATGACCAACGTCACCTAGCGGATCCATTGGGTGCGTCCAACAACGATTTCTGAGCGTATGGTACGTTCGACAGAAATCATGCACCTATCTTGCGTCAAGGTTAGCACTATCTCTAAACGGATCAAAACAAGCATCCAATTGTGCCTCGTCCCCTAGGAGTACCACTGGGTGTGTCCAAAATGATTTCTAAGCCTATGGTATGCTTGGAGCAGACCATGCACCTATCTTACACTGACACTAACACTGACTCCAAATGGACAGAAACGAGATTCCACATGACCAACGTCCCCCTGGAGATCCATTGGGTCCATCCAACAAAGATTTCTTAGCGTACGGTATGTTCAACGCAAACCATGCACCTATTTTGCAACAAGAATAGTACTATCTCCAAATGGACCAAAACGAGCATCCACTTGAGCCTCGTCACATAGGAGTACCATCGGGTGCGTCCAAAATGATTTCTGAACCTATGGTACGTTTGGCGCAAACAATACACCTATCTTGCACCGATACTAACACTGTCTCCAAATAGATCAAAATGAGATTCCACATGACCCATGTCACCAAGGTGTTCTTCGGGTGTGTCAAAAATGATTTTCGAGCTCATGGTACGTTCAGCGCAAACCGTGCAGCTATCTTGCACCGATACAAACACTATCTCCAAATGGTCCGAAATGAGATTCCACATGACCCACATCACCTAGGTGTTCTACCGGGGTGTCCAAAATGATTTTCGAGCCTATGGTTCGTTCGACGCAAACCGTGCACCTATTTTGCATCAAGTTAGCACTGTCTCCAAATAGACCAAAACGAACATCGACTTGAGCCTCGTCACCTACGAGTACCATCAGGTGCGTCCAAAACGATTTCTGAGCCTATGGTACATTCTGTGAAACCATGCATCTATCTTGCGTCAAGATTATCTCTATCTCCAAACAGACCTAAATGAGCATCACTTGAGCCTTGTCAGCTAGGAGTACCATCGGGTGCGTCCAAAACGATTTTTGAGCCTATGGTACGTTTGGCGCAAACCGTGCACCTATCTTGCACTGAGACTAACACTATCTCCAAATGGACTGAAACGACATTCCACATGACCAACGTCACCTAGCGGATCCATTGGGTGCGTCCAACAACGATTTCTGAGCGTATGGTACGTTCGACAGAAATCATGCACCTATCTTGCGTCAAGGTTAGCACTATCTCTAAACGGATCAAAACAAGCATCCAATTGTGCCTCGTCCCCTAGGAGTACCACTGGGTGTGTCCAAAATGATTTCTAAGCCTATGGTATGCTTGGAGCAGACCATGCACCTATCTTACACTGACACTAACACTGACTCCAAATGGACAGAAACGAGATTCCACATGACCAACGTCCCCCTGGAGATCCATTGGGTGCATCCAACAAAGATTTCTTAGCGTACGGTATGTTCAACGCAAACCATGCACCTATTTTGCAACAAGAATAGTACTATCTCCAAATGGACCAAAACGAGCATCCACTTGAGCCTCGTCACATAGGAGTACCATCGGGTGCGTCCAAAATGATTTCTGAACCTATGGTACGTTTGGCGCAAACAATACACCTATCTTGCACCGATACTAACACTGTCTCCAAATAGATCAAAATGAGATTCCACATGACCCATGTCACCAAGGTGTTCTTCGGGTGTGTCAAAAATGATTTTCGAGCTCATGGTACGTTCAGCGCAAACCGTGCAGCTATCTTGCACCGATACAAACACTATCTCCAAATGGTCCGAAATGAGATTCCACATGACCCACATCACCTAGGTGTTCTACCGGGGTGTCCAAAATGATTTTCGAGCCTATGGTTCGTTCAACGCAAACCGTGCACCTATTTTGCATCAAGTTAGCACTGTCTCCAAATAGACCAAAACGAACATCGACTTGAGCCTCGTCACCTACGAGTACCATCAGGTGCGTCCAAAACGATTTCTGAGCCTATGGTACATTCTGTGAAACCATGCATCTATCTTGCGTCAAGATTATCTCTATCTCCAAACAGACCTAAATGAGCACCACTTGAGCCTTGTCAGCTAGGAGTACCATCGGGTGCGTCCAAAACGATTTTTGAGCCTATGGTACGTTTGGCGCAAACCGTGCACCTATCTTGCACTGAGACTAACACTATCTCCAAATGGACTGAAACGACATTCCACATGACCAACGTCACCTAGCGGATCCATTGGCTGCGTCCAACAACGATTTCTGAGCGTATGGTACGTTCGACAGAAATCATGCACCTATCTTGCGTCAAGGTTAGCACTATCTCTAAACGGATCAAAACAAGCATCCAATTGTGCCTCGTCCCCTAGGAGTACCACTGGGTGTGTCCAAAATGATTTCTAAGCTTATGGTATGCTTGGAGCAGACCATGCACCTATCTTACACTGACACTAACACTGACTCCAAATGGACAGAAACGAGATTCCACATGACCAACGTCCCCCTGGAGATCCATTGGGTGCATCCAACAAAGATTTCTTAGCGTACGGTATGTTCAACGCAAACCATGCACCTATTTTGTAACAAGAATAGTACTATCTCCAAATGGACCAAAACGAGCATCCACTTGAGCCTCGTCACATAGGAGTACCATCGGGTGCGTCCAAAATGATTTCTGAACCTATGGTACGTTTGGCGCAAACAATACACCTATCTTGCACCGATACTAACACTGTCTCCAAATAGATCAAAATGAGATTCCACATGACCCATGTCACCAAGGTGTTCTTCGGGTGTGTCAAAAATGATTTTCGAGCTCATGGTACGTTCAGCGCAAACCGTGCAGCTATCTTGCACCGATACAAACACTATCTCCAAATGGTCCGAAATGAGATTCCACATGACCCACATCACCTAGGTGTTCTACCGGGGTGTCCAAAATGATTTTCGAGCCTATGGTTCGTTCGACGCAAACCGTGCACCTATTTTGCATCAAGTTAGCACTGTCTCCAAATAGACCAAAACGAACATCGACTTGAGCCTCGTCACCTACGAGTACCATCAGGTGCGTCCAAAACGATTTCTGAGCCTATGGTACATTCTGTGAAACCATGCATCTATCTTGCGTCAAGATTAGCTCTATCTCCAAACAGACCTAAATGAGCATCACTTGAGCCTTGTCAGCTAGGAGTACCATCGGGTGCGTCCAAAACGATTTTTGAGCCTATGGTACGTTTGGCGCAAACCGTGCACCTATCTTGCACTGAGACTAACACTATCTCCAAATGGACTGAAACGACATTCCACATGACCAACGTCACCTAGCGGATCCATTGGGTGCGTCCAACAACGATTTCTGAGCGTATGGTACGTTCGACAGAAATCATGCACCTATCTTGCGTCAAGGTTAGCACTATCTCTAAACGGATCAAAACAAGCATCCAATTGTGCCTCGTCCCCTAGGAGTACCACTGGGTGTGTCCAAAATGATTTCTAAGCCTATGGTATGCTTGGAGCAGACCATGCACCTATCTTACACTGACACTAACACTGACTCCAAATGGACAGAAACGAGATTCCACATGACCAACGTCCCCCTGGAGATCCATTGGGTGCATCCAACAAAGATTTCTTAGCGTACGGTATGTTCAACGCAAACCATGCACCTATTTTGCAACAAGAATAGTACTATCTCCAAATGGACCAAAACGAGCATCCACTTGAGCCTCGTCACATAGGAGTACCATCGGGTGCGTCCAAAATGATTTCTGAACCTATGGTACGTTTGGCGCAAACAATACACCTATCTTGCACCGATACTAACACTGTCTCCAAATAGATCAAAATGAGATTCCACATGACCCATGTCACCAAGGTGTTCTTCGGGTGTGTCAAAAATGATTTTCGAGCTCATGGTACGTTCAGCGCAAACCGTGCAGCTATCTTGCACCGATACAAACACTATCTCCAAATGGTCCGAAATGAGATTCCACATGACCCACATCACCTAGGTGTTCTACCGGGGTGTCCAAAATGATTTTCGAGCCTATGGTTCGTTCGACGCAAACCGTGCACCTATTTTGCATCAAGTTAGCACTGTCTCCAAATAGACCAAAACGAACATCGACTTGAGCCTCGTCACCTACGAGTACCATCAGGTGCGTCCAAAACGATTTCTGAGCCTATGGTACATTCTGTGAAACCATGCATCTATCTTGCGTCAAGATTAGCTCTATCTCCAAACAGACCTAAATGAGCATCACTTGAGCCTTGTCAGCTAGGAGTACCATCGGGTGCGTCCAAAACGATTTTTGAGCCTATGGTACGTTTGGCGCAAACCGTGCACCTATCTTGCACTGAGACTAACACTATCTCCAAATGGACTGAAACGACATTCCACATGACCAACGTCACCTAGCGGATCCATTGGGTGCGTCCAACAACGATTTCTGAGCGTATGGTACGTTCGACAGAAATCATGCACCTATCTTGCGTCAAGGTTAGCACTATCTCTAAACGGATCAAAACAAGCATCCAATTGTGCCTCGTCCCCTAGGAGTACCACTGGGTGTGTCCAAAATGATTTCTAAGCCTATGGTATGCTTGGAGCAGACCATGCACCTATCTTACACTGACACTAACACTGACTCCAAATGGACAGAAACGAGATTCCACATGACCAACGTCCCCCTGGAGATCCATTGGGTGCATCCAACAAAGATTTCGTAGCGTACGGTATGTTCAACGCAAACCATGCACCTATTTTGCAACAAGAATAGTACTATCTCCAAATGGACCAAAACGAGCATCCACTTGAGCCTCGTCACATAGGAGTACCATCGGGTGCGTCCAAAATGATTTCTGAACCTATGGTACGTTTGGCGCAAACAATACACCTATCTTGCACCGATACTAACACTGTCTCCAAATAGATCAAAATGAGATTCCACATGACCCATGTCACCAAGGTGTTCTTCGGGTGTGTCAAAAATGATTTTCGAGCTCATGGTACGTTCAGCGCAAACCGTGCAGCTATCTTGCACCGATACAAACACTATCTCCAAATGGTCCGAAATGAGATTCCACATGACCCACATCACCTAGGTGTTCTACCGGGGTGTCCAAAATGATTTTCGAGCCTATGGTTCGTTCGACGCAAACCGTGCACCTATTTTGCATCAAGTTAGCACTGTCTCCAAATAGACCAAAACGAACATCGACTTGAGCCTCGTCACCTACGAGTACCATCAGGTGCGTCCAAAACGATTTCTGAGCCTATGGTACATTCTGTGAAACCATGCATCTATCTTGCGTCAAGATTAGCTCTATCTCCAAACAGACCTAAATGAGCATCACTTGAGCCTTGTCAGCTAGGAGTACCATCGGGTGCGTCCAAAACGATTTTTGAGCCTATGGTACGTTTGGCGCAAACCGTGCACCTATCTTGCACTGAGACTAACACTATCTCCAAATGGACTGAAACGACATTCCACATGACCAACGTCACCTAGCGGATCCATTGGGTGCGTCCAACAACGATTTCTGAGCGTATGGTACGTTCGACAGAAATCATGCACCTATCTTGCGTCAAGGTTAGCACTATCTCTAAACGGATCAAAACAAGCATCCAATTGTGCCTCGTCCCCTAGGAGTACCACTGGGTGTGTCCAAAATGATTTCTAAGCCTATGGTATGCTTGGAGCAGACCATGCACCTATCTTACACTGACACTAACACTGACTCCAAATGGACAGAAACGAGATTCCACATGACCAACGTCCCCCTGGAGATCCATTGGGTCCATCCAACAAAGATTTCTTAGCGTACGGTATGTTCAACGCAAACCATGCACCTATTTTGCAACAAGAATAGTACTATCTCCAAATGGACCAAAACGAGCATCCACTTGAGCCTCGTCACATAGGAGTACCATCGGGTGCGTCCAAAATGATTTCTGAACCTATGGTACGTTTGGCGCAAACAATACACCTATCTTGCACCGATACTAACACTGTCTCCAAATAGATCAAAATGAGATTCCACATGACCCATGTCACCAAGGTGTTCTTCGGGTGTGTCAAAAATGATTTTCGAGCTCATGGTACGTTCAGCGCAAACCGTGCAGCTATCTTGCACCGATACAAACACTATCTCCAAATGGTCCGAAATGAGATTCCACATGACCCACATCACCTAGGTGTTCTACCGGGGTGTCCAAAATGATTTTCGAGCCTATGGTTCGTTCGACGCAAACCGTGCACCTATTTTGCATCAAGTTAGCACTGTCTCCAAATAGACCAAAACGAACATCGACTTGAGCCTCGTCACCTACGAGTACCATCAGGTGCGTCCAAAACGATTTCTGAGCCTATGGTACATTCTGTGAAACCATGCATCTATCTTGCGTCAAGATTAGCTCTATCTCCAAACAGACCTAAATGAGCATCACTTGAGCCTTGTCAGCTAGGAGTACCATCGGGTGCGTCCAAAACGATTTTTGAGCCTATGGTACGTTTGGCGCAAACCGTGCACCTATCTTGCACTGAGACTAACACTATCTCCAAATGGACTGAAACGACATTCCACATGACCAACGTCACCTAGCGGATCCATTGGGTGCGTCCAACAACGATTTCTGAGCGTATGGTACGTTCGACAGAAATCATGCACCTATCTTGCGTCAAGGTTAGCACTATCTCTAAACGGATCAAAACAAGCATCCAATTGTGCCTCGTCCCCTAGGAGTACCACTGGGTGTGTCCAAAATGATTTCTAAGCCTATGGTATGCTTGGAGCAGACCATGCACCTATCTTACACTGACACTAACACTGACTCCAAATGGACAGAAACGAGATTCCACATGACCAACGTCCCCCTGGAGATCCATTGGGTGCATCCAACAAAGATTTCGTAGCGTACGGTATGTTCAACGCAAACCATGCACCTATTTT